>JANITX010000005.1:19411271-19423855 GCA_027564395.1 Erythroxylum ulei
GGTTACCCTGAGAACCGAACCTGAAAATAGGTTAACCGATCCTATAGGTTCTTTAGGTTCAGGTTCAGGTTCAGGTTTAGGTTCATAAAATTGTCGAACTTGACATTCAGGTTCAGGTTCAGGTTCAGGTTACTTATGAACGGGTCAGGTTACCCTACCATGAATACCCCTAATGACCATGATTATTTTATCTTTATAATTGCGATTGTTTTAAAAAGATGTTCCTCATACCTGATTCATAATTTAGTAAAAAGGATTATGTATGGAATATATATTGATTTTCATGTTTGTAAGATGAATGCAATATACGACTTTTACAAAAAAGTCTAATAACCACTTTTAATTTATACGATTTGAACCTTTGGTGTGTGTGCAACTTGTAAAGCTTTACTTGTTAGCAACGAGGTTTGTATTTTGGTAGCTGCTCCAGGGCTAATTTTGCTTTCCTTAAGTCTATATATTTTTTATGCCTTTACCTAAACATATAAGCTCAATCAATTTAAAGAGATCTTTATAGTGGTTTGTGTCTTTTTAGTCCCTTCCCAAAGGTGATGGTTGTTATAGATGTGTTTAAGAGATTATATTTGTATGACCCTAAAGATAAATCTTATTATAAATTTTTGTAGGTTTCTCCTAACTTTTGTGTGAATTCTAATAAAGTCATAGAATCTCATGAACTATGCTTATGGCTTGCAAAGTGTGCCTCAAAATTGTTCTTCAAATACTTGAAATTTAACATTAAGCTTGCAAAAAGGGTTGGGTACCAATCTGTAACTAGTTCATCAACATTTAACTGCATCTATCACTTCATATAGATCCATCATTTCTTTGAACCAAATGATATGGTTGTTTGGATCTATCATTTCATTGTAAGCCTCCAGTGGTGATAGTCTAAATTTTGTTAGTAATAGCTCTGACAATATTCCTTCTGTAAAAAGGATGTCTAGATCAACATATTTGCATTCTTAATCTTACTCATATGATATGTCAGATGACATTGGTCTATAATGATTTATGATAGATGGGATTGACATATTGTTTTGGTTAACACATCTTTTTTAGTTGGCTAAGCCATTATGATAACCTTCAGTTTGCAAATGTTCAACTTTGATGAGATACTCAAATAAATAGAATAAAATAAGGTCATATTAGTATAGAAAATTGACATGATGTCAGATTCATATAAATAGATAAAACAATATGTCACAGTATTGGTAATGTTATACATGATTCAGGTAAGCAAGGGATAGTCGGCTTGGGTGCAACTGATCACATTATTGGTAATGCATATCTTTTCCAAAAATGTTTACCATGTTTAGGCTAGAAAAAAGTTCCAAGTTGTTGACGAAAAGTTTTTAGTAGTTATTGAGATATAAAATGCTTAAATTACTTTGGATATTCTATTAGAAAATGTGTTTAATGATCCCATTTTATCTTATAATTTGTTGCTAATTTACAAGTTAACAACTAATATGCCATAACTTGCTAATTTCTCAAAATCTAGTGTATTTTGGGATTTTAAGAGCTACTGTTTCTACTAATAATAAAGTAATATTGTTTAATTATTGTTTATGATATCCAAGTTTTTTTTACACGAAACTTTAGTTCCCTTCTTTATTTCAAAATAAAAGTTTATGTTTTCAATGTGATGTGTATCAAATGACTAAACATAATGGGAATTTTTTACCTCCTCAATCATACAATCCTTTTAAACCTGTTACTTGATCCATAATAAAATTTTGGGTCCTTCTAGTATGATAATACTCACATAGCTAAAGATGATTCATCAATTTTATTAAAGACCACACATATATGTTAAAGGTATATCTCCTAAAAGATAAATCTAATGTTATAAATGTTTCAAAGGCTTTTTATCAAATGGTTAATTCCTAGTTTAATGGACAAATTAAAATGCTTCATACTATATAGAATACTTTAGTCTGCTTTTAAGAATTTTTTCAGAACAATGAGATTTTACATTAAAGCTCATCTATTGACACTCCTAAGAAAATGGTTTCATTTACTTCAAATGGCTAGTTCCTTTTTTGTCATTTATGGGAAGTGACAAGATCCCCTTTTTTTCATTACCAATGATTTAGAAAATTTTTGGGGGGATGCAATTGTTAATTCATGTTATTTGATATACAAAATCCCAACAAAAGTTCTTAACTTTAAAAACTACTCTTAACTATTTCTTCACCATGTTCCCCTCTTATAGAATTTTCTCCTTTGTTAAGGCATAAGTATTCAAGTGTATTGCTTTTATATATACACCTAGTTTAGGTTAATCCAAACTATATTCTAGGTTTTATAAATGTACTTTTCTTAGTTGCTAGGCATGAAATAAGAGATACAAATGCTATAACCGTGATAAATTGCCTTCTTCAATTGTTTCCATGTTAGACCAATATATACACCTCTAATTCCTATGCCTCAACTATAGTAACTCTTTTCAAATAACATATATTTATGCTTCCAACTATTTGTGCACCTATAAACATCTTTGATCTAATCTAGGGTAAATTAGTAGATTCATTACCCTTCCTTGAATCTTATTAGAAGATTTCAATAAAACCTTGTTTCTTATTGAATCAGAAGGTAACCATTTTAGATTAAACTCTTAACTTTGATGATCTTAGGCATTGCATAAATGTAGTAGAAATTTTAGACTTGAGATGTTAATGCAATTTCTTCACTTGGGAGAAAAAGGTAGTCAATCATTAGATACATGAGAGAAAATTTAGATAAAGTTTTTCAACAAAAAAAAAGGATGATCTCCTTTACAAATTGTTGGGAAAATTTCAATAACAACATATGTAGTAATCATACTCCAATGGAGTTCTACTAGAAACACAACATAAGAAAAAGAAATCTATATTTTAAATTTAATAATTTCCTTATCAATGTTGCAAGTTTTAAAGAAATAGTCACCATTGACATAAATTCTACGATGAAGCTGAAGTTTATAAAACCTTTTCTTAAAAAATAGATACTTCCTATTATTCTAACATTAAGGCATTTTTTAAAAAGTCTAAAGAGATGAGTAACTATTAGTACCTTCTCCAATCTTCTTTATAGGATGCTAATCTAATAACAAAAAAGAGTTTGCTTGAAATCATACATGAAAGCCATATATATGCAACAAAAACAAACCAATAAACATTGTTCATATATATATGTATCTATAGTGATCAATATCAATTTAAGTATATTGATTTTAATTTTTTTTCCCATAATATACTAAGAGAATCCAATCTCTCAGACCAGAGAACCTTCTTTCTGGATTCCATTATCCCCACTAGGATTGATGATGAGCTTTATTATCATCTTAACCCTTTTTGTAGAGAAGATGTAAAGGATGCCCTCTTTATTATTTTATATACGAATAACTAGCCAACATAGGAACCCCATCATATATAATCTTGGAATAATAATAAGAGTTGGAGTTAGAGAAATTTGAAGGTAATATACTCATTTATGGCTGAACACGATCTCACACGTAGATGTGTCATAGTCTATGTACCCTTAAATGTAAGAGTTTAAGTTTTAGTGAGGAACATAAACTGATACATAATTGGTTATCAAATCATGTCTATCTTCACAAAGTTATAGAAAGATTCACAAATTCCATCATAGGCGTGCCTCACACTATATCCAACTTCACAAAGTTAAAAAAAAAATTAGCAGTCTTAGAAATAGATGTATCCCAAATCATGGTTACTGGCATTAAAATATTTGTAATTAACATGGCTTGGCCTGCAACAGTGTCCTAAATCATGCCCACTTGAAACTCTAGTTTTTTATTTTATATTTAAAGAATATTTATTTTTAGTTTGGGGGAGCTTTTTAATATCTTTGTTATTTAATAAACACGAGTTCTTTTTTTCTTTATTATTAATCAAACTTTGAACTTATAAAAAAATTCATTCTTTGTGGCATTCAAATACTTATTTAATTTGTTTCTTGATTGTTTCTAAGGGATAACCAATTCTAAAATGTCTAACCTTTTGGGTTTTTTGCTTTCTAATGCCTAAGCTTTTAAAATTTTCAATTGAGTAACTAACTTTTTAAAACCTTTACAGTTCAATTCAAAATGTTAGTTCCTTTAGTAATTTACTAATTTGTTTAATGAAATCTTTATTGTTTATAATATGTAGGTATCCACCTAAAAAAATTCTCTTTGCTTTAGTATAACAACAAATGAAGAAAAACTTTCATATAAGATTCCACGTTCATAACAAGTATGTAGTGTTAATGTGGTTAGCATTACCCTTATATAAAAGTTAAGTTTGCCTTCTATGAAGCATCCAAAGCCATACAAGTTTCAATGGGTTAATGAAAGTAGAAAGATCAAGGTGAAGATGAGGTATTGTGTAATAATTTACCCATGTAAGCTAGTCATATCCTATCTAAAAGGCCATAGTAATATGATAAAAAGGTTGTATATGAAGGCTTGAAGAACAGGTACACTTTTGTGAAGGACAATAAGCTCACTGCTTTTATACCTCTAACACCTAAGTAGATCTATGAAAACCAATTACGATTGAAAAGAGAGAATAAATAAGTAAAGAGTGAGAATGGAGAAAAGGGTAATACTAAAAATGTTCTTTATACAAACTAGCACATGATTATACCTTTATAAAAAGAGGCATGTTTTCTTTTTAATGTACATGAAGATTTAAGAATCAATCCTTTTGAAGAATAAGGGTATGATGTAAATAAGGAAATCATTCCGTATAGGCTTAGGATAAATATGAGAGATAAAATTAAGAAAACTTAGAGGTAAAAAACTTATCTTTGGTTGAACACGAGCTTACACATCTGTGTATCCCAGCTCGTGTCATTCCTTGTATGTAAGAGTTCAAGTTCTAGTGGACAACATAGCCTAACATATGGTCATGTCTCAAGTTATATATATCTTCGCAAAGTTATGGAGAGATTCACAATCTCTAAAACATGTGTGCCTTAGACCATGTCTAACTTTACAAAGCAATAGGAAGATTTATAGTCTTAGACATACGCTTATCTCAGATTATACATAATAACCTTAAATATTTGTAATGAACATGAGTTAACCTATAATCATGTCCCAGGTCAAGCCCATTTAAAACTCTAGTTATATATATATATATATTGAGGATATGTTTCTTTTCAATTTAAGGAAGCTTTTGATATCTTTATTAGTTAAAGAGACATGACTGTTTCTTTTACTTGTTCTTTATTGAAATTCAAAATTATCAAGAAATTCTTTGCGTTCAAATACCTAATGGATTTGATTTTTAATTCTTTATAATCAATAAATCTATTCTTTATCTACATTTATTTTATATTTTTATATTTAATTTAAACTTATTTATGGGTTCTTTAAGGTATATTCCTATGTGGGTTTGCATTAATCTTCAACCTGATAAATTTCTTAGACCAAATGGGTTCAATGATTTTTCTTTCTTTTTGAATTCTTAGAACTTAGTTAGAGATATGGCCATTGATATTATTTTGAATTTTTTTCATTAATGGAAAGATGTTGATGGAGATCAATAAAATCTTTATTACTCTCATCCCCAATTATAAGAATGTAAAATGATATGATTTCTTCTCTTAATGTTTAGTCCTTCACGCCTATTTTTAGGCTAAATATATTCATTATGCCCATTTTTTTATTTAGGATGCACTTAGAGATTTTTATTGCAAAATGAAGATAATTGCGCAATTCTAAACAATTTCGACAGTGCTTCTTAGATTGGTCATACATCTCTTAGTTTTGGTCCTATCAAAATGTAATGTAAAGTTAAAAAAGAATACTGACTACATTAAGTTCAAAATCAAGCCTAAAATGACAAGGAGATGAAGATGTAGCTATACGGGCGTGCCTAAAACCATGTCTTTCACTAGGTAACAAGTATAAAAATTGCTTAGAGTACAACTATGTCCCAAACTGTGTCCACTATGAAAAATGACATCAACTGTAATGAATAATATTCTACACTTAATCAACGAATTGAAACCTCTAGGATGTATTAAATCATAGATCTAGTTTGTGTTTATTATTTGATTTATATTTTATTAACTACTCTTATGTGTTCATCTTTATGATTATATCATTTGATTGTTATGTATACTAGTTTCTTATTTAATTCTAATATTGCTAAATTAGATATTAAATTTGTAATTGTCTAATCTTTATAGAGGCTAGAGTTAGTGGATTGATTTGTTTTAGGATTTTAAACATTTGGAAGGATGATTGACTAATTGAATGCAACCTTGAAGGCTCTATGTTATTTTATTTCATTGATTTCTTTATTTTTTAAGGTTGTTACTCAATTAGATTTTAGGCATGCTTCATAGGGTTATTCAATGATTAACGTTAATTAGATTATATGTTCTTCCTAATTAACTATAGTTACACAGAGATGAGAATTAATTCTAACGGTAAAATTCAAAGTATAAAATTAATTTTCTTAGTATTGATAATTGATACACAATTCCTAAGGTAGATGTAAACTAAACCAAGGTCCATTTTCGATTAATTTCTTAATTTAGATATTTGTATTGTTTCTTTATTATATTTTTACAATTGTTTTGTCATAATCAAAATACCCTTTGTTTCTTCTTATTTATGAAAAGCAAAACAAGGCTAAATGTTCCTATAAGATTTACTCTTATTTTCACTACTACATAGTTCCTGAAAGTAAGATGTTATTTTTATGTACATGCAATAGCAAATCACTTAAGATCAATCCTTAAACATTTGGTGACTTTCTAATTATCTCTTGCTCTAACACTATTTACAGAATCATTTTATGATGTTGGCAATTTGATTTTCCCTAACCTTGTGTATACCTATTTAGTCAATCTTAAATTACCAACATCAAGGACGAGTCTATTAGTGACAACACCCTTTTGGCTTAGGAACTTCTTAAGAATTATCATAAAAATTCTAGCGAAATCAATTATATGCTAAAATTCACTTTTACAAGGTTTATGATTTGGTGGAATAAAATCTTGTTATGCTAATCCTTGAAGATTTTAGTTTTTCCCCTTAGTTTATCACTTATCTTGGCCAATGCTTCATAACTCCCTCCTTTGTTATCATTTTGAGTGGTGACCAATATCCATCTTTTGATGTGGAAATGGCTTAAAGAAAGTTGATCCATTACCTCCTTACCTATTCTCTTTATATATTAAAATTCTTTCCATGCTTGTTTCCAAGAACATTGCAAATACAGATAACTTTAAGTATATTTCTAAGTTTAAAGCCATGAATCTGTTCAGTTTATCTTTTGTTGATTATTTAATGTTACTTTCCAAAGCTAATGATGATTCATTAACTTATTTCACTAAATTATTTGAACAATTAAAAACTCTTTCAAAGTTGATTGTCAACCTAAACAAGAGCCACATATTCTTCTTTATAAGTAGCCCCATAGTTAATAGATAGTTGATTCTCAATATAAGTTACCTAGAAGGAACTCTCCCTACGAAATACTTATTGACCCCACTAGTTTTAACAAAGCTTTCCAACTAAGATTATTCATCTCTATTATAACTTGTGGATAAAAAACTAAAAAATTGCAATAACAAAAGTCTTTAAATGGCACACATTTTTTTGGAGCTTCTATACTACATTTCTAGTGTTTATTATAAAATCCATTAAAAGAAAAATGAAAAAATTCCTTTCAAGTGGTGATAAAGCCAATGTCATATATCTAATAGTAAAATAGAATGAAGTCTTCCAACTTTAAGAGGAAGGTAAGTTAGGTTTATGATTAATTTAAAACACCTAAACTATTGCTATACAAACATATTTAGAGATTATTCAATGTTAAACACTCTCTTTTAGTCAAATGAATTCAAACAAATGTTCTTAAAGAGAATCCTATGGACAAATAGACCAAAAATTCATGCTTCTTAGACCTTAAAGCTGATACTCAATTAAAGGTCTATCATAAGAGCTACTATTAAACAATTCATAAGAAATGGTAAGAATGCCTTCTAATGTTTTGATATCTGACATTCTTTTTGTTCTCTTAATTACTTCCTATTTATTTAGAGCCATCATTGATGATTTTGAAGTTCAAACTAAATTAAACACTATCATTCATAACAACTATTAGATGTGGTTAATGTAGAAGCCCAAACTCTTTAATAATATCAGAAAAAAGATGCCTTTATATAATTTGAAAGAAGAAATGGAAGACTATATGAAATGGAACCTCAATTTGATTAGTAACTTCATCAAACATCTTATGTTATCAACTAATTAATGGGAGAAACACTTCAACTTAATAGTAGAGAATCATCTAGTTTGTTTAACATTTTTTAAGAGCAAGTTTTGTTTTATTTTCTTGTTGTTAAAAGAAAATTATAGACCAAAAGTCTAAGACTCTTTTATCTAGATAATTAACAAAGGATCATTACACATCTAAACTTTAGAAAGTCACATTCAATTATTTTTTGAATGTCCTATTCCACATATAAAATTCAACATATCAAGATCATACAAAAACTAGAAAGCTACAATTCATTAAATTACCACTCATTCCCTGCCTAATAACATTTACAGCAGAATGCTCTATCTCCCTAAGCTGTTTTGTTTATATAAATTGAAAAGAAAGAAATGTCAAGTTATTTTCTCACATGTCCAAAACGATGCAACAATCTTGTACACATTTTGTTTGATGCTTTAAAGACATGACTCATGCTAAAGGGTTAGCTCAAGGTTTTGAGAAAGGATTAGCAGATAGTTGGCAAGTTTAAAGTCTGCTACTCTTGTTTGTCATCATCTAGTTGTTTTCTAGGCTAGGGTTTTTCTTGATGTGGTAGTAAGTTTGATGACAATTCCTTTTGTAATTCTTATTTTGCTATTATGTTTATATAAGACTATTTTTTATTGTTTACCAAAATTTAACTTTTAGGAAAGCATTTATTCAAATTCATTTCCACTGGACGATCATGGTGAGAAATTGAACAAGTGTTTTGATAGCTAAATACGAAGAAAATCAATTGGAGCTCATTGCTTGTGTCACCAAATATTAATTACCAAGCAAATTATGTTTTTAAGTAGTTGAAGTATAGTTTTAAAAAGAGAAAAGGGAAAAAATATTACCGTATCCAATTATCACCTAGATTAATAATAAAATAGAATAATAAAATTAGTCATATTTGGAATCCAATTTAATTAATGTACTCTTGTCATTGTTTAGTCTTCTCAAGGGATTCCTATGTTTCTCTCATGAATAAATGTTGATGTTTGTAAATTTTGTAGTTAGATTATATTAAAAGAGATTAGTAGAAACTGCGATATCTTTTTAAAAAGGGATAACTAATTTTAAAGTGTCCAACTTTTTAGTAATTTTTAATTGAGTGTCCAAGTTTTTTAAATTTTCAATTGAGTGATCAACCTTTTAGAATCTTAACAGTTCAATTCAAAATGTTAGTTTTATTACTAATTCGTTGATTTAACTTATGAAATCTTTGTTATTCATAATATGTTAATGTCTACCTGAATTTTTTTTTCTCTACTTTAGTCTAAACATAGTCACAATTTTTCTAGGTGAACATCTAAGTGTCATAAACACCAAAGATTTAATTAGTTAAATTAACATATTATTAATGAAACTAATGTCTCGAGGTAAAATGTTAAAGTTTTAAAAGGTTGATCAATTAAATAAAATTTTCAAAAAATAAGCACTAAGTTAGGATCGATTATCAAAGACATCTGCTTATAGTTGGAAATGCAGGCTTGGAAATTACAATACTAGGAGGATATTATCAATGGCTGAATAATCCTTGAGACATAAAGATTCAATAGATATTAGATGAGTTGTTAATTACTGTTTTTATGTAAGCCAATTAGTTCATGAAAATTGAATTAAACGGACGAGATTATCTCCACTTAAATCATGTTCCTCAAATTTTGTTAACCTAACATTGGTTAGGTTGCTTTGGAGGTAACGTTAAAAACTTAAAATATAACCTTAATTAGTAATATAAACACAAAGAGAGATTCACTTCGGGAGCCGTGGTGACAGTTCATTGTATCTTTCAGTATACTGACAATTATTTTATTTGGACATATTATTTAAAATTAATTAATTTTACTTTAAGATTCAGTCCTCCTCTTAGGGACCACAGCTTACGTCAATTTACGCATGTACTAAATTTCATCTCAGAGGCTGAGGAAATCATTCATTATTTCCAAACCATAGAAAGGGCTAGAAGCTCTTTGTGTGTGACCTACATAATGATGCAAAATGCTGCCTCTTTAACGTGTTTCCAAAGTCGATAGCTGTGGTTGTGGTTGTTTTAACCATCAAATTTCTCGTCCTTCCTACAAAATCAATATTTAAAATCGAATTGAATGCTATCGACTAAATGTAAGCTTATAAAATAATAACTCAAACAAACAGAAAATAAGAGGTTTTTTTGCAACATTAAGGTTATAAATTTATCAGAACTAACAGATATGATCACAAACTCCACCGTTGTAGTAAATAATATCCTCATTTTATTTTTTTTAATTATGAGCTAGACCCAGATGATTTGCTATTTTCTATTCGATAAAAATAAAGAAATTATCAATTAAGCTTTAAAACTAAAATACTGACTAATAGAATTGATAATTTTAATCTTACTTTGTAATTGGATGTTAAGTAAAACATATTAGAAGTGATTTATGTTATGTAAATTACATCAGTAATTAGTTTATTGTAGGAAGACCTGAAATGATATAAAATAAGTAGGAATTTGACCAGCAGGACACGGGCCACACGGCACTCATGGCCAAGTAATTTACATTTCGCGATTTCAACGCTTTCACATTAACGCGCGTTGACTCCTACCCTTTTCTGAAGTCCACGGTTCCACGAATATGGGTCCCACAATCTCTATTATTGACCCCTCCCGCAAGTTCTCCGAATGCGCCTTTGTGCCCCACGATAAGGGCTTGTAAAATGTAGCGGCCGCCCCCGTTGCCCTTGGTCACCACTCACCAACCCCAATATCATTTTCATTTCAAACTACTTCACCTTAGTCGAATTTTCAAGATGGTATACTTTAGAAGAAAATATAGAATTTATAACAACAATAATCATCATCGTAATAATAACTATTGTTATCCTTATTTGATTATTGTTATTGAATTGACACAACTCAAGAGGAAACAAAATAAAACCTAATAAGTGTCGACAATGTTTTGAAAAGGTAGGCTTTACATGAAAGTCCATAGCGAGTTTCCCAGAACATCACTTTTACATAGAGCAGAATTTCTTTACGACTCTTACTTGGAGTGGGCCCTATAAAGATACAATGAAGGGCACGAGATGACAAAATCTACCTGATGTAGAACTACACTTAGCCAGGTGATGGTCTTTAATTGCAAAATAGGACCAAGCAAAGTTGCGAAGGAAGTAGCAATCCTTTATTTGTGACCACGAAGGGCAAGCAAAGTCTGTTTCAACCTTTGTGTCATGGTAAGGCCCTTTCTTTTCGTAACTACGTGTAAGCTTACTTCACTTCGGCCAAGAATGACTTCATAGCTACATTAAGAATTTGATGAAATCAATAATAGTTTGGTATCTCTCAACAAATTATTACTTTAGAACTCATTGCAGCTCGTCAGTTTCTATTATCCGCATTCTTTTAACTACTTTCCAAACTTACCAGGTCTTCTCTACGTATATGCTTTCCAATTTAGTGTCACGAACAATTATCCAAACTTCAATTTGGAAGAAAATTAAAAGAAAAAGAAGACTTTGATTGGCCCTAATTAGGAAATAATCAACATATATAAAACATTTGTTTATTTATAGCAAATAAGAGCTGACATTTGGCTAAGAATGGTGCATAAGAGTCGCAAAAGAAGCAACAAAGTTAAATTACATGCATATGATTGCGTTTGAAAGTTCTTTAAATGAAAAGACTTATAGTCGAGAATATGTTTATATAACTGGGGAAAGGGAAAGTTTTTATGTGTAGCTTATATACATGGACTTAAAATTTTATAGGCTCTTTTTGGAGTGTGTTATTCAAACACAGTATATTTACTAAAGTGAATATCATTAGGCAATTTTGGAGTGTTTTTAGATGAACATATATGTTTCTTAAAAGTCTTCGGGTAAATATGACAATATATTAACTGTGCTCTAATGTAAAGGTGAAGAAATGAGTTAGAGCACAAGCATATTAGTTTGGCAAAGAATTTTTAAAAGTACACAAGCGTATTGTTGTGAAAATTGACCAGATTAGAGCAGGTTTGCAGCTAAATAGTACTGAGAGAATAGTAATGAACACACAGATTTTACATAGAAAACCCCTAAATTAGGGTAAAAATCACGGGCAAGGATAGAAAACTTTTATTATTTGAAAAACTGGAGAATTAAAAGGAGAAACTAGACCCACAAAAATATATAAAATATTTTTGTCTTTCTCTTTTTCTCTCTTTTCTCTCTCACCCCACTTCTCTATATTTTTCTGCTCTTATTGCTACTCTTCATGTGGGATGGCTGGCCAAATGGCCAGCTATCCCCTTAAACATTCAAAGATGGTGGGCACAACAGTGCCTACCATCTCTTTGTCAATTTTGG
>JANITX010000005.1:19601555-19615326 GCA_027564395.1 Erythroxylum ulei
CTAGGATACGATCTCTAGATTTAATTAGGCAGTAGCATTACGAATTAGGAAAACTGATTAATCAAGGCAACAACCACATACGATGCGTCATTTAACCTAGTTCATGTTATCTCTAATGATTACGAATCATTAGTCGCTACATATGAATTTCAACATAACAATTACGAATTATATCGAAATCCTATCAATGGTTTTGCAATTAACGATTCAATGAATGCATTAAAATCATCAATTCACAATACCCATCGGGTTCATACACAAATAACCAAATAATAACGAAAATCCAATTATCTATACACAATACCTAAATCAATTAATATAGGATAACACAATCAATTCCTAATGATAGAAAGAAACAAAAAAGTAATAAAAAATATTTAACCCAGGTCATTGACGTCGATGCCACTTCCGAACCGACGTCGGAATGCCTAGATCTTCTTAGGTCTTTCTCGAAAAAATGCTTCAGCCCCTATCCAATGTCCTGATCCAGAAACCCCTATCAGCCCTCACTGCCTCACGCAACTCTCCACTGTTCCTGGCCTTCACTATTGATTAATGGGACAAATAAACTCTTCCCACTTACTGCTCACGCCTATGCCTCACTACTCCGCGGTATTTCTTCTACTGTTGCCTTTCCACTGTGCTTGTGCCTCCAGTGTAGCGCTTCAAGCCAAGCCGCAGGTCAGCCAAGCTTCACGCCCACACCTCACATATGCAGCCGCAGCTACTGCACCTCTCCTCTAGCTTCTGTCTAATGTTGCTGATTGATTAGACAAATAAGGGTCACAACCCCTTAAATCCTCCTGCTCACGCTTGCTCCACTCTTTTGTTTTATGTTTGCGTTTAACGCAATGTAGACGTCATCTGCATTTCATTTGGTCATCTGCTATCATTTTGTCTCCACTTTATGGCTTCTACACTGTCGTTTGGACCTCTTGCTTCACTAGTGTGCTCCCAACATTTGATTCTTTTCTTCATGTGTTCATTTTTCTTGTCTTTTGATTTTCTTTGTCTCACTTCGTGAAGACAAGTGAGTATTGATCTTCAAAAAATAACCCAAATGCAATACTTTTGACTCACTTTAATTTATTTGCCTTAAAATTGTACCTAAAATCATATATAAATTGAAGTGAGTATCTTAAGCATTTTTATGTCAATAATCGCTAAGCGTAAATGATTATATATATTAAAAATTAAACACATATCTACATTGACACTCTCTTTTATCTCAACCATGACGATAATATTGTCAACAAATAACATACATTAAGGTACATCCCTTTGAGTATTCTTGGTGAGTTCATCTGTCACTACTATAAACAAAAAGGAAATCAATTAGGAGTTTTGGTATAGCCCAACATTGATAAAGAAATTCTCCATATCTCCTCTTATCAACCTTACTATAGTTTTTACTGCTTCATATATATCCCTAATAACCCATAAATAGGTCATAGGAACTCCCTTAACCTTTAAACACCTCCATATGATTTCCTCAAGTACTATATCATATGCTTTCTTTAAATCAATAAAAACCATATGTAGAATTCGTTGTCTTTCCTTGTAATATCCCATTAATCTTCTAAGGATATGTAAATCTTCTATCATAGACCTTCTTGGCATAAAGACAAACTGGTTCTCTGAGATAGGAGCATCCTTTCCTACTCTCTTCTCAAGCACCTTCCCCTATAACTTTATGATGTGACTTAGTAGTTTGATGCCTCTATAGTTATAATTTTGGATGTTCCCTTTGTTCTTGTATAAAGGAATTAACATACTCTGTCTCCACTAAACTAGCATTTTGACGAACTTAAAGATCACAGTAAAAAGCTTGGCTAGCCAAATAAGACCATCTACTCTAGGCTCTTCCACACCTTTGTAGGTGTCTCATCAGGCTCTATTACCCTTCCATTCTTCATCTCCCTCAAAACTCTTTTAATTTCTTCCCTTGTAATTTGCTGATGAGTATAGTTACGAAACCTCGAAGACTTGCTAGGATCAACTAAGGAGATGTCGTCCTCTATGCCTTCATTGAAAAGGCTGGAGAAGTATTTTCATCTTCTTTTGATATCATTTTCAACCACGAGCACCTATCCTGCTTCATGTTATACTCACACACTGATTTACAATTTGAATTGCAAACCTTTATAATTTTATAACACCACTTCCAAATTAGTCCTACCAAGTAACTGTAAGACAACAAATTAACCTTATAAATAAAATCAAGTGATGATTAAGTTCCAACAAGCAACAAAAGTGAAAAAAATACCTCGATTAAATTTATATCCTTAATGAATAGAAATGGGCATCCAAGAATCACCAGAAGAATTCTTATAAACCTCCACTTGTGTGCTTAGGAAATCTTACATCATCTAATAGGCAACAATTGTGGTAATAGTTAATAGCATTCTCCTATTAACTTCAGCTTTCTCTATAAAAGTTAGTCTAAAATAGACACATGAATTTAAAATTTTCCCAATTGCAAACAACAGAGAATAAAGTTGTCTTTCCTATTTTTTATTAATGTTGACATGATAAGGTGTCTACAAAGAAGGCCCATTTTTCATATTATCCTTCATTGCTTCCTTCGCCCTTTCCATGGCATCATAAAAATAATCCGTTATTTTTTTCTCATCAATATCAACTAAATAAAGTGCTCTCACCAAAGGCTTATAAGCACGAATGAAAATTTGACGTTAGAACTAAAATTTATGATCTTTACGTATAATTTTGTAAACCTCCACTCTAGCATTGAACCTAGCATACTGGGATGTTACTCTCTTATCACTTGTAAACATTTATCTTAGTACCTTCTTTATTACAACAAAGCATTGAAGTGATAAGAAACTAGTCACAAATCTTGTAATAACAGAACGACACAAATTCACAACATTGGTGAAATCCTTTATCATTAAATTTAGGACCCATACGTGATTATAGATGAACTTAGTCGCATAATTTCATCAATGATAAGAAAGTATCTAGCATCTCCTTTATTTTTTATCATTAGGCCATTGCAATGTATAACACAAGGAGTGTATTAAAAAGAATTACACCTACTTTGCAATCTTTTCCCAATTGGTGCTAAACTATATAATGTTTTCAAGCGCAACTTCATTCATAACTTTATCAAATATCTAAAACAACGTTTCAGCATTTTTCACAAGGCCAGATGCATCAATTGACTTTTAAAAACATTGTCCCCTTAGCAAAATAAACCAAAAATTTGATAATAGTCATGTATTATATTTTTCCAACTATCACATATGATTAAATACCCATAAGTTACTCAAGTCATTATTTTTTATTCAAATAATTGTTTATTTCATAAACAGAGCTGCTCAAAGTTTGGCCTTTGTAGTCACCAATTGAAGGAGCTCTATATCTTTGATTATATGAGGCAATAACATTCACCATAGGGTGGTAATAATGAGCCTAGACATCTTTAAATGGTATACTTAAATCATACCACTATGTAGCCATTACCATGTCTACATTATAAGTTGCTTCTTTAGATCATAAGCGGCTATAATTTGAAGGTTGAGCTTTAGAATTTGTTCATGGTGGAAAATATTTAAACACTTATCTTCTACTCATCCTCACATCAGATACAACATTCTCTTCTTGTTGGGTAGAAAAACCACCTTCAACATCGCCATTACCTTCATAACCACCAAAAAAAGAATTTCTACTACTAATTTCATAGTTCAGTCTTTTCCTTCTATCTTTCTCAAACTAATACTCTTCAAGCAAATTTTTTTTTTGCCATTTAATGTCATTATTAACTTTCTTATAAAGCTCTACATCACCCTTCATCCTAACTAAATGATTCTTTAATTTGGTGATCCTCTACCTTTAAAATGCTTGTTATAATAATACAAATAATATGGTTCTTCATTCCATGAAACATGTTAGCATATGTCCAGTCTAGATTATCGAACCTTCCTAAAGCAAGTGAATTATCATAAATGCTTCAACTTTCCTCCATTTATTTGTAAAATAAATGAAGGCATATGTCAAAATTAAATTAATAACTTCATATAAAAATAAATTTATTGCATATGTAATTGTAGTATGATTATAATTTTATATAAATTGATGTTCTTCCTTAAGAAAAGTACAAGAATCTTTATGTAAATCCTAACATAAACTCACAAAGCAATATTGTTAGAAGCAGAAATTACTGATTGCTTTCCTTGCTTTTGAAAGATACATGTTAGATGAATAAAAGGAATCCAATGTCAATAAAATTATTGAATGGAAATAATTTATTTATATACATATACAAGTTTCAATCTTCTCTAATAAGGATTATTTAGAAGAATTAAGTGGTGGATAAAATCTTTTAAGACTAAAAATGTTTTATTAGTAGGTTCTTTCACTATCCACTCACCTACAATATCTTATAAGAAAAAGTTGTACATTTTAAAAAGACAATTTAAGGGTTGTAATTAGACCCCTTAGAAGGAAAGAAAACATAGATAACATTAGCTTAGCCTGCACATCAAACATATGACATTATGAAAAAATATAAAAAGATTAATTTATTCATTATATAATTAATAAGGTCTTATGTCATTAATATAATAATAAAAACAAAAATTATACATAATTACCTTTATTAAGTCATAATTCAATTCCATAAATCCTAACAAATAATTAATATAATTATAAAATCAAACATTATAGATAATTACCCTTATTAAGCCATAACTTAATGCCACAAAACCCTAACAAATATTTAATATAATTATGACAACAAACATGATTATATAAAATTACCTCATTAATTATAAACAAATTACAAACATTCTATAACCTATTAGTTATTACCTAATCACTGTTCCATGTATAAAAAACAACTAGCAAGTAACATTTTATTTTTTAACAACCAAAGTGGAGGCGTAGAATAAGGATTAGAAGTTGGCGAGAAAGAGTGGCGACATTGTGATAGTCAATGAAGTTTATAGCTGGTGGTGGTGATGGCAGTGACAAAGGCTGGACATTATAACAAAAAGTTCTTTAGGCAATAGACAAAAATGTAGTTATAAGTACAATTATCGTTGCCTTTTTATTAAGGCAACAAATTTACATCGTTACAAGAAGTGGGCCTAAAATAAGTATAAGGCAACATAATTTTTTAATTAGGCAAAAAAATAAAAAATGTTGCTTTAAGTTTTGACTAAGGCAACACATAAGTTTTAAACTATAACATCAATGTTAAATAGATATTGCATCACTTTTAAGTCTTTATAAGGCAACAAATTGAAATGTTTTAGGCAACAATTTGAAATAATAAAACCAACAATTTATTCTTTCGTTACCAATATTATTTAACGTAAAATCAAACTCTTGTCATTATGTAGGCAACATCCATATATATATTAAAAGAAATATATATACATTAATGTAACTATCAAATGTAAATGACAAAAACTACATTTATATATAATATATAGTTCATAAGGTCTTGTAAAATTCAATCTTTTAACATATTCAAAATAAAAAGCAAAAAATCACTAGCTAAAATATTCATCTACAATATTATCCTCCACTCCATATGGAATATAAGTGAATTAATCTAAATACTAAATAAAACCAATGTGTATGGGCTATCCAAAATCCTTCACCAAGTACCTCCTTGTCCAATCCTAATCATCACCATCCTATAAAAATAAGAAATAAAGAAACAAGTAGATTAGAATTGTAAAACTACTATGCTCATAAACATCTTGATATATCTAAATAATGAAATACTAACTACAAAATTTGAATATAGAAAATTATGATGTTTATTTGCACAAGAAGCTCATCATAACAACAGAGACAAATTAGAGTGGAACAACTTAAATTGATACAAAAGGCATAATCAAGCATTTGACTCACAAAAGAAAAAGAACACAATAATCATTTAAATTTTAAAATCTGTTAGAATTCCAGTGTCACTAAGGGAAGCTTTCCCATATTGTGTCGAAGAATATGCCAGAGTATCTTATACCATACCTCCATCCTTGGCTCTAAAATACATAAATTAGTATCGGATAATCTTGGATCCAAATCAAGTTCACCAATCAGAAACAATAGACTCTACTAGATAATATAAGCCAAAAATACATAAGAAGAATGGATGAACTAACCTGAATTGTTTTCTGAACCACAAGTAAAGATAGTGCAAGGATCTGATGTTTTGTTAAATTTTCCATAATACGATTCTTAGCTGCCAACAACTCTAACTAAAAAACAAAGTAGAACCAATCTTATCACCAAATCATGGCCAACCTCATTGCCAATAAATAAATAGGAACAGGCAGAAGCCTTATACAATATATTTTTTCTAAAACTAATAAGAGTAACTAAATATGTGAACATCAAATCAAAAGAGTAAAGATCCATAGATACCTTGATTAGGTAAGCTAAATTGGCTTGTGAATCTCCTTTAAATAGTCTTATATACAAAATAAGTATAGAATTACATGTCAAAGAAGTGGAAAATTATTCCATGAAATGACTAGTATACAGTATTGACTTGTCCAAAATAAAATTAGGCTAAGAAACTCAATCATGATGAGAGAAAATTTTGACTTCATCAATACAATCATTACCAGATAAAATCAGGTAGCATATTCAACACATAAGCAATGAAGTGATTTTCACTCAAGTTTTCATCTAAATAATTTCATCATTTCACATTTAAGAATTACTTTATGAGAAGAAATTCTTATACTTTTAACTTTAGATTAAATACCAAAAAAATCATCTCTTCTTTTTTTTTCAAATGAAACGTCTACCTCTTATATAAATCTTATATAAAACATCTAATTCCACTAAATCAAAGGCTAACTTAGATTACAAAATTAAATAAAAAAAATTGTACTATTATAAGGATTCTTACCATTTCTTAACCAATAAGGACAAAATGAAACAAAAATATGTCAATTCATTTTTAATAAGGATTTTAATTACGAAAAATATCACTATTTGTTTCATTAATTATGAGTAGATACAACTAATAAACATACAAATTGTCATCACAAACTTAGAGATAAAAACAAGTTTTAGAAACTTAAATATAAAAAATTTACATTCAAATTTATATCCTAATTGTTGAGGAAGTAGGAACAATAATTAACACAAAAAAGGATTGATCAGATACTCCAAAGGGATAAAGTAATTATGTCACTAAGGATCAGTTTATAAAAGTATGACTAGAAAAACACATTGTTTGTTGTAAAAGAGAAATAAGTAATGAGAGTAATCTATTACCTTAAAGCATGATGTGAACCACTACAAGAATTTGATTCAATAATAACGCTAACATCTACTTGAGAAAAATCAAACAAGTTTAGTAGAGCCACTGTTACACAATCATCACCTTTATTATTTCTTAACATGGTTTTCATGCACAGAACTATGATTAGATACATAACCATTCAATTTAATTTCAAAACCTAGAATAAACATAACCATACCTTATTGTGTAGCTTCATCATTTTCTTGTATTTCCATCAAATCGTTTCTAAAACTGGCTCATCATAACCATCATAGTCGCTCACATGTTTGGCATCTAAAGGTATCTAATCAAATAAGTTAAGAGAATATAAGTGGTATAGAGAGGGGTAAGTAAGAAGTGGTATCTCCTTTAGAGACTATGCCTATTCATAATAATGTTTAGACTAATTTTAATTTAATTGAAGTATAATTCTAATTAATTAAAATTTAATTATAAATATAATTAATTTTAATTAAATACCAATTAGCCTCAAATAAGATCTAATATCTAATATTGGTCCTTATTTATTAAATATTTTATATTTGATCTTAAAATTTTTCAAAACTTTACAATCAAATCCTACATGATTGAATTATCTTTTTTCTTTTGAATCGTTCTCTGTATGTGACCTATCAGGTTCCTAAATATGATAGTAATATATATAAATTATATCCCGAAATGGTACTGAGGATTAGATAAATTAATTATATCCTAGATTGTACTTAGGATTAGATAAATTAAACTCCATTAATTTATCTTTATATCTTTAAATCGATAATTCATATTCATAGATAAGGATTAGCAGCTAGCCATACATCACGATCACCCAAATATTGTGAATGTCAAAGTGATTTTCACTGACATTTTTATGCATGATTTTTTGTTCAATTCATTTCTTTTATCATAGACAATGTTCTGGTTAATATAAAGTATAGAATTATTTATACTCTATTTGATTCCAATCATATTAGTTCTCCACCATTAGTAATTGATTATACTAATGATATTTAAAAAGATATTTTCAAATTTTAATTACACATTTACCAAAGATTTCCCAAATCAATACTTATCAAGAATAATATAATATTCTCGCTTAATCATTTTAAGGTAAAGGATCCTATACTGATCATGCAAATACCTCTATATAGTTCATATTCCTATAATTAATAATTAAGCTACCATTGACTAGGATAGGTCATAAGTAATATAAAAATATATAGTAATTCCTACATAAGATAATTTGGAGATCTTAAGGCAAAACATCACTTATACAATCATCACAATGAGAATTTTTATATTCATATAAGTAATGTTCCAAATAGAAATTTTATATCGATTGATTTTAATGAATTTATTCTTTAACAAGCATCCCCAAGATTAATTATCTTTATACTTTATTCTACAAGATAGATAAGTTACTTCATAAGGAGGAAACATGATATGTGTTAATTGTACTATACTTTTAGCATGATTTTGAGAGCATGTAGCTTGTGTTTGAGGATTTTTTTATATGAATTGGTATTTAATTTAACTTATATTTTATTTGCAAGCCTTGTTTTAACTCTTTAATAAAGAATGAATGAATTAAGGTAAGCTTGAGTGAGATGGAGAGATTTGGCATAAATTTAAAGGAAGGAGTTTGAAAATAAAGGCAATAGGGACCTATGTTGTTGAAAGTAGAGGCAACAAGGACCCATGTTTAGGAATATAAGACCATCAAAGACTCGTGTTTAACTCATATTCTATGTTGACTTATTTTGTTTATTTCCTTTCTTGGTAAGAAGTAACACAAGACTAGCACAGGGCTATATTTGACATATATTAGTAGTAATTATTGGAAAAAAGAAGCAAAGGGGGTGTTTGAAGGGTAAAGTAACATTGATTAAAAAAAGAAGTAAAAAGACATTTGGGATGACCAAAAACTATTCATAAAAAAGAGGACTCAATAGCACATTAAGAAGGAATAATCTTGCGGAAAAGCAAGATTCCATCAAGGTCAATTAATAAGCATCTTGATTCAAGAGCCATGAGATTTCATTACCTTTTTTTCTTTATTATTTATAATGGATTTTATTTGTTTTGTTATGAACTAAATTAGGATATAGATTTAGGTAGAATGAACCCTAGAATTATATTTTGAATTGATTTCTTTTATGTAATGAAAGACTCTAGTTCTTAAGAATTATTCATGTTTACATTGTGTTGATTTGAAATATATTAGTGTTTTGAATCAATTTTGGATTTTTTACATTGAGTTAAAGAGATTGTATGAAATAAGAGATTATAACATGAATAACAAGAGTTACATGGAACCTTAGACATAGGACCATATAAATCTTCTAAGTTGTAGTCAAACCTATCATGGGAATTAATGCTTTTAAAAGTTTTAACTAGAAACAAATATTAATCAATCAACTTAAGAATAAGGGTTTTATGTTGAGAGAGAATATGGTTGTAACTTAAGAATTCCTACCAGTCCAAATAACTATATCTAATTCTTATATTAGGATAAATTTGAACTTAAGAGGAATTTTAGGGGGATTCTTCATCCAGATCCTATCCATTTATTAGCTGTTCAATCTTTCCTATCACCTTAGTTTATTATCTCTTATTTGCTATTATAGTCTTAATAAGTTTTTTTTTTCAATTTAATCACTTGTTATGTTATATTAGAGAATAGAAAATATGGTAAATTCTAATAATTCCAATCTTTGTAGGACTCGACTCACCTAAACTATAGTATAAAAAATAATAGGTGCAGTTGCCTTAGAGATTAATTAGTATTATTTTGGGTTTCATTTTATTTATATAATTAAGTTTTTGGCATCATTTTCAGTGAATATAATATTAGAAAAGCCTTATTTTTGTTAATCTAATCTATTTTCTTTTCTTTTTACATTATTTATTTTTACTAACCTAGAAATTTTTTTCTTTTTGTATTTAATTAGTTTTTTAGCTTTTTTTCTTGATCAACTAATTTAGATTCGAATATAAATGTTTCACATACATCTCCATGTATATGTATATTACTTACAAAAGACTCTTGGTACCTTATGACTAGTTATATTGCTCATACAAATAAAACCAAACTCTTTTGTTTTATTAATAATAAATATTTTCATTAAAAAAATAACTGGAAGAAGACTAAGTTATTTGTAAATACACTTGCTTTCTAAGGAACTATATTTACATAACCCCAACAGTCTCCCACTTGCCCTAAAGTATGTTTGACATATCCCTCATTTCCATCCCTTTTAGGTAACCCTCAAAACTCTTTTGAGACATCGCCTTTGTAAATGGATCAGCAAGGTTTTGCTCTGTGGGAATCTTTACCGCATTTACCTCACCACATTATATTATCTCCCTTATGAGATGATACTTTCTCTCAATGTGTATGGCAGCTTTATTGTTCCGAGGCTCTTTAAAATTAGCCACTGCCCCACTATTATCACAATAAAGTGTAATGGCCTTTTCTGCCTCCGGAACTACCTCTAAATCATTTAGGAACTTGCGAAGCTAGATTGTTTCTTTTATTGCTTCATAAGCAGCAACATACTCAGCCTCTATAGTCGAATCAACAACACAAGATTTCTTGACACTCCTCCAAACTATGGCTCTACCTCCTAAAATAAATATAGAACTAAAAGTTGATTTCCTTGAATCAACATCTAATTGAAAATCGGAATCTCTATATCCTGTCGGAATAAGGTTACTTCTAGAGTAAAATCTTTGTCCTATAAAGATACTTCAGTATGCACTTAACCGCAATCCAATGCTCCATTCCTAGATTGGACTGGAATCTACTTAGCAATCCCACTGCGTAACAGATATCCGGTCTGGTGCAAAGCATATCATACATTAAACTTCCAACTGCCGAAGCATATGGAATGTTGTGTATGCAATTGACCTCCTCTTGGGTCTTAGGTGCTTGCTCCTTTAAAATTTTGATTCTATGTCTAATAGGTGTGAAACCCCTCTTAGAATCCTACATGGCAAACTTATTGAGCATGTTCTCAATGTAGGTTAATTGAGACAACGCTATCTGTTTGTTCTTACAATCCCTTATAAGCTTGATCCCTAGAACTTAGTTAGTCTCTCCTAAATACATCATTGAGAACTATTCGTTCAACCATCTTGATATGTGTTTAATTTTTGATATATTTAATCATTTACACTTAGTGATTATTGATGTGAAAATGCTTAAGATACTCACTTTAATTCATATATGATTTTAGGTACAATTTGGAAGCAAATAAATTAAAGTGAGTCAAAAGTACTGCATTTGGATTATTTTCTAAAGATCAATACTCACTTGTCTTCATGGACCAAGAAGAAAAAAAATACAAGAAAAATGAAGCACAAAACGACAACAGAAGAAGGAAATAAGAGAATAAAACGCAGCAGTCCATTAGATAAACAACAATGTGAATTAAGTGGGAAGGAGAGCAGCCAAAACGTAGCACAGCAGGAAAAAAAATGCTAGCAGAAAATGCATTTAACGCATGCGGAGTTGGTTTTTCATTTCTCATAAGGGAGCAGCATGCGTTCATTTGGTGTGGCAGAAGAATTGGTGACAACCTAGCTCATTAAATTGTCAAATCAATGTTATAGCACAGAAGGGGGAGTGTTTGAGGGTCTGCATTTAATGCAGATGCAGACGAGGAGGGACTTGGAGGCAATAGGCGCAGTAAGCGTGGGCGTGAAGGGAACAACGTTAGCGGCTTGGCTGCGTGAAGAGAGGGCTTGGTGCTGCGGCTTGCGGCTAGAGAACCTAGAGAGTTGGCGCAGGTGTGGTGTAGGCGTGGAGAAGAGATGAGTGCAATGAACAGGAGCTGAGACAATAAACCTTAAATTGTCCCATCGTGAATAGTGAATAGTGAATAGTGAAGAGTAAAAAGTCAGTGAAAGGGAGTTTTAGTTAGGGATTGGAATGGGGGCTGAAGTAATTTTTTGGGAAAAACCCATGAAAGGCTAGATGTCCCGATGCTAGTTTGGAGGTGACATCAATGCGGACAACCCGAGTTAAGTATTTTTTTTTTATTTTGTTGTTTCTTTCTCTCATTAGGAATTGATTGTGTTATCCTATATTAATTGATTTAGGTATTGTGTAAGGATAATCGGATTTTTTTTATTTGGTTATTTTTGTATGAACCCATTAGGTATTGTGAGTTGATGATTTTAATGTGTTCATTGAATCGTTAATTGAAAAACCATTGCTAGAATTTCTATATAATTTGTAATTGTTATGTTGAAATTCATGTGTAGCGACTAATGTTTCGTAATCATTAGGGATAACATGGCTTAAGTTAAATGACATATCGTATGTGGTTGTTGCCTTGATTAATCAATTTTCCTAATTCGTAATGCTACTGCCTAATTAAACCTAGAGATTGTATCCTAGGTTGTTCGGTGGTTAGGTTTAATTAACAATCGTATCTTGATTAAACAAAACCTAAGGGAAAACTCGAGTTAATTATTAACTCACGATTAATAGTTGCTAGGAGCGGTTAAAGAACAACAAATTAATAAAATATGCTTAATTAGGGTGTAGGCCGAAATTGAACTAAAGAATCGGGTCCCTACCGAATTCCCCACTTTTATCTTTTTTTTGCATGTTTTCTTTAATTTGTTTTTATTAGTAAGTTTCATTTTATTTTCTTCTTTCAAAAATCAAAACCCCCTAGTTAAACCTAATCACCAATTACTTTCTTTTTATAAACTTTGCACACACACTCTGTGGGATCGACCTAGACTCATCACTGCTATAGTAGTAGGTCTAGTTATTTTATTTTGACTAGCGTTACGACACGCGGTCAAATTTTGGCGTCATTGCCAAAGAGTGCGGTGTTTTAGTTTTTGTTTGTGATTTAATTGATGTTTTGTATATATTTGTTCGTAATTAATTTCTTTTTTGTTATTTTGTGGTCTTTTCATTTTATTTTGTGTTTGAAAAAAATATATTTTGATATGGATGGAAGTAATTTCTTTTACAACTCATATTCTCAATCTTATACCAATGTTTGGACTAATCATCCTAACTTTTGTTATGGATGGGATAATCATCATAATTACTTCTATGATAGTTTGCAGGACGCACAACAATTCTCATACAGACCAGAAGCTTCCTATCACGACTCCGATCCATCGCTAGAAGAGTTGAATAATATTGTGAAAAAATTGCAGGAGAATACTCAACAATTTCAGAAGGATGGAGGGCAAATTTCAAAAAATACATGGTCTAATGCCTAAGATTAGGAGAGCCAACACGATTCAGGTGCATCTTTAGAAGAACTTGTTAAGAATCTAGCTTTTAACACTTTGTAATTTCAACAGGATACGCAGCAGCAATTGTAAAAATTTTGACAAGAGACAAAAGCAAGGCAACAGAGGATGGAACACCTAATGGGTCAGATGGCAATAAGGCTTAATTGCCTAGAATCACAAAGCGAAGAGGAGCAGCCGTATTGTTGGACCCCAAACTTTTCTTGGAAATTTAAACCATTA
>JANITX010000005.1:19661387-19682011 GCA_027564395.1 Erythroxylum ulei
ATGAGGGATGGGTTTCAATCCTTGATGGCCAGAAACTCGCAGAAACAGAAGATGGGCGAAGAAGAAGAACCATCGGCATTTACTCAACATGCGTCCTCTTCTGGTGGTGGAGAAAAACCCGCGCAACTCTCTTCGGTTACCGCCGGCAACGACAGAACCGCCAGTGGATCGCAAGGAACCAGGCACCACGCTATTGGTCCGCAAGGGTCTGGGCAACACGGACAAGGGGACCACGTGTCATCGGCAGCGATGGCCCATGCGTGGGAAGAATATCGGAATACAGCTCGTAGGGTCAACCTCCCAACTTTCCATGGGGACGACCCATTCGCATGGGTCACGAGGGCCGAATCCTACTTTATGATTCATGAAATCCCTACTGAGCTTCGTCTACCCATGGTTCAGATTTGTATGGAGGGTTCAACGTTATACTGGTTCAAGACTTTACGAGAGTTGGACCCATGTATGACTTGGGAGCGCTTCAAGCGATCCTTGTTCGACAGATACGGGGAAAAAGATGAGGGAAATCCGATAGAGCAGCTGAAATCGTTAGTCCAAAATAAGTCAGTGGATGAGTATATCGACGAGTATGAGAGAGTGACTTCACAAATCACTCACTTACCCGAAGAGTGGTTCATGAGCTGTTTTTTGGGAGGACTGCGTGAAGAAATAAGAAACCGGGTCAGGACCCATGACCCACCGACCCGCACCCGGTTGATTTCTGTGGCCCGTAAGGTGGAAAGGGAGCTGGTCGGTGAAGGAGTACTCCAACCCAATGAAGCGAAATACAAATTCGGGGCCTCCACTACTGGGTATGCGTCTCGGATTGGCATGTCCAACTCTCAACGCCTGGGTCAAGCAGAAAATACATCCGCCAACGTTAAAGGGGAGGAGAAGGAGTTACCCAACAGGTCCCGAAATGTGATGACTGCTGATAGTCGACAAAATGGTCCAAGGTGGAAGGGAACTCGGAATTTGTCTTATGAGCAGTTAATGGAGAGAAGAGCAAAGGGGTTATGCTTTAAATGTGGTCAAATCTACGGTCCACTCCATCAATGCCCAGAGAAAGAGTTCAAGCTGATTGTTTGGGAGGGACATGTAGAAGATGAAACAAAAGGAGACATTGCAGCGATGAAGGCAAAGGAGCCTCCGGAGGATTGGGAGTTGGTTTGTAATCTGATGGAGTACCAAGAAATGGGAATGGAAAATTCCTCACCGATGAGATCAATGGCTATAATGGGAAAGCTTAAGGAAGTGCCTATTTTAATTATAATAGATGGTGGAGCTAGTCATAATTTTGTGTCGAGTCAATTGGTTGAGGCCATGAGAATTCCTACTACTCATACTCGAACCTTTGGAGTTAGACTGGGTAATGGGCACCGATCTTTCTCACAAGGTATTTGTAAAGAAATGCAGCTAGAAATGAACGGAGCAGAATTTAGCATAGATGCTTATGTGTTCAACACTGGGGGACCTGATCTGATATTAGGTGTTGCATGGCTGGAGACGCTAGGGGTGGTCGAGGTAGATTGGAAGAGAATGTTTATTTCCTTTGACCATATGGGTGCAGAATTTACTCTGCAAGGAATTATTATTACGAAGGACCCTATTCCATACGCTCTACAACAAATGATCAATCATGAGGAAACTACCTGGAGGAATTCAGACTTCCGTTGTTTGATCCCTAAGGCCTAGTTGGAAATCTTCAAAGGAAGATGGATTAGAGGCCTTAGGGATCAAACAAATATGAGTTTTATTGATCTCCTTCAGTTGCACTCCCCTTGAGAAGAATTCCAATACCACTTTCTTTACCATAGGTTCAGTTTCTTGCCAGGTTTTCTGAAAGAAATAATCATTAAAACCATCAAGTCTTGGGGATTTGTTTGGATTCATTTAAAAAACCACCTCTTCTATCTCTTTTTCCTTAATAGGCTTGGAGAGCATTGCTACTTGCTCTTAAGTGATTCTCTTTGTAATGAAGGAACAAAGAGGAATAGTAATTGCTTGTGTGTGAGAGCATCCACAAAAATTTTTGAAGAATCTATCAACTTCCCTCAAAAGATCCCTTTGTTGAGTAATTTCCCTTCCATCTAAGAGTTTCAGGGGAATGAATTATGTTTGCGTTTTTCCCGACTAAAATAAGAGTTAACAAATAATTTAGTGCCCCTTTCTCCATCTTTAACCTAATTAGCTTTGGCCCTTTGTTCCAAGAGGCTATCATTATCTGTCAAAAGAGTCTTTTCAGTATTTAATAAGAGAGTTGACTAGATCTCTAGTGAGTTTTTTTTTTCATAACTACCAATTCTTCTTAGCATTAGCAACAACTAGTCATGTAAAAGAAGTTCTTCTACTCATAAGACTTTTCATCTCAAACGTAATAGCTTTAAGCTTTTGGAAACATATAAATTGGAGAGCTCCTTTGGATGTAAACCCCAAACCTCTCAAAAGAGCCTCAGGAAATCCATCATCATCAAACAAAAAATTATTAAACCTGAAAAGGCCTCTTCTTTCCTCAACGTGGAAAAGGTTCTCAACCTGTATTGGAGAATAGTCTAAGAATTAAGGATCTTGAAAAGTCGCAACAATATTAGGAAACTAAGTAATCCAATCTAGAATAACCAACGTACAATCCATTTTTTTCCTTAATGCCCATCTACCAGACTATTTGTTGCTCTAGGTATAGAAATGGCTTTGAGATTTTAAGTCAAAATTTCCAATTTACCCACATAGTTATTGAAATCAGATGACAAATTTCTCAGGCTATAGTTTCCATCCTATTCGGTTCTATATAAGGTAGAATTGAAATCCCCACAGAGCATCCACGGTCCATTTGCCTTTTCTTTGGAATTCTGCGAAATTGTCTCATAAAAGTTTGTTTTGAAAAACATAGTTAGCACCGTATATAAATGAGGAGAAAAAGTCAATTTGTGCTTAAATAAGTGTACATTGCAGGTGAATAACTTGCATCTATGCCTCAAGAAATTCAACAACCGTAAAAGAAGGATCATAACCTAAAAATGATTCTCCCAAATCCATGGACTTGATGATTAGAGATGAACTTCCATCTAGAGCCCAATTTATTAAGAATCCTATGATTCTCAAGTCTGATTTTAGTTTCCATAAGAGCAAAAATCCATAGTTTTGTGTTATAGACAAAGTTCCTTAAAGTATACAGCTTTTTAAAGCAGTTGATCCTCCTCACTTTCCATGCAATGACTTTTAGAAGTCTAAGTTTTATTTTTGGAGCCATTACATTTTCTCTTACTAGATTTCCTCTTAGTAGAAGACAAAAACTCACCAATAAGGGGATCATCCTCTTTATTATCTTCAATGGGTGGAGGATTATTGGCTATCTGGTCAAGATCTTTGAGACTATCTTTAGAATTGGCTGGTTATGCATCCACCATAGATTGCTTTTCAGCAGTTGGTTCCTCAATGGTCTCTACAACAGTAGTTGCTTCCCTACAAACCTCTTTTCCAGCAATAACCTCTACATCAACCTCTTTCCCAGTAACATCATCCCCTATAGCCTCTTTTCCAGCAGCATTACCCCCTATTCCATCTTTGTGCCCTTCAGTTTTGGAAGGACCAGGAGCTGATTCCTCAGATAAAATCTTAATTCCAAGCCCTTAGTTAGTTGTCCCAACACACATAAGCTCCTCATAGTTGCCTTTCTGAAAAGTTCTACGTGCAAGTATCCATCTATTTTCCTTGAGAAATAATTGAAGGCTTCCATTGGTATCTTTATATAGAAATTCATCAAGTCCCAATCTCATCATTGGGATGATTTCAAGTAAGTCATTAGACATATCCATATTAATGCATATTCTTGCATATCCCAATCTCTTCCTTTTGGTTGTGTGATCATCCAACATAGTGGTTTTCCTAGAAAGCTAGCAATCAAACTCAACCATTTTATTGTCCAATGAGGAACATTCTAGACGTTTACCCACATTGGGATAGGAATGTGTTTGTTAGAATCGATCTAAAAACTAGGTTTCCAGGGTCACAGGAAGAGTGGAAAGTTAGAGGTATGCCATAGTCCTTCTATGATCTTAAAAGCTTGAGCTTTAGGTGAAAATGATGTGTTTTTCTTCTATTATTAAAGCTTTTTTCGATGCTGACAATGTCCATTTTTTAATAACTGAAAATGCAGGTCTTTTGTCCTAGAAGAACCTTATGAGGGAGTTTTCCCAAGATTTGACACCTTCTTTAAGAACTTCAAGATCCAGAGAAACAACAACTCGGCCTGCTTCAAACTTGGGAGGGAAGAATTGTAGTGAAAGATTAATGGACCCTCCCACAACATATTTCTAAGTTCTCCTTTATGTTGTATGATTAGCTGAAAGTGTGGTAGCTTGGGTTGAGGTAGGAGGTTGGATAATGGTAGAGGAGGATGGGAGGGAGGTTTTTGGCATTGCAAGGGAGGGTAATGGAGGAAATTCCTCCTCGATAAGGTCTAGGTGTAAAGGTGGTTTAGCCCCCTGCATGGTAAGTAACAGGGGGACAGCACTGTTAGAGTGCAGTTTTGGAAAAGCAGGTTCTACAAGAGGAAAGTCCAGGGGCAGAAGTGTTAGAAAATAGGAGAAAAGACCAAAACAGCCCTTAGAAGGCACTCTTCTGTAGGAAGAAAGAGTAGCCAAGGTTGAAGGGTCAAGGGGATGGGGATGGGGTTGAGAAGCTAAAGGTTAAGATTAATGTTAGTTTGACAATGGATTGGAGATGAGGAAGGATGAAGACAATGGTTAGTTTTAGTTATGGGGAGAGTAAAGGAGGCTTGAAGGTAAAGAGAAGGCAAAGCATCTCTCTCTCTCTCTCTCTCTCAATAAATCTGATAACAACAAAATAATTAATAGCTTACTCATTATTTGCTAGTAAAGGTTCAGATAGAATATCTAAGGTTCAGATAGAATATCTTTCTATCTATATTTTTTTTAGTATCTATATATGTACATATATATATATATATATATATGTATATAAGGAATGTCTAAAACAAACATCTTTAACACAAGCATTCATTCCTTCTCTTAAGTGCTTTTGAGTACAACAGCCTTTATAGAGGCGAATTAACTGCAAAGAAATGGGTACAAAGCCCAAAAATTAAGTAAATGGATAGCAGCCCAAGTACAGTGAGCTAATTGCAATTCTTGCTTGGGGAAACCCAGTCAGTAGTCTTTATCTATGTTTTAGGTCTTAGGCAAGCTTTTGATACCGGACATGCCAAGTCTAATTGACCATAAACTTTCACATTTCTTACCCGCAAACTTTCACATTCCTAAGAGAATCTTCATGGATAATCTCCAAGGTTTTGCTAAAATTAACAAGATGATCCTCTTAGATCCTCAAATCAACTACTACAAGCAGAATTGAAGTTGGTGATCTATTCTCAGTTTGCCTAACAGTTTTGAAGATGCTGATGGAATCTCGTAGGAAAGCTGAGACTCTCAGAGCTATTATACACACCCATCTATACGGCTTCCTTTCTTGTTACTTCTACCTCTTGTTTGTCTGGATTTGGAAGGAAAACTAAGCAACTTCCATTAGGTACGGCACCAATGTCCTGCCAATTACAGGAAACATAATTCAGATTGATAAGAAGTACGGACTACCCAGTCCAGCTTGGTGTCATACGAACAGTTGTCATCTCTTCTACTTGGGCAACAACCGAGGTCTTTAAACTTCATGAGCCTCAGTGAGGTTTCTAAATTTCATTTGGGAAGCTCTCTCACCATTATAAAGATGTGGCTTTCGCACCATGTGCTGATGATGCAGGCCCAGGCAGTGATGCCAACTCTAGCTTGATACCAGAAGACCTCACCAAGCTATTACGAGAAAAAGTTCACAGGTGCTGTTCAAGCTTCGAGATTAAGTTTAGAATAAATTCCAGTTATTGTTGAGGGAAGTTATACAGGATATAGCTCAGCTTTGGTGACCGTCTAGAAATTATTCATTTGTTGAGAATGAGTTTGAAAGTCGAAAGGGTGTGGGGATTTCTGTTATATTAAGTGAAGCATTCCCTATAAATGATGTTATAGGGATTAGCGAATGAGGAGATAATCATTTCTCCAACACCTTGTCTTTTCTGTTTTTCTTTCCTTTCCTAAATTTCTGCTCCTCTTTGTCCCAACATCTTGCCAGTCGTAACAGGTGATTACAGGGGATAGATGAAGAAATTGAGCTCTTTTGCTTGAAGAGCGTTCAGTCATTTCGTTTTGTTACTGAAGAAGCTGATTTGCTGATCTTAGATGAGGAAATTGAGCTCTTTTGCTTGGGGAGCGTTCAGTCATTTGGTTGGTGAATTGTTAGCGAAGGAGCTGATTTGTTTATCAATTCAATCTTTGATCCATCATAATCTTCTACAACTCCATTTAATCTTTGAGAAGGGAATATAACATTCAGGGGGGGGGAAAAAAGTTTCGTCAAGTCTATCCTAATAGCGCTTACATAACTCTTTTTTGCCTGTAGATTGTTCACTTCTTTCGTTTTTGAGAAGCTAAGCTAAAAGGTATCAGGAGATTGGATACCCCATGAATCTGAGTTGGAGGCGAAGGGATATTTTGTAAAATAAGAATCAAGTTTTATAACAAAATCTAGCTTTTATGCGTAACTAGTAATTACTCTCTCTTCTTTGTCCTCTGGTGCAAGATAAAAAATCGTATGGTTTTTATAACAATATTACTCGTTTCCTATTTGACCTGATATGTGCCATCCTGACAAATCAAATGAAGCCGAAGTTTACCAAAATAGTTTTAGCAACATCAGCTTCCGTTATTGGAAATTAACTATATTACCCTGTTCTCCCTACTGAATTGACTTATTCAATGTAATATCTTGGCCTTGGGCCGTCTTTCGTGATTCCATAAGAAAATGGACATTTTCAAACTTGATGACTAAAGTTTGGATTGTGCGCTTGAGATGTATATTTATGGGATAACACTTTTAATTAACATGTGGTCTGCTGTTTTTAATGTTTTAATTTCTTCAGTTACGATATACTTTTATTTTAATTATTATTAATAAACCTGAAAAAAGTAAGAATACTTGTTGAAGAATAAATTCATTAAGTAACTTATCATGAAAAGTTCCTTTTAAGATACTAGTCATATTTTAAAAAAAAATTATAATTAATTTCAGTTAATAATTGTTCTATTTTTGTGGTTGAATGAATGGCAAATTTCAATTAGGGTAATTTGAGAATTTAATCAAATCATGTCTATCTGATGAAAAATGAAGGATAGTTTCTAACAAACAGTAGGGTGTTGGATTTTAACAGATATTCACCCCATCCAGATATATTATATATACTTACTTACCAAACGCTACCTGATTAGCTTCCCTACTTACTTACTATGGTTGAACTGAACATTTCTCTTTTTTTTTTTTTTTGCATCAACAACCATTTGCCTTAAAGATTCGAATCAAATTGCAATTTTTTTTACCGAAAAGTAACTTTTTAAAATCGTTGAATTGGGTACTTCATTTATCGTGAGTTTAACAAATAAGACATTTTTTGACAACAGATTACCACCTAAATCTAAATACAAAAGTAAATAGTATTTAATTGTTGTATACTCTTGACATCTTACTTGAATCATTCAATATTAATGCCTCCATAGTCCATACACGACTGCAATTTTTTTGACCATTTCAACCATTTTATCTTTTATCGTGTTTCCTTCTATCTGACGTGGCTGTTTGGTAAATTATTTCCACAATCATGGGCATTTACCAACTCGAGGTAAAACGACACGTTTGGTTAACCAAACGTCGGATACTTCAATCACGGTTAATCTCACTTAACCATGGTTAAGATGTCTACCCGTTTATAAACCTGACCTCAATGCAAGTGAGAGAAAATAATAGAAACTGAAACTGTTTCTCTAGAGAGAGGAAGAGGATAGTTCTTTTCTTCTTACTTCTAGCTCAGAGGATATGGCTATTTACGTCGACGAAGAAGATGTGTTCAAATGTCCAAAACACCCCTCTCGACGGCGCCGCATCGGAATCTGCCACCACTGCCTTCGCCACCGCCTCGCTTCTCTCTGCCCGGACTGCGCCTGCGAGCGGCCCTGTAACTGCTACGCCTCCTCCTCTGGCTCCTCTTCCTCATCTCTCTCTCGCATCTCAGCCGCCACAACCAACGGAATCGGAGCCGTCGGCCGCGTCTCATCTCTCATCGAGAGCGAGCCTGCGTTCCGACGATCGAGATCCGTGGCGGTCTCGTTCCTCCGGTCGAAGCCAGCTGATAGCAACGAGTACTCGTTCCGTAAAGAGAGTTTTAACAGAACGCCGTCGTCTTCGAGCTTCTGGTCTATGTTTAAGAGCAGCAGTGGCAACAAGAGTAAAAGAGTGGACGGAGTGAGGACTGAGAGTAACAGTACAAGTAAGAAGAGCGTTGATGAGGAGGAGAGGAGGAGAATGATGAGGAAATCGAGGTCGCTCGCCGTGCCGTCGGATTCAGGCGTCGCCAACGTCAAATCAACGAAGAGTAAGGGTTGGCATTTTCCGAGTCCGATCAAGGTTTTCCGGCAATCAATTTCTAGAGGATTGGTTTACGAAAGGTCTCCCTTGCACAGAGGTTAACGATATTTTCAAATTTTGTATAGTGTTCGACTAAAAACGAATAATCGAAAATAATTAACCGAAGGTTTTAGTTAATAGGTTTTATATATTGAGGTGAGTGTTTGTTGAAGGGAAGGAATGGAGCTTTGAAATCAAATACAAAAGGTATGGTTATTGAATGCTTATCGCATAAATTTTTAGCGTTACTTTTATGGTGGTTATTATTGTTGGAAAATTAGATCTTAGTTTTGTATAGTGGATTGATTGATTGATATCATTAGTTGTGATTAGTGTTTGTTGTACCAAAATGTAAATAAAAAGTAGGGAGTTGGTTACCTGGTGTTTATGATTGGGAGAGTGGTTAAATGCTGCTTGCAAATCAAAGACATGTAAATGTTGTTGAAATTGAAATTAGAAGTCCCTCAATTTCTCTAAACTTATTTCAATTTTAATCATTAAATGACTTAATTGTACATATAAAAAGTAACATTAATAATTATTTCAAAAAGAATAAAAAAAGTTGACTTGTGGCGGGAGCACAGACAGTTGAGTATGCGTTTGATGGGATTTACTTATGAAAAAGAAAGCTGGTTGTTGCAATTGCATCTGATATTCATATTTTCCTGTATGTGTATAATTAGACACTAATCAAACTGTAACCCTATGCACTGGCTCTAAAAGGCTCCTCGGGTGTTTTTGACTAACGCTGTGTGCGTTGGCAAAGGGAACTGAATGCCCAATGCATTTTTACCAACTTTATGTTTTTTGTTTAAAATTCTAAAATCTGAAGTTCCGTATCTTCTCTTGGATGCGTGGATCATTATCATGACTTGGTCGGAGGACCAATGCCTCATTATACATATGTGGATATAATTTCATTGAGTGTTAGTATTATTGGGTACAAGTGGTTGGTTTTAATCCCCCCACAAAACAAAACGGAAAAAAAAAAGAGAGGAAAATGGTCGTGTCACTCGAGACACAATAACTAGTACAAAAGTTGAAAAAGAATTGCGGATATTTTGTAAAAATAAAAAAATCACATAAAAATAAATCAATTATTAAATTTCAAGTTTGAATCCGGATAATTAAGTTATCGTCAATGGATCTTAACTGTTCTTACATGTCATGTCAACCACAAAGTGCGGTGCGGTTAGGATTAGGAAGGAACATGTGAATTGAGATACGGAACAAACGTAGAACTTTCTCTTTCAGTATATTCATTTTAAATCTTTTGGAGGTTAGCAGTTGGACCAGTCCCTAATACCTTGATTTAGATCACTTATTCACATGCTTCCTGAATTATCACTAATTTATTATTCAATGGGCTTCCCTCATCCACAGGCCGATATCAATATCACCACTCTCACTCGTAGGATTATCATTATTAACCAAATCAATGGAATGGAATCTCGCCACATGCATATTGGCAAGTCAATGTTCAAAGAAGAAATCAGTTCTGTTAGTGGTGCGATAATGTGGATGGATATATATGAGATTTCTTCTTTTTTTTTTTTTGATTTTATTATTAGAAGAGGAAAGCAGTCTCTTATCTTCGTTCACATGCAAATAGCTGGGGAACTTATCTCATTTATTCATCTTAAAATCCTAAACTTAAGAATTTTAATGTATCACAGGGATTTTGAGAGCTTATATGTATTCTCATTACTACAGCATTGTCTGAACTTGAATTGTTGCAACTTAGCAACATCCACTCACGACCTAAATCAAATTATCTAAATTGTTTCTTCAAGCATTTTGTAAAGATGATAATGTTTTCATAACACACTTCAATCACTCTGATAAAGAATATGAGGCAAAATGACTTGGGATGAAATCCGTAATCACAACTGTATATATGCTTAAGATAAACTATAAATACGAAAATGTAATAATATACAAACAAACTCAGACATCAACCACTTCCGTCTAGTTGTCATGATGAATAGTGTGAATAGGAATAGCATTTCAAACTTTAATTGGCGACAAAGATTGATTCCCAAAACCGCTGGCACCACTTACAAGATAAGTCCAGCTAATCAGTTGTATAATCCTTTCCATCACAACTATACACTTCCATCTTTTTCAGCCTATAATAGCACTGTTTGCCACACGCCCTGACCACTACGCAACAGCAAAGTTTTTGACTTCCTGCCTCCGTTTTTCTGGGTTATTGGTATATTTAATTCTAAGCTGGTTTTAGACTATTGGTTCCCATTTTCATCTGTTTTGTTCGAGTAATAAACAAATTGTTCCCTAAATAGATCAATATAGATCTTCCTACTTTTGACCAGTTCATGCCCTCTATCTTAAACTAATTCAGAAAAATAGCTTAATCTAAGTATCAACAAATTGCTTTACATTTCACTAGACTGCTAAATAAAGTTCCTAAAAGGAGATATATTTACCCATATCTTGAATTTCATGCATAAAATTGAAACCCTAGATAAATATTTGTGCTTGTTCGTATGAAATTGGCCCAAAATCATGTCCAATAAGAAAATTTTGGATATTCCTACGTGTATCAGATGATGCCAACAGATTAGCTTCGGTTGTACTAAAATAAACCATACAAATTGTTAAAGTGTAATGTAAGTAGGAGCCGTTTCTGATAAATGAGTATTTTACAATTCCAAGGAAATAGCAAACGAAAAAGTCATTTTTTTTTTCCTTTTGTTTTTCAAGTTGACTTGAACCCAAGCCTCCAACTTCGGAGGGGAATATTAAAACTTCTCTTGTTTCCCTTCAACTTGCCAAAGATAGATTAAAAGGGTAGTTTTTCTTTGTTATAAAGAAGAGGATTTTTTAAAAATATTTTAATAAAAACGTCATTAACTTGTCACCCTTTACCATTTTTTTCAAAAGAAAAACATTGAAACTCATGAATAATCCAATCACCAAAGGAAAAGATATAAAGGGTAGATTCATTAGACAAAAGGGAAGCCAAGAGGAGAAGCAAGGGTGTTATGGGTTTGAAATCTAGGGTTGTATTAGTGTGAAGAGGATCTTGGGTGGATAATGGATACACTTCAAACCCAAAAAGCCTACAATAGAAAATAAAAGGGTCTTTTGAAACATCCACTATGATTGTTCCAGTCTAGCAGATTTTGCTTTTAAGAAACATCCAACCAAACAGAAACAAATGATAAAAACGCTTCACAGACTTATTGCAGTCTGTGAAAGTCCAGGGCTCAGAATTGTCGAAGGGTCCCCCACAATTTCGCTCTTGTCAAGTTCATGTACTATTTGCTTTATGTTCTCAGACATAACCATTGATATCTACTTTTCTACATGTATTCTACGCAATGGATTTGGATTCTTAAGTCTTAACCCTACATTTGTCCTCCATACATCATATAGTAGTGTGGCCAAGCGCCTAACCAAACAATGATAATAACTTTGGTAAGAAAATCTTGTAGGAAAATGTAGTATAAGTCATAAAGGCATGTTGAATTGACTAATACAAAAGTATGATGCGGACTAATATTGCATAAGGCAAAAATATATTAAAAAGATGCTACCATATATTTCAATAAAAGCGTGGTGGGTTTTAAGGAGCTTTGACTATATAAGCCACCATGTATCCTTTGAATAAGAATTAGTCAGCTCCACAGAGCACAAGTCATCATGAAGAAGTTGAGCTTTTCTTAACTTCTTAAATCTCTCCGTTCCTGGAATATATATAAGCCACCAAACCGGAAACAAGAGAAGAAAAAATGATACGGACACCAATGACATTTCGAACATACCATCATAAGTTCACTTAAAATTCATTTTCAAGTCAGTTTGGTCGAAAGAGTCCGCTTTTTTTATTGTTTTATGTCATATTAATATACAAATAGAGGAAGGTGACACGAACTTATTCTTCCAAAATAATAAATTTCTTTGACTTTTGATCTTAGTACGTCATGTTTTGGCAGCCAACGACGAAGGATATGGTGGCATTCCCAAGAGTAAGCAATTGAATAGACCTGACAATACAAAGGAGTCATCAGGAAAAATATGCTTATTAAAGTAACTTGTACAAAATTAATCACATAAAATATTTCAATTAAGATGTTGTTTAGTGAGATAGAGAACAAAATCGATCATTAGAATTGACAAAAGTACAGCAATCATAAAGATAGAATACGATAAAATGTGTACTGAAGGAAACATGCGGGTAGACAATATGAGCTTTGAATTTGGGATACTCGTTAGAGTGCAACGTACAGGCAGAAGGTACTGAGTTCATACACCATACATGTCTTCTCTGATCGGCCCTTTGGAATGGTCCCTTCAATCACCAGTCTTTTGTACAAACAAGCTGTAGAAAAAATTAAAACGATTCTGAAAACTCTACTCTTGTGGTTTGCACCTCCAACTCATCTTGACGCCAGAAAAGTTGAAAAAACAGTTTGTTATTTAAATAATAAAAATCCTTCAATCTATTCAAGGTTTACAAGAAGAATTTTAATATTTTTCTATTTAATTGTTTATTTATTAATTTAGTTTATTATTTAAGATTTGATTGAGGTGCAATTCATCTTTTTTTTTAGTTGTTATAACAAGGATTCTAGTAAATTACAGCCTAGTTTTATCTTGTAAAAACAAGTTGACGTAATTCAATTAATTAAACTGTCCCTATGATATGTGCACTTTGATTTTTTTAATTTTACTTTTAAAATTTATCAGTTATATATGATGTAAAAGTTACGTTTCGTTACTGTAACTTTTACATCATCTTAAATGATTGAATTCACGGAGGTTTACAAAAATCAGATCAGACGGAGACATTGCTAAGAGGATAAATATTTTTAATTCACTTTCCTTTTGACTTCCGCATACATTACACTGTGGGGTATATATTTGTGGAAGTGATTATGAATACCTAACTCATTTATCTAAGGTCAATTTTAACAAGTGACTAGAGAATAAATATTCAGTTCTAATTATATCTAAGCAAGGTATTTTTGGTATGAATACTTTTGGTTCATTTAATTAAATTCTTGAATGATGAAAAAGCATCCGTTTGATTTGATTCTTTTGGAAGATGACTCTATGAAAAATTCACATGTCTAAATAACAAGCAATCTGATGGGTATAATGATGAACTAAGAAGTACAATGGCAAAAGGAATCATAATTATTTGGAGTTGGATACGAAAAGTTATTTTAATATTTTAGTTAAGAAGTGAGTGTTATTAGACTGAATATTAATATTTAAATATAATAAATTGGATGATTTTAACTTACTCATTACAAATATAGGTTAGGATAATATTTTGTATTATCATCAGAATATTAAAAAATTATCAGTGACAAACACGTGAGTATTTTATCAGAAATGTTAACAATTTAATTAAAAACTCCAAAAACCTTTTATTTACTATTGTTAAAATGCACCGAAATAAGCCTGTTAGTTATATATAAAGTAACATTACATAAATGATATTCTAATTAGAAAAGTAAAATTTGTTTTGTGTTTCCAAGGCCAATTTGCCAAGAAATTCTAAAGCTCGAGCGCGTGTGCTTACCATTAAAAACAAGTAGAGGGAGGGAAGGGAATGCTAAAAGCCTACTTTCGAAGAAAATGAGTAGTATAACTAATGACATAAGATAGGACCCACGTCCACGTGGCGCCTGAGAGAGCAACAACAACAACCCCACATGTGGTGCAATGCCCAGCCCTGAGATAAAACAGTCAGAGACATCAAATCAGTTGAGATAAAATAAAACAGTCAGAGACATCAAATTAACTTTAATTTATAAAATTTTTATTTGGCCTTTCACCTTTTTGCGAAGTGTTTTCTTTTTGGGTTGAAAATGAAATCTTCTCATATATTACTATGTTAAAAGAAGTCGAAAGGTGAAAATGAAAGCTTCTCATATATTACTATGGTAAGAATCAAAATGTATAAACCACTCATTGATTGGTGACGAATTTCAAAACATAAATAGAGACAGAATATTATGTAAATCTTATTTAATATATCACAAAACATAAATATATGTATATCTAATAAGTATACGAATGATCCCAACACAATTCCTAAACTAACAATGAAATTTATGAAATTACTCTTAAAAAGAACAGAAAATTACAACAACAAAAAATAAAGCAATCTTCAACATTGTCAAAACAATGGATTTTGACCTTAATGGATCCAATGCAATCGTGTTTAGACGATGAAGACATCGTCAGGTTCAAAAAGTACTTTTCGTTGATATGTGTGATAAGGATTAAGTTCTAAAACTCCACTGTATTAAAAGTTACTCTCGGTTGAAACTTGAAACTAAAATACCCTGTTAAGACCTATGGACCTTTTAAATGGACTTCTGATGCTCAATCCTTATCCTCTCCAAAAAAACACTCATCTATTCAGTCTAAATGTTTTAAAGAATACCTATTACACGTATACCCCGTGCAATATATTACAAATCGGAGCCGGAAGAATTTAGAGTCGTCAATTACGATCGACCAAGTCCTCTTGAAAGGACACGTTAAATTTGGAAAGATGCTTCTTGGGCCGTTGATTATATTTGTGTACTAGAATTTCCATCTTGATAAAGAGTAATATGCACGGAGGGCTGTAAGCAAGCAGTAATTCGGTTATACAGTAGTATTGCGGTTACGTGACTGCAGTTCAAGCTATCTGGCAGTCCCATTATTTAGAGTTTCCTGTAACCATGAAATAAAAATATTTGAATATTAAAACGTAATCTCTACCGTTGCTCATGGCTCTCCTCGAATCCAAATTGTGCAATATAATTTAAATTTAGACTTAAAGAGAACTAAAGGCTCAAAATAATTAATGAGAAAATTAATTAATAGTACTTTATATAATTTTATAAACGCTGCCTTTCACTTCTCTTCTTCTTAGGTGATTATGATAGCTATTTCTTACATTAGTTACATAATTTACTAATAAAATATAATAAAAATATATTTTTCACTCTTTAATTGGTGTTGTTAAAAAAAAAATCAGATTCTAGAGTGCATGAACTTAATGTTGTTAGAAGATTTAATCATTTAGTGTGTATATATAAGATCAAGATATTGTAATCTTAGATTATATAACCAGCAATAAAAATATTTAAAATACAAACTAATATAAAAAAACCTGCAATAAACATATTTTCGATCAAATAAAGTTTTATTTAATAACTAAGATTGTCGTTATAAGTTCTAAGATTCTATTGATTATCTTTATATTCTAAATAAGTTCAATCGCATTTTTATGTTTTAAAATTTTAGATACATCAATAACTTTAAAAATGTTGGCTAAATTATATTAAATTATATTTAAGTACGCCTAATTAGAAGCAATTATGAACTAAAAGTGATTTTTATTTAACAAAGTTACATATTATCTAACTCATTTAGTATTCAATTTTTTGATAACTCAGTGCTTTCATTCCTACATCCATTAGAAATAAAAATTGATGAGAGTTTATATACAAGAAATGATACAAAAATTCAACACCTTTCAAGTATTTAATTCAACCAAAGTGGAGATTAACAAAAATTTAATATGTTATAAAATCCCACTTATTCATCAATGTCGAAGATGGGTTTTCACGCACTAAATGCTTATTTCTATGTGCTAAGCATATAAATTAGGATAAATTATTTCAAATATCCTCTATTTAAATAATTTATCTTAACTTTTACTTTGTAATTCTATGAAAATATATATTCATATATCCTATTATAATACTATTAATGATAAAATTTATCAATGTTAAAATAGATTTCACCATCATGTTTAGAATATTTTTTTAAGGTATCCTACAAGAATTTGATGATTTTAATTTTCAATTTTACAAATTACAAAATAATTTATTCATCTATATTTTAAATTTTTATGAAAATGAATTAGATTATTATTAACATTTCAGCAAATTTTAGGTTAAAATTTTAAGTATTGAAATTTTTTATGGAAATAATATTTTAACACAATTAAGTTCTCTTAGTAACTATATATATATATATACACTAGCACACACCTACTTCATCGCCATGTTCAAAATATTTTTAAGTTTGTTCCGTAAAATTTAGTGTATATATATATATATATAATTTTAAAAATAATCTTTCTTCAAATATCTTTTAAAGGTTTATTGACGACACATTAAATTGTTTTTAACATTTATATGAATTTCTAAGTTAAAAGTCTAAATATTGAAATTTTTAGAGAAATAAAATCTTAACACATTTAAGTTATCTCACTAACTAAATATATTGGTATACAATTTTTAATAGAAATAATAATTTTAAAAGAGATAAATCGTTTACAATTTTTTAATTCAGTATGTTACTTTCTAAAATTTCCAGTTTAGCTTTAAAGTTGTAAAAAAATCAGATTATTCAGTTTAAAATATTATTTATGTTAATATTTATAGAGCATACAAATATTGTCGACAAAAAATAGGCTTTAAAGGTAAGACCTAACAGGTTGTGGTGTAGTAGAAGGGAAAAAAATGTTTGGTAAAACTCAAGAAATGGGAAGCTTAGAAAGCTCCAACTATCTCTTTTCAACCATTCTAAGTTGCATTTCCACCAACCTTGAAGTGAAGTACCTTAACACTAACCTTCAAGATCTTCCACAATAGGAGCTTTAATTCATACAACACCAACATTATATTCTTTGGCTTTATCTTCCTCCCTAAATTAAACCAGAAATACTAAGAGAACTTATTTAATCCATTCTGTTCTCCCTTCATCTCCTCAAAAAAGTACGAGACTTTCACTTCCAAATTCTTCTCTATACTAAACATCTTCTCTATGGGAAAGCAAGAACTAGGTATATATTATTTATGGCAACAACAAACAATACATACCTGTAGCCCAAATTCCAACTTCAACATTTTATTTTCTCTATTGCACTTTAAAGAAACAACCCACTCATCAAAAACCTATAACCGCCACAATGAATTTTAACATGGAATGAAAAAGTTAACGTAATTATCAAGATTTAAAGTTTTCAGCATTTGAAAATAAGCATTCATGAAACAAAACTAAAAAAAAGTGGAAAAAAATCCTCAGCAAACCTAGAAAAAAAAACTTTTAAAACCTAAAAAATATATATAAAAAAAAGAACCCAAAAACTTAGATGACTTACGCGAGTACATTTCAAGTCTATTGAAAGAGATTGATCCAAATTATTTTTGTCAAATTGTTACTGAGGGTTACATGTGAAGAGCCATGCAATTTCAACATTTAAGTATTTTATTAATTACATTAACAAATTATTAATAAATACAACATTTTAAATTAAGTGATTTACTTTTTTATACTTTAAAATGAAATAAAATTTTCAAAACGTCATATACATGATGAAAATTTTTCAAAACATTTGACAAATTTTAATTTGTTATGATGGTTACAGCCTAAAGGAATTATATCCACAAAGAAAGCAGATAGAAAACAACACCAAATAACACCCAATGCCTAAAGGAATGATATCGACAAAGAAAGCAGATAGAAAACAACACCAAATAACACCCAATAAAAGCAAGAATTTTACATGCAAGTACAAAGTAAAAGAGACATAGGAAATTACGAGAAAAACCCCAACACAGGGAAAAATCTCAAGCGGCAAGCCAAAAAAAAATCTTTACTATGAAGGAAGAGTACAAAAGCTCTTTTACAAATAGGGTGGCTAAACACTTGTATTACTAGTCTCCACCAAGTAGTAACTTATATTCTAAAAGCCACCACTAGACTCTTTATATAGGAGTTAAAGATAAAAGACTTATGTTATCTAGCTAATATGGACCATATATATAAGAGACCAAAGACTTAAAACCTATTTTCACAAACAATGTAGGATGAAGGCTGACAAACAAAATTGAGGCAAACATAACAATCTCCACCTTGTATCAATTTTGTTGCAAGCAAACAATTCTCCACCTTGAAACGAAATTTAGTAGACTAAATTGTAACCACCCCGTTCAAACTTCATGGTCGTCTCCAAATAGAACGATACTCAAGAAACAAGATTAACCAAGTCCTAGTAGGAGTGGAACTTGGATCTAGGAAGAGTCTTTGTCATCATATCAGTAGCATTATCTAGCGTACTAACCTTCACGACCATAATATCACCTTTTGCAATGACTTCTCAAACAAAGTGATATTTGACATCAATGTGTTTACTGCGCTCATGGAATTTGTTATTTTTTGTTAAGAAAATAGCACTTTAGGTATCACAGTATATCTCCAATCTACGATCATCTTGAGTAAGCTCTACATAGATACTTCTCAACCAAATTGCTTCCTTCATTGCTTCAATGATTGCTATATATTCAACTTCTATAGTTGAAAGAGCTATTGTAGCTTGTAAACAAGCTTTCCAACTTATAGTAGAACCACTAAAAGTAAAAATGTATCTAGATGTGGATCGTCGAGTATCAAGATCACCTGCAAAATCTGAATCTACATATCCAACTAATCTAACTATAGAATTTTCAAACTCAAGACAAGCTGTAGACGTACCTTTGAGATACCTTAATATCCACTTCACTGCCTACCAATGCTCCTTGCTTGGGTTAGCCATGTAACGTGTTGGACCCCCGCCCTTGCGAGCCACAAGCCGACGTCCTATGCGACATCTAGGCGCGCATCCCACAAGGTTAGTGAGCCCTCACTAGGTCAAACCTTAAAACACGAACTCATCTCACTTACTACTGAATATATTTTTGGGATAACTTAAAAAGAAATTTCAATAAGACTCCTTCACAACATTTGTTCCTCATTGCATTAAGTTTCTAACGACACCAAAAACGTCCAATTTGGTTCAGAAATAATAAAGTATTGGCCAAATCACTTCCGGGCTAAAATTCAAATCGAGACTAAAACTACATCCCAATTCAATCCAAAAATTGAAAGTCTTAGGGCCTAAATTGAAAATCTACTCCTTCAAATAAGTTGTAGCTCCATGCCTCTAGATTGTTTAGAAACAAGAATCAACTCTATTTGAGCTCTACAATTAAAGATATCACCAAAAGACCGAAGTTTGCTTAAATGCATCAAAATACAGTAGGTCGACCGAGCTACCTGTGTCAATCATTACCCGTTTTACCTCACTACCATTCATATTCAAGGTGACCACTAATGCATCATCATGAGGACAGCTAACATGTTCCAGATCAGATTCGTCAAACGAGATCACCCCATCGTTTTGCCTCTTTTTCTTTGCTGATAAGTCTTCAGCGACTTGCCTGGCATACCTCTTTCTTCCTCTAACGGTGGATCCTCCTGTTGCACTACCACCAGAAATCATGTTTATGACCCTAACCGGTCGGTCATCCGGCTGTCCAGCATTTCTGTCACCTCTTACCCTGGACTGTCGTCTCGTGTTGCGTCGGTCGTTTGAATTCCTGTTCTGCCCCACCCCATCGTTCGTATCATTTTGCTTCCAAGGCTTTCGCCAGTTGTCAGACCGACCACTCTTACCCTCATTATCCTATTCGACATTTATACCGTACTTCAAAAATCTACCCAGCCTTCTCCTTTGGATAAGGAATTCGATTTCTCGCTTTAAGTCCCAACAGTCCTCCGTGTCATGACCTACATCTCTATGGAAATGACAATATAAAGCAGAATCTCTTTTTTTGAGGGGAGTTTCCAACTTACTAGGTTCTCGAAGGGATTCCCCTTCTGCTCTCATGGCTGCCAGTACTTCCGCATACCGCCTGTTGAGTGGAGTGAAGGATTCTCGTCATTGGTCCTTTCGGTCAGTCGGCTTCCTCCAGCTAGACTGATCCTTCTTGTGTGAATCATCTGCTCTGCCACTTGGCCAGTGGTCATCTGCCCTACGTTTCGTGTTTTTCAACACTTCCTTAAGCTGGATATACTTATCCGCCCAATTTCTTATCTCTTGAATAGACTTGGGTTGATCAAGGGCCAATGACTTCTTGAACTCTTCATCCCTCGTGTTTCTCATAAGGGCAACCAACATGGACGAGCAGGTGAGGTCAGGGACTTCAACAGCTTCATTGTTAAACCGAGTGATGAAATCCCGTAAACTTTCATTCCTTCCTTGGGTCAACTGCATCACTTCCAAGGCAGTCTTCTGTGGCCGT
>JANITX010000005.1:19816363-19834248 GCA_027564395.1 Erythroxylum ulei
TACATTGTGGTTTACGATATTATTTTCATATACAATTGTTAGAAAATTAATTACAGTCGTGTTAACATCAGTTCTGATAAACAAACTAGTTTTTGTTTATAAAAGAAGGTTTTTATAAAAAAGGGGTTAATGAAAAGATAACATAATACAACCTTCCCTTTCTTGTGCGTTTATATATCATTATTGTTTACTGTGGTAACGTGTGATTCACTTCACCTAAGACTATGTACTCTCTCTCGTGTTCTAACCATTAAACCCTAAATTATAAACCCTAATCAGATTATGAAATTTGTAATCTCTCAATTCACAAATTATCCAGAATCCTAATTACATCTGAATCACTCTAATAAACTATCAAAACATCACATGGGATCTCTCTTTGCACAATTACCAATATGATTTGATACGATTTCTATTAAATTGCCTAACTTTCATTAACCTGATTTAATCATTTTTCATCCAACTCACCCTTTTAGTTTATTACCAAATTATGCAAGAATGCAATCAAATCACGACATTCATCTAATAAATACAATTGACTAAATTATCATTAAATCAAAATAAAATCTCTAAGGAGAATATAGAACATCATTAATATTCCAAATTCTATCATCATACAATCCATCTCAAATTTGCACATAAATAAATCGAAACGAAAATGAAATAATGACTTAGAATAGACAATAGAAAGGAGCAATGTCAGGAATCTTCTTGATCTGGAAAGCACGTCGAGTCAACTTCGCCTTCCTTTTCTTCCACTTCCTTCTTTTCTTTCTCTCTCTCGGTATTCTCTCTTTAGGGTTTCAAGTGTGGCTGATGTAAAAAGCTGCTTTGTGCTGCTTTTAAGGTTCTTTAAATAGTCTTTTATGTTTTGGGCAACCCTAGGATCTTTTCCAGGTCCGAAAGATCCATAAAGTCCCTTGAAATGTGATGTTTGTAAGTAACGGCGTGTCTGCCCAATGCAAGCCACAATTATGGCCCACATCTGAGCCTTCTATCATAACCATGATCGTGGGCTGTTGTTTCGGTCTGAATGTCTTCTGAAACTCCTTTGTTCTTCGATACTGACCCTAAAATACTAGCAAACACATTAAGGTACCTCAAAAATATAATATTTAAGCTCAAAAGCTTGTACTAACCTATAAATCACTTAAAACATAAATAATTAATAAACTAACACAGTTTTAACCTAAACACATACTAAATGATCGAATTAACAGCTAAAAACATATCAAACTATGCCCTAAAACACTATGCAATTACAATTATCACCTTTGAAGGAATAAATGAGGTAAAGAAACATAAGATAAGTCTTTTAGTGCATCAATACGAAACTATTAGCATGAAACTGGGAGAGACCACAGAGGAATTCTTTGGAAGATTCAACAACATCATCATAGCCTTGAAGAGCTTAAAAAAATTATGTCCTAATGAGGAGCTCGTAACAAAGATTCTAATATCATTGCCAAAGGAATGGAGACCTAAAGTAAAAGCTCTAGAAACTATAAAGGATCTAGACACTATTTCTTTTAATTGGCTAAGAGGAAACTTGATGATCCATGAGACAGAGCTTAGACGAGATGAAGTATCTTCTTATAGAAAAGGAACGGCTTTGAAAGTTGCTGATCAATCAACTCAATTCAATAGTGATGAAACCAACATTGAGTTACAAATAGATGGAGGTGATGAATTCAATTTTATGGTCAGAAAATATGCATGTTTTCACAAAGAATCTGATAAAGAAAATAGAAGGAAGAAAGAAATCTAGAAACAACTTGTCAAAAGGAAACAACAATTCGTAAAATACTCAAATTATATGTTATCACTGCAAGAATCCTGGACATAACAAACCAGAATGTCCCCTTCTTATTCAAAAGAAAAAATAGAAAATAGGAAACCTAGAAAGCTAGCTATGACTACAGCTTGGTCTAATAAAGATTTTGAAAACTATGATGAAGAAGTGCTTGAAGAAGTAAGCAATGTTTACCTTATCACTGATTCAAAAGAAGATGAGGTATATAGTTATGAATATGTTATTGAATTTGATGAACTAAGAAATGCATATCATGAATTGTATGCTCAATATAAGAAATAAATTGTACAGTATTTGAAGGAGGGTGAAAGTCTAAAAATATTAAATCATTAGAATCAGTGAATAAAAATCTATTTTCGAAGAATATGTCTCTCGTTGAGATTGAAAATGATTATAAGAAAAAGGTATCTAAAAAAGAATTTTTGGAAGAAAAAGTAACTCAATTAGAAAAGGAATTACTTGAGAATGATTATAAAGGTTCTGAAAAAGTAAAAAAATTAGAAGAAAAGGTTGTTGAACTAGAACTTGAAAAAGAGAAATTTGCTGAAAAACTCATATCTCTAGAAAAGGATCTTGCTAATTTTATTGATGGAAAAAATAATCTCAATGCATTTCTTGGTAATGGTAAAAGTGTCTTTGATAAGGCAGGATCATAGTTATAGGTTGCATGATGTTTTAATAAGAATTTTAGTATGTTTTAGTTGTTAACTAATTGATTTATGCAAATTTAGGTTTAGAATTATATTAATTGGTTAGATATTTATGTTTTGAATGTTATGCGGGTTAGAGCATGTTATTGAGCTTTAATTTTGTGTACTTGAGGTACCTTGATGTATTTGTTAGTTTTTGAGAGCAAATATTGAAGAACAGAGGAGACTCAGAGGAAACCCAGTGGAGAATCTAAGGCCATGATCATGGCCCAATAGCAATGATCATGACAAAAGCAAGGATGACGGGCCACAATCTTGATACAAAGCAATTTTAAATGCCATAACTGTGGCCTGCATGACAGTAGATGCAGATTGACTTTGAAAACTCACGTTTGTGGGGTTATTTTAGACTTTTGGGCCTGGTTAAAACCTAGTTTTTACCCTAAATTGAAAAGAATTTTTTATGCCTCCATTTTGCTACATTGGGAAAGATCCAAGGAAGAGAAAGAGAAGAGAGAAGGAGAAGAAAGGAAGAGGGAAGAAGAAGGGCTACAATAATTGCTACTGTTTTTCCGATCCATCCCGACCCTTCTAACTAACATTATATTCCATCTTTATTTTTCGTTCTTTTAAATGTATGAGATGAATTTGATCGTGATGGATTTGGGTTTGATGATGATGTTCTAAATTCCTTTAGGGATTTGTTTTTGAATTAATATTAATCTGATGTCATTTTACGTTAATACATTGGGTATTCTGATTATTTGTTGTATTTACATGCTTCGGTAACAAATCAAGAGAGTGAACCGATAAAAAAATGATTAGATTGGGTAGTGAGAGTTAAACATCCTAATAGATCATGCAAATAATCAAATCATTATTTATACGAAGAGAGATCCCGTGTGAAGACCCGATAGTCTATTAGAGGGCTTAAGATCTAATTAGAGGTGTGGGTTTTTTTTTGTCAATTAAGAGATTGAAAATTCCATAATTCAATTAGGGGTTATAATTTAGGGTTTAATGATTATAACTCGAGAGAGAGTAATCCACCCTTTGAATCTAGGATCGATACTGTATTGACTCAGAAGGAATCATGTTAGCATTTGATGATAGGATAAATCCCCCTTCTCATATTCGGCTAATCTTCCTTTAGCAATTTTTTGATTGTTCATTAATGGTGCTCATCTTTTATTTCTTTACGTTAATTTTTCAATTTAATTTCCAGCCAATCCATATTCACGAATTTACTTTTCTGCTTAGTTTTTATTTTCTTTTAAATAATCTTTTTAGGCCTTAGATAACTTAGACTTAGATTAGTTCACCAGCTCCTTGAGAGATCGACACCTTATATACCACATTCACGACCCGTGCACTTGTGGCATATTGAGGGTTTTATAAGAATAAAACTTGCTAAATAAGTTTTTGGCATCATTGTCGGGGAGTTAGTAGGATTAGTTAAATTCTTTTAGTTTTAAGGAATTTTCATCTCTCTTGTGTCCGTGCAATTGCATGAACACACAAGTCACTCAGATTTTAAGCAGGATATTGGAAACTCTAACAGTTGATATCACCCTATTGGAAGAAGCAATTCGAAGAGTACAATGCCAAGAAGAAGAAATTACAAAAAAAAAATGGCGAAAGAATACAATCAAAGATACCAGCAACAAACTTTGATGGATTTCATGATAGCGAGATTTAATATTATAGACCAATGCATCACTCCACCACCAGTGGAAGCAGCCTCATTCGAGATTAAGCCAACTTTGCTGAACATGCTGCAAACCAATGTACAATTTTACAGGTTAACTAATGAGGATCCTAGCGCTCATATAGTGAATTTTCTGGAAATATGTTATACTTTCCGATATCAAGGGATGTCGAAAGATGTAGTTAAGATGAGGCTCTTTTCCTCTACATTACGAGATTGAACTAAGGTATGGTATCATTCTTTAAAACCTGCAAATGTCACAACTTGGAAGTAGATGGTGCATGCAATTTTGGATAAGTACTTCCCCTTCACAAAGATGACAAGGTTAATAAAGGAAATTGTGAATTTCCAACCAAACAACTGGGAGTCATTGTATGAAGCATAGGAGTATTACAAGGACTTGCAAAGAAGATCTCCCCACCATAATCTACCAAGAAGATCTCCCCACCATAATCTACCAAAGGAATTTCTTTTGCAAATATTCTATCATGGATTCATTCCACCCACTAGAGGCACCATATGACAAGTAGCAACTATTTTGGTCGTCGGACAGAAGTAGACAATAGTTAATTGTCCTAGATCATAAAGGAGCCATTGTTGTCATTTCAATAATAGCAATGCAGGTTAAGATTGACAATTTGATAAGGTAGTTTAACAGCCTCCAAGTTGACAATTTGACAAGGTAGTTTCACAGCCTCCAAGCCTTTTTATTAGCTCCTATTAAAGCAATTCAGCATAGATACGAATTATGCAGGAGAGATAACCATTTTACTATTGATTGTTTTTCAATGCAAAATGGAAAGATGGAGCAACTCAACTACACAAACACATAATTTGGTTGAGGTGGAGGAAACAACAGTTATTATAACAATTACTATCCTAGGTGGAAAAGCCACCCAAAATTTTCTTGGTCAAATAATGCAAGAGGTCAATTTCAACCTCAAGGGACACTTGAATTCCACCAGGAAAAACCCAATTCTATGGACTCTAAGTTAGACAAAATCTTGGACAAGCTTATGAGCATGGATAAAGCTCATAAGAGACTTGAAGATGAATTTGAACAAGTAACTAAATACCATGATTCCTTAATTCATAAATTAGAGGTTTATACGAGTCAATTGGTAAATGAATTGTCTAGAAGAAGTGTGGGGAGTCTCCCGAGCAATATTAAAGCAAATCCAAGGGAGCAACTCAAAGCAATCTCACTTAGAAGTGGAAAGGAACTTAAGCAATCAACATAGACAGAAGTTGCACCCCTCCTAATAGAAAAAGACCAAGAAAAGGAAAAAGGCGTAGACATGAGTGAGTATCCTCCTTACATTGTCCCTCTGCCATATCCACCCAAGTTCCCATACCCTCAATGATTACAAAAGAACAAGTTGGATGAACAATTGCAAAGTTCGTGGAGAAATTAAAGACTTTTCAAATTAATTTATCTTTGTTAGGGCATTGGAACATATGCCCAAGTATGCCAAATTCCTGAAGGACATTGTTAACAAAGAAGCAACCATGGGAAGAGAATTAAATGGTAGCACTAATTGAAAGTTTTAGCTCTATTATCACTAATTACATGCCTTCTAAGCTGATGGATCCTAGAAGCTTGACAAAACCCTATCTGGTTGGTGAGTTAGAATTCACAAAATGCTTATACAACTTAGGCCAACTTAGAAAATTAGAGCTTAGCGATGTGAAACCAACTTCAATGCTTATTCAATTAGTGGATCGATCCATAAAGAAACCAATTTGTATGGTGGAAAATGTTATGGTAAAGAAGGGCAAGTTCATTATTCCTGTAGATTTCATCGTATTATATTTTAAAGACGATAAGAGCTATCCATTAAATCTTGGAAGGCCCTTCATGAGGACTAGAAAAAATTAATAAATGTTTACGAAGGCAAAGTGCTCCTTCGGATCGTTGATGAGCATGTGGAGTTCATTATGAACAAAGACTTGAACAATCTGAAAGAAAGCAACTCTTGCATGAAAATAATCATAATAGATGAATATATTAAAGATCAAGAGAAGGGTTGCTTTAAAGGAGTAAGCTACGAAGAACAAATGCGAACTAACATAAAAGTTTGAGAAGATATGAAAGTCTCTGTTCATGAAGTGAAAGCAGAAGAGGAGACGAGCGTGAATAAGGAAGAAAACAACACAACTCACCCTCTTACAGGACAAACTGTTAGATTCGATAGAAGATTTAGGGAGTTTCATTGTTCCTTATTTTGTTGATAGTTTTTCACTTAAAAGGGCATTATTGAACTTACTTGGTCTACTTGATTTGATTAATTATGTCCTTTTGATCTTCTTGCAATATGTAGCTTATTTATAGGCTACTAAAATAAAACTAGGTGACATGGGTGGAAGCAAGTTACTCATAATTGATCCCGGCTAAGTTTCGAAGGATGCACTGTCTAGTTAATGACCATAACTTAACATATTTAATAGTTAAAATGAACTTTTTGTGTAGTTAGATTTGTTTTGAATTTTAAAAATAAGTTTTTAATGATTTAGAAAGGTTTGGATTGCTAACTCTCTTATTCCTTTAAAATCAATTATAAGATAGGATAGCAATCTTGGGCGCCAAGCACATTGAACTCCGACATCATCATCATCACCACCTCAATCTCCATAATGGGTTTTTATGCTATAACCCTTTTCTTTTCATTTTTTTCTTTCTCACATTGAGTACATTTTTTTGTCTAAGTGTGGGGAGGGTTGCGTTATGTTCATTATACGTTTTATTTTGAGTGTGAATTTTGCACATTATAGGTTAGTTTTCCTTAGGTTTACATAATATGACTTTTGTAAATGTGTCAATGGCTAGGACTTAACGAAATTGATTTACCTTTAAATATAGTCCTTTAGGTTGCTAAGATTTATTGGCTTGTGAAATTAGTGTCCTAGGTTGCTTTGGTTAAATATGCATATTAGTTAGGATATGATGTTAGTTCGTTCACCCTAGGAATTTCACACATTCATTTATAATTTTAGGTCAATCGAACAATTAACATCATTAGTTTCTCTTCATGAGAACAATTAGCTAAACAAAAGAGGTAGGTAAGAAAATATAAAATAAAATTTAAAAAAGGAGTGTGTTTTTGTTTAATAAATAACTATTAAGCTGGCCCTTTTTGAACAAATCAGGTTATGAATAGAGCTAGTAGTCAAATGAGAATGTGCTATAGCTGAGTAACTATGGGGCATTCATCACAAATGTTTGTCTTTGCGTTAAAAGGCTAGGTTCATGTTAATGAAAATTAACAAAAAATAGTGTGTTGTTTAATAAATCCTACCGATCTTTGTAAATAGCTTAAATTTTCATAAAAAGCTACTTAGGGATAGTTACAATTATGATTGACTGAATAATTATCAATGTGTGTATGCAAGTGATAAGGTTTAATTAATTTGACATTAAGGTCCTAATTAGTATGTATATTTAGTCTGAAGTATTTAGACACAGATTTCATAAATTAATAAGTTAAAACAACTCGAAGGATTGTGTTTGTAGTTAATTTTTTTTCGTGAAGTCCAAAGGCATCGTACCATTATTGCATAATTGTGTGTTGTGGTTTGTTGGCCTTATATTTTGATTATTTTGTTTTTGCTTGGGGACAAGAAAAATTATAAGTGTGGGGATGTGTTAGTTATAGGTTGTATGATATTTTAATAGGCATTTTAGTATGTTTAAGTTGTTAACTAATTAATTCATGCATATTTAGGGTTAGAATTGTGTTAGTTGGTAGATATTTGTGTTTTGAATGTTATATGGGTTAAAGCATGATATTGAGCTTTAATTTTGTGTATATGAGGTACCTTGATGTATTTGTTAGTGTTTAAGAGCAGATGTTAAAGAATAGAGGAGATTCGGAGGAAGCATGACGGAGAATCCAGGGCCACAATCATGATAGAAGCAAGGATGACACGCCACAATTATGATAGAGAGTAATTTTAAGGGCCACGATCATGGAACTTTGAGCCATGATCGTGGCCTACATGATAGTAGTCACAAACCAGCTTTTAAAACACAACTTTATAGGATAGAGCCATGATCGTGGCCTATGCGATAGCAGTTGCAAACTAGCTTTTAAAACTCAACTTTACTATATTATTTTAGACATTTTGGGTCTGAGTAAAACCTAGTTTTTGCTCCAAATAGAAAAGACTATATAGAGGGTAGGAAAACCTAAATTTTCATGCCTCCATTTTACTACATTAGGAAAGATTCAAGGAAGAGGAAGAGAAGAGAGAAGGAGGAGAAAGGAAGAGAGAAGAAGAAGGGGTGCTACTGTTGCTGTCTTTCCAAATGATCCCAACCCTTCCAACTGACATTTCATTTCATTTTTGTTATTCTTTCTCTTGAATTTATGAGATGGATTTGATAGTGATGGATTTAGGTTTGATGACGATGTTCTAAACTCCTTTAAAGACCGGTTCTTGAATCAATATTAATGTGATTTCGTTTGATAATAATACATTGGGTATTATAATTATTTTTTGTATTTGCATACTTCGGTAACAAATCGAGAGAGTGAATCTATAACAAAATGATTAGATTAGGTAATGAGAGTTAAGCAACCTAATAAATCACGCAAATAATCAAATTAATTATTTATTCGAAGAGAGATCTCGTGTGAGGACCCGATAGTCTATTAGAGGGCTTAAGATCTAATTGGATGTGTGAGTTTTTTGTTAATTGAGATATCGCAAATTTCATAATTCAATTAGGTGTTATGATTTAGGGTATAATGATTATAACTTGAGAGAGAGTAATCCACCCTTTGAAAGTCTAGGACCGATACTGTATTGACTCAAAAGGAATCATGTCAGCATTTGATGATAGGATAAACCCCCTTTCTCATATTCGACTAACCTTTCTTGTGTGATTTTTTATTGTTCATTGCTGGTGCTTAGTTTTGATTTCTTTGTATTAATTTTACAATTTAATTTCCAACCAATCCATATTCAGGAATTTACTTTTCTTTTTACTTGTTATTTTCTTTTTAATAATCCTTTTAGTCCTTAGATAATTTAGAATTAGATTAGTTCACCAACTCCTCAAGGGATCGACACCTCATACTACATTCATGACCCATGCACTTGCAATATATTGAGGGTTTTATAATATTAAAACTTGCTCTCAACACAATAATAGGATATGATGAAAATATTAATATTAAGTTGTATAAGAACTTTTTCTTCAAACTAGCAATAGTCATAATCGAAAAAGTAGTAACCTGTTGGATAACAAGAACAACAGTAACTCTTATTCATCCATTTTATGCTTCTACTGTAGCAAACATGGACATATTAGTCATTTTTGTAACAAACATAGAATAAGTAAATTATCTAAAATATATGTTTGGAGAATGAAAGGTCAGATTACTAACCTAAAAAGTCCCAGAAAAGTTTAGGTACCTAAATTAAGATAGTACATTATGCAAATATGCTTTAGAACAGTGACAAGACAAAATCAATGGATACTTAATAGTGGTTGTTCAAGACATATGACAAGAGAAATATCACACTTCAAGTATACTGAAAGCAAAGACGGAGGTAATGTTGTCTTTGTAGACATAAAAAGCGTAGGTCACTAAATTGGTAAAATTGGTGCCTCGAACTCTACTTTTATTGATAATGTTCTCTGTGTTGATGATTTGAAACATAACTTACTGAGTGTAAGTTAGTTATGTGATAAAGGATATAAAGTCACATTGTATGCATCTCGTTGTGAAATAGTTGATAATCATAACAATAATATTGTGTTTGTTGGTCCTAGAAATCATAATATATATTTTGTTTAACTGGAAGACATGTCTTCTAAAAAAATTATGTGTTTTATTTCTCTACAAAAGGAATCATTAATCTGGAATAGAAGATTTGGACATGCTATCATGTGCATTTTATCAAAATTGTCCAAGAATGATTTACTAAGAGGTTTACCAAATTTAATCTTTGAAACTAATCAGGTTTGTAAAGAATGCGTAAAAGGAAAACAAGTCAGAAGTAGCTTTCCACCCAAAAATGTAGTATCTACTAACCAACCATTTGACCTCATACATATGGATTTATTTGGCCCTAAAAGAACTCAAAGTTTTGGTGCTAAGCATTATGATTTTGTTATAGTAGATGATTGTTCTAGATTTAAATGGTTTATTTCCTAGCAAATAAGGATGATGTTTTTGAAGTCTTTAAGAAGTTTTATATAAAAATTTAGATTGAAAAAGGGTACTACATTACTTTAATTAGGAGTAACCATGGAGGATAATTTGGTAACAAAAATTTTGAAGATTTCTGTGATGATAATGGCATATCTCATAATTTCTCATGTCGAAGGACTCATTATCAAAACGGAGTTGTCGAGAAAAAGAACAGGACCTTTATTGATATGGCTAGGACCATGCTGTGAGAAAGTGGTCTACCTCATGGCTACTAGGCATAAGCTATGTCTACTATCTATTACATTCTGAATAGGTGTCTTATAAGGCTTATTCTTAAAAACACCCCTTATGAGTTGTGGAAAGGAAGAAAGTCGAATGTTTCCTACTTTTGAGCTTTTGGCTGCATGTATTTTATGTTGAATAAAGGTAAGGACAACCTTGGCAAATTTGATGCAAGGTCTGATGAAACTATATTTCTGGGATACAACATTGTTAGTAAAAGGATTTAAAGTCTACAACAAAAGAAATAAGAGGATAAAAGAATCAATACATGTAGTACTTGATAAAGCACTACCCTTAATAACAACTTCTGATTCAGATGATGAAGAGCATCCTTTGGTCCCTAAAGATACACCACAAACTCAAAGTGCACCAATAGTACCTTCAAATTCACAAGATCAAGGATAGAAAATGCTCCTTCTTCAAGTACACCTCAACAGACTCATATATTGTAAAGGAAACTAGATACTCATAGCAGAAGAACACCAAGAGAATGGAGAGGTCTTGATACAGTTCAATATATTTTTGGATACCCTTCAAAATTTCTAAAGAACAAAAACAATTATATTGCCTTTGTTTCATAACTAAAACCAAAAACTATTGAAAAACCACTTGTTGATGAAAACTAGACTTCAGCTATGAAAGATGAACCAAACCAGTTTGACAGGAATCAAATTTGGAATCTGGTACCTTATCCACAAAACAAATTAGTTGTTGGAACTCCTTGGGTATTTAGAAACAAACTAGACGAAAATGGTAAGGACGTAAGAAATAAAGCTAGACTTGTAGCTCAAGGTTATAAACAACAAAAAGGTATTGATTTTTATGAGACTTATGCACATGTTGCTAGACTAGATTCCGTTAGAATTTTACTTGCTTTTGCATGCTATAGAAATTTTAAATTATTTCAAATGGATGTTAAAAGTTCTTTCTTAAATGGATATATTAATGAAGAAGTGTTTGTTAAACAACATCTAGGTTTTAAGAACGCAGATCATCCATATTATATTATGGAAACCAACAAAAGCTTAGTATGGCCTAAAGCAGGCTCCTTAAGCATGGTATGAAAGGTTAAGTAATTTTCTGCTTAAGAATAACTTTAAAAGAGGAAAGATAGAAACAACCGTATTTATTAAGAAAAGGAAAATGACTTACTTATAGTTTAAATATATGTTGATGACATAATATTTGGTGCTATTAATCCATCTTTTTATAAAGAATTCTCAGCTTTAATGCAGGGGGAGCTTGAGATGAGATGTGGGAACTATTCTTGTTCCTTAGATTGCAAATTAAGCAAAAGGAAAAAGAATTTTTTATTAGTCAAGACAAGTAAACAAAAAAACTTAGCAAGAAATATAAATTTCAAAATGCCAAACCTATAGGAACTCCAAGGTATACTGGAACAAAACTTGATAAGGATGAAGTGGGCAAGGCTACTAATGAGAAAAAATATAAAGGAATGATTGGTTCACTTCTATATCTCACAAGTTCAAGACCAAATACTATGCTTAGTGTGAGTCTTTGTGCACGCTTTCAATCAAATCCTAAAGAAAGCCACCTTTAAGTAGTCAAAAGGAATTTTCATTATCTTTTTGGAAACATGTACTTTGGACTATGATATCCAAAAACATATTCATATAACATGGTTCGCTACTGTGATGCAAATTACACAGGTGATAAGGTTGACAAGAAAAGCACAAGTGGCTATTGTCATTTCGTTGGTGAATGTTTAATCTCTTGGTCCTGTAAAAAAACAAAATTATGCAAAACTTTCCGAAACTAAAGCAAAATATATAGTAGCTGCTAGCTGTTGTGCTCAGTTTTTGTGGATGAAACATCAACTTCAAGATTTTTTTCTCTAAACTTTAATGATATTCCTATATTATGTGATAGTACAAGTGCAATTAATTTATCTAAAAATCCAGTTCATCATTTTAGGACTAAACATATAGAAGATAAAAATCAGTTTCTTAAAGATCATGTCGTAAAAGGAACAATTGAATTATTTCGTGTTAATATTGAAAATCAAATAGTTGATACCTTTACTAAACCATTTTAAGAAGATATATTTTGTTTACTAAGGAAAGAACTTGGTAGGCGTAGATTATCAGATATCTAATTTTGTTTGAATATTTTATGCTACTCTCTTTTGCAATTATATCAACTGGCTCCTACTAGAATGTTACTTCGAAGGCTTTTATCAATTCAAAAAGGGAAAAGTAACCTTGTCCAAAAGGCGCAATTACTAAACGATGTAGTTTTAGGTTATGAAAACACGTGTGCAGTACTGTCAGCTTTTTCAGTACACAATTGACAGAAGATACAGGAAGTGATCACACTTCTGGGACCATGTACGATCTTTCATCTTCACACAAAATCCTCTATTAAAAACCATTTAGCATGTCACAAAACGAATATTTCCTTCAAGTTTTCTTCATCATACCTTGAAGTTCCTTCTTTCTCACTGTAATCGAACTCTTCCTTTCTCAAATCTCTTGAAACAAAATTTTCCATAATCTTTATTTGAAATGGCATGAACAAAATCCAAAGCTCAAAAGAAATGAAGGAAACCCACTTCTATCCATGACTAAACCCTACGCTATAAACAAGATTTTGAAGCATTTTTTGTTTCTGAACCTTTCATATCACCCTTGCCAGAATCATCTGAAACTCAAACTGAACCTATTGCTTTCTCTTCGGTAAAAAAATTCCCAATTTTTTAGAAAAAATCCACATAGAAGAAACCCTTACACACATATGAAGGAAAGAAGAAGAATGTGCCATTGTCATTGCATTATAAGAGACAACTTTCGATTCATCTACCTAATACCATGAATTAAAGACTAAACGACGATCTGACTCTCAAAATAAGTATGATGAAGAAAGCCCAATCTCTGATGACTTGAACCCTAGCTCGTCAGAAGAAGAAGAACAAAAAGAAGAGGAATCTTTAAGTGAAGAGGAGCCTACTCTTGTAGACAAAGCTGTTAGTGAGGGGAAGTCACCTATTGTATGGAAGAAAGTATGTACCCACTCTTATTCTCTAGCTATAAGACCATATTCTCCATTGTTCACACCTTCACCTTCACTGCCACTAATATAGAAGCCAAGTCTAACCCCTCAAATTTCTTCACCACCATCTTCACCTATTCCTCAACCTATTCCAACTGTTCCAAATTTTTCTAAGGAATAATTGATAATTTCTGATGATGATTCTAAAGAGGAACTTGTTCGCCTAGCCATAAGACCACGAACAAGAAGTAATATCTCCAAAACACGTTGAGAAAGAGCCTGTGCTTGAAACAGAAAAGAACTTTAACCCTAATGATGAACCGAGGCAAGCAAAAGCATCTCAAAAAAGAAGAAGAGAATAAAAGAAGAGAAGAAATAAGGAAAGGTAAGGTGCCTATTGTTGAAGAACCTAAAGATGATCCTTGACTCATGAGTAACCTCTCTTCGAAGAAATCCCCAAAGCTCCTGCTAAAAGATCCAAGAAAAAGAACATCTTTGTATAAGAGAAAGGAGAGCCTTCAGCACCTCCTGAAATCTTTCAATCAATGGAAGCTGAAGAAAGATAAAAAATGCACTACAAGGAAAAAAAAGGTGGTTGCCAGGCGTATTCTGCCTCCTTTTTTATTCGATGATAATGATATTGTTATCTTTCCCTAATTCCTTTTAATTGGCTGGCATAATTTCCTTACCCTGAATGAAACTATGTGTGATGCGTTAGTGAGATCTTTCTATACTCACATGAGAAAAGATATTATTGATGGGAAATTGGCGATTGTTTCATGGGTTCATAAATGTGAAATTTTGATTACAAAAGAGCTATTGGGAAATTTGCAAGACATAACACCTATTGCCACACCAATTTTTCCTATCACAAGTGGGATGTTGCTGATCTAGACGTGGTAGAAATTGTTCAATCCATCTATCTTCATACTAAAAACATCCAAGATGGAAGACCCTAGTGTAGACAGTTGGATCTTCTATAAAAATGCCTTGCATTGCTTTTTAGCACATCTTTTTTTCCCACATAAGAGCTCAGTTGAAAGATGTAGTCTCCTAAACACCTATGTTGTCTACAATCTGCTACAAGGTAATAGTATAAACCTCCCAGCTATGATTATTCGATTTATGCTAGATAAAGGGAGGCATAAGAACACCAGTGGGTGTTTGCCTTATAGGATGTTGTTGAATTATGGTGTTTTCTTTGATAATTTGGAATGGTATGAGCCTTCTAAATGCCATTCTTCCATTCCCTTTCAATTTGGCTACAAGCTAAAAGACAATGTATGAGTGGATAAGAAGACAAAACGGGTTGCTAAGGTTATATGACCTTCTCAAAAGTGCCAGAATCCCATTACCTCTGAAGGTGCCAACACTCTGGTGTTTCAACAACAATTGTGGGACATCAGGATCACTTCAGACAAAAATCATGCTAGGATGATCCATATACAGGGACAAATCAATGACTTGAAGATCCTACTTTAGACCCTTAAAGGCGCCATTTACTTCTTATATCAATGGATAAGGTGTTGTGCATTTCTAACAAATATGTGAACTCGGGCCATATTGATGATCCTATCTGTAACTTGATATTTGTCTTCCCATTTTTGCTATATATCTTCTATTATTTCGTTCACAACAGATGCAGTAGATGGAAAAAGGTGAAAGCAGCTTTGATTAGAAGGGCATTAGATAGGGGCTTACGCGTGTGAGTATGCACCCAATTTAACAGAATGTCCTGATGGAAACTACCGTGGTGCATGGGGAGTAAGTGTAAGAGCCGACTCCATATTGTTGTAGAAAAGGTGCAAAGGAAGAACAAATGGTCTCTAGACTCGACTACATTAACACAGAGAACACAAGTATCATCGATGTATCCACACCATTGGCTTCCATCTGAAGACGATTTTTAAAGACAAGCCAAGTTATGAAGGAAGTTTTAGGATAGATGGAGTGCTTCCAAAGGAGATGAAACTATAGAACTATCGGTTGGTTGACTTGGAATAATGTATAGCATGATTGATTGAAAAACTTACCATTCAAATTAAAGCCCCAAGAGATGCTATCCTCAATTGCAGTGTTTTGAAGAGAAGGGAAGCAGTTCATTAGAGATTGAAAGCCTCTAAAATGTCTCTACCGTTCCCCTTTTACTATCAGCGAAGAGACTTTGGAGTGCAGAGGCAATCAGTTCCTCAAGCTTAGCAGTTAAGATATTAAGTGAGGGGGTTGATTGCCAACCAGTTGTTGGACTATATTTGGTTTTAGCACTGTTGCCAATATTGTGTTTAATATAAGGGTAAATGATAGCCTGCATATTCATCATTTGTTTTAAGAGCCAAGAGCCCTCCTTAGAAAAATCAACTTGACAAAAATTTGAATGCTTCATGTAGTATTTATGAATCCACCTTGTCCAAAGAGCATCATGATTTGTATATAGTCTTCATAATCTTTTACAAATTAAAATGCATTGCATGACCGAAATTGAAATGATTCCTAAGCCTCCTTGCCTTTTAGGGGAGGTTACCACCTTCCATTTAACTCTAGGTTTCTTAGTGTCGTTCACCATACTAGACCAAAGGAAGGATTTAATAACTCCGTCCATCTCATTGATGGCCTTTTTTGGCAAAGATACATGAGTCGTCCAATGTATGTGTAAACTGTTAAGGATAAAGATAATGAGGGTGAGTCAAGATCTATAGGCGGGAAAGTGATTCTGCTAAGCTAAAATTTGGGATTTCAACTTTTCTATAAGTGGTAAGTAGTCCCGGAATTTAGACTTAGAGAACAGAAAAGGAACTCCCAAGTATTTGAAAGGTCTATGAAAGGAGTTAAGACCTATAATGCTTCTACTAGCATTATTTTACCTCCCATCTTTGGAAAAAACATATGCTACTCTTATCATGGTTGATTTTAAGGCCAGACCAATCAGCAAAGAGCTTCAACATATGAATAAGTCGTTGGATGGAAGAGATATCTGCACCACAGATGAGAAAAATATCTTCTGCATACATTAGATGTGTAATTTGTAACTCCTTGCATCGATGATGATGTTAAAAAGTACCCTTACAGGGAATTAACTCAGAAAGTAGTCGAGAAAAGCCTTCCATAACCAAGGTAAATAGATAAGAGGACAGAGGATCCCCTTATTTGATTCCTTTGATAGGTTTAAAAGGAAAGGATGGAATACCATTAAGCAGAGGGGGAGGTGATACGCCACATAATCGAGTGAACAAATTTCAGAGGAAGTTGAAGAGTGTCGAGACAAAGTTGAATGAAGCTTCAACTAAGAGAGTCAAATGCTTTAAAGAAAACAATCTTGAGTATGCAGCTGTGAACTCTTTTGCCAGAATCATAATCTTTAAATAAATCTTACAGAAGAACGATATTATCACCCATGTACCAATTAGGCATAAAAGCTACTTGAGCAAGATTAACAACAGTAGATAAGATTGGTTTAAGTCGCTTAGCTAAGGGTTTGGAGATCACTTTATATATGATGTTGCAATAGGAGATGGACAGATCGTCACTCATTGTACAAGGTTCAACTTCTCAGGAACTAAACAGATATGAGTGTGATTGATTTCTTTGAGGAGTTGGGAGGATTCGAAGAATTCTAATGCAGCTTCTGTAAAAAGTTGCCTAGTGATATCCCATGCCTTCTAGGAAAAAAAAGAAGCATTAAAAATATCAAGACCAGGCGATTTTGATGGGTGAAGAATAAACAAGATACTCTTAACATTAGTATTTGTAAAAGTACAAATTAAAGTGTCTTTTACCACTTGATCAATATTGCTTTCAAAGAGCTGCAGGACACTAGTGTTGGGTAGTGTAGTATCAACATTTCCCACAAATTCATAATAACTTTAAGCAACTTCCAACATACTAGATAATTCTACCTAGACCTATCCTCTATAGTCTAGCAATTGAGAGATTTTATTAGTGTTTCATCGAGCAATCAGGAAATTGTGAAAAAGTTTTATGTTTGAGTCCCCTTCCTTGAGCCAGGTAAGTCACCTTCTATTTTAATATTGAATTCTATAATTGAAGGGTTGTCTAGTAGTCTTTAAGATACTGAAGTTCAATTTATCTCAAACCTGAATCACAAAGTGTAACATCCCACCCCCTACTGGAAGGGTAAAATAGGAAATTTGGCATAGGATGAGATAGATCGGAATGATTTAGGACTGTTCATGCATAATAGGATTGATACACAGTCTCAATTGTGCACATGAAATTACTGGACATGCATACATGACATTCCCGGT
>JANITX010000005.1:19893589-19909062 GCA_027564395.1 Erythroxylum ulei
TCGACCTCTTATTTATAGTCTCCGTCTCCAACTGCTTCTTGATAACTGCTTCTTGATTCTTTAAAGAAACGGTTATTTAGTTGAGTCTTTATAGCTAACTTAGACTGATGCTTCCGTCTGCTTTTGCTTCCGTCTATTCTTTTTAGCTATAGTCTGCTTTTTCGTTCTGCGTTATCGTCTTCTTCTTCTTCCGTCTATTTTTCTTCAGCGTAGCTATCGTCTGCTTTTTGTATATAGCTATCGTCTGCTTTTTCTTCGTTAACTTCTGTCTGCTTTTTCTTCGTTAACTTCTGTCTACTTTTTTCTGCGTTATCTTCCGTCTGCTTTTTCAGCGTTATCTTCCGTCTACTTTTTCATTATCTTCCGTCTGCTTTTTTCATTATCTTCCGTCTGCTTTTTCAGCGTTGTCTTTCGTCTGCTTTTTGTTTTTAATCAAAACTTATAAGACGTAAAATCATTTTGACTTAACAATAAATACTCTCTATTTTCTTCCATCTCCTTACAAATAACACGAATTGGGTCATAAGTTCCAAACCACCTGTTTTATGTACAAATTCTGTTCTTAATAACTAGCCAAGGGAAAATAAAGGCTTTCAAATTAAGGGAACCTTTCCAAAGAATATTAAACTAAGGAACGTACCTTACATCTTCCTACAAAGCCTTATGGCAAAACTTGTTGGTAAAATGACCTCAAGCATCTAGGACCCAAGTAACTGAATCATTTTTGCTAATATCATTGATCTAAGGAAGATATGTGATAAGACAAATTATTTCTATATGATTTTGGGATGAAGTGGAACTAATTTGACTTATCTCTATGTGAATTTTGAGTTTTATTTGGTTAATTCTCACACATTTCAACTTTATTGCTTAATAGGTGCAAATGGATAGATTTTGGGGAAAGAGGCATAACTTTTTCTTTGGATATCGGATTAAGGTCATTAAAGTACATTTTCGCAAAGGACTTCGATTCATTTGGAAAAAACTAGGTTTCTTTGAGCCCAAGACACTAAAAATACTCATTTTTTAGACCAAAAGAGGGGTTTTGAATTGAAAACAAGGCTGCACAAAAGGAGGCAAATAAGAAGATCTAAGAGGATTGAATCAAGCATTGGAAGCAATTTTATTTTTTGTTCTCTCAATCTTCTCTCAACTCTTTCTTGGATGTTAATTGTCTTTATTTGTTTAGATTTTTTATCATATTCTTGAACCAAACCCATTTAGGGTTAAGGATGTAGCCTACTTTGGGGGATTGATTTATATTTTATGGATTGATTGCTGTTGAATGAAAGTTATTGGGTTATGTTTATCTTTCTTAAACTTAATTGTTGTTTCTATGCTTGATCACCATAGATGCAACCTTAGGAATCATATCATGAAATGAGAGGTGAAGTATGATTTGTGTCTGAGGAAGATAAACACATTAGATTTAGAGATAGAGATATCCTGAACTAGTGTGATAACTTATGGTTGCTTGTTCTTAATGAGTTTGACTACTTAGGTTTCGCATTGAGAGATGATAATCAACTAGTTAGGTATTCTTAGATGTATTGAGAGAGAATATAAGTAAATTTGTGAATTGTTATTATAACCTGTCATTAAATCAATTCCATAATTTATTGATCAATCTCTTAAATTGGTGAACCCCAAAGCCCTAAGTCTAAATCTTCAAATTTCCCTTATTTGTTTATTTACAGTCTTTACAATTTATTGTCTGCTATAATCCAATCATCTTTTAATTTTTTTTATTTTAGTTCAAGTAATTAGGATTAATTCAGAAATGAGTATCTTAGTCCTTATAGGAGACAACCTTGGAATACTTGATTTGTAGGTACTAGGAACGATTCTGTACACTTGCAGATTTTGTCAACCAAGTTTTTGGCGCCATTGCCGGGGACTAATTTATATTTGCTACTATTAATTCTATTTATTTTAATTATCTTTTTTCCCATTAATTACTTTAAAACCCTTTCTCTTTGTTTTATTTCAGGAGTTGTATGAACTTAAGGCATTATAGAAATTTGAACAACGATAAACTAATTGAGTTAAATCTTGAAATTGAACGCATTTGTAAAAGGAACAATGCCTAAAGAAGAAGAGAGATGGAAAATAATAATTAAAATCCAATTCTGCATGTGGAACAAGATATGGGGAACGATCAATTCAATGAAGGAAATTAGGCTGAACCGGTGATTGTTAATCCTACGGTAAGGAGAATTAGAGATTATTAGATGCCATTTATTGTTGGCAACCCTTCTTGCATTCAATTTATTGCCATAGCAAGCAATTATGAGCTGAAGGAGATTCCTGTATCTATGTTGCCACAATTTAATGGAATGCCGAGTGAAGATGCTCTAACCTTTATGAGAGATTTCTATGCTACAGTTCAGACTCTTCCATTATATGGATTGTCCGAAGTTGAGTTAAGGCTAAGGTGTTTTCCCTATTGCATGAAGGGATTAGCAAGAAACTGGTTACTGAGCTTGGAGGTAAATTCCTTTGATACTTAGGATAAAGTAATGGAGACTTTAATGATGAAGTGGTACCCAACCCACAAAACTCTCGAACTAAGGAAGATGATACATTGGTTCTCGCAAAAAGGAAAAATTTTTCATAAAGCATGGGAGCGATTTAATGATCTCCTTAACCAGTGTCCTCATCATAGATTTGATACATACTCTGTGACTCAGTTTTTCTCCTATGGTCTCATTGATCACAATCAGACTTTGGTGGATTTAAACACTAGTGGGAATATTAGTAACTTGAGTTCCCAAGAGTTATGGAATATTTTCAAAAAAGTTGCGAAGAATTCACATTGTAAAGTGACTAGGAGCAAAGTTACTGCTCATAATGAAGTGGGTTCTAAACCTGACACGACCTACCAAGTTGCTGAGATAAATAAGAAGTTGAATATGTTGATGAATGACAACAAGTCTGGTAGGGATCCTTGCACTCTTTATGGTAGATTTGGGCATACAACAACTGGTTGTAGGAACATTGAAGCAATAATGCCAGAGGAAGAGGTGAACTATGTAAATAATGGTATACAAGGTCATAGATTTGATCCTTTCTCAAATACCTACAATGAAGGTTGGAAGTTTTATCTAAATTTTTCATGGAAAAATCAATGGGCTGTAAAACCGATGGGACCACTTGAGTTCCAAGCACCATCAAAACAACAGTATTCACCTCCTTCATCTTCTGTACGACAACAATTCCGTTTCCCTTGGGAGAAAAAAGTGTAGGCTTGAACATGTGTTTGCTCAATTTATGAGCAAGATGGATCAAAGTGCTCAAGCTAGCTCTCAAGCTATGAACAGAATGGAGCAGAACATTCAGTCCAACCAAGCTACCATCATAAATTTAGTAGTGCAAATCAGTCAAGTGGCAAAAGAGGTAAGTGAAAAATGTAAGGGAAAGCTACCTAGCAATACCCAAGTGAATCCAAAACAAGATTATATGGCAATTCTTTTGAGGAGTGGTAAGGTGGTAGAAGGTGCGGTTCCTAAAGAGAAGGAAGCTAAGATAAATGAAACCAAGGATGTTGAAACTGTGAATTTGGATGAAGAAGAAGAGCCTAAAGAAACCAAAGCAAAGAAAGAGTCTTCACCAATTTCAAAATTTTCCTTTGTGCCACCCATACCATACCCTCAAAGGTTAAAGAAAAAGTATGATGATTCCTAATTTCAGAAATTCCTTGACCTTTTTAAGAAGATCAAAATCAACATCCCTTTTGTTGAAGCACTTGTTGAGATGCCTGCTTACACCAAGTTCTTAAAGAAAATCATCTCCAAAAAAAAGAAGCTGCACAATTTTGCTTCGGTATCCTTAACTGAGGAGTGTAGTTCTATTTTACAAAATAAACTACCCCTTAAGTTAAAAGACCAAGGAGTTTCACTATTCTTTGTCACTTTGGTGCTTCTAATGTTTTTCAATGCTTATGTGACTTAGGTTCAAGTATTAAGCTTACTCCTTTGTCTCTCTATAATAGGCTTGGAATTGGTGATCCCAAACCAACTACAATTTCATTGCAACTTACTGATAGATCAATTAGATACCCTACTGGTATAGTTGAGAACCTACTAGTAAAAGTTGGTAAGCTTTTAATTCTAGCTAACTTTGTTGTGGTTGAGATGAATTTCAATATGCAAGTTCCTATAATTTTAGGAAGACCATTCTTAGCCACTGATGGAGCATTGATTGATGTCCCAAATGGTAAGCTAATCTTGAGAGTTGGTGATGAGGTAGATGTGTTTAACATTTTCAAAGTTTTAAAGGGACCCTCTTTTGATGAAGTCACCTATAGGATAGATGTAATTAATTCTCTTGCACTTGAATCCATTCCTAAATTAATGTATGATGATGCTTTAGAGACATGTCTAGCTTTAGGAATAGATGAGAATGAATTGGATGATGAGTTAGTGGAATAAGCATATAGATTGCAAGGTAATGGTTTTAGGTATAGACCTAAAATTAAAGAATTGGGCCCTCCTAAACCTAAATTGTTACCTTCCGTATTAAGTCCACCAAAACCTAAATTAAAACAACTTCTAATTCATTTGAGATATGCGTTCTTAGGAGAATCAAATACATATCTGGTTATTATTTCTTCTTCTTTGAATTCCTTTCAAGAAGAGAAATTATTAAGGGTGTTATGTGAACATAAATTGGCTACTGCATAGAATATTGCTGACATAAAGGGAATTAGTCCTTCTATTTGTGTTCACAGGATTTTAATGGAGGAAACCCACAAACCTAGTGTGGAAAATCATAGGAGACTCAATCCTAACATGAAGGAAGTTGTGCGATCTAAGGTACTTAAGTTATTTAATGCAGGAATTATCTATCCTATTTCTAATAGCTCCTAGATAAGTCTTGTGTAGGTGATGCCAAAGAAAGGTGGCATGATAGTCATCTCTAATGATAGTAATGAGTTAATTTCCACTAGGATTGTAACAGGGTGGAGGGTTTGTATAGATTATAGGAAATTAAATGCTACAACTAGAAAAGATCACTTCCCTTTCCCTTTTATCAATCAAATGTTAGAAAGATTAGTGGGGAATGATTATTATTGCTTTTTAGAAGGTTATTCAGGTTATAACCAATTTCCCATAGCCCAAGTGGATCAAGAGAAGACTACCTTCACTTGTCCCTATGGTATATTTGTATATCGTAGGATGCCCTTCAGTTTGTGCAATGGTCCTGCCACTTTCCAACGCTGTATGATGTCCATATTCTCCGACATGATGGAGAATATAATAGAGGTATTTATGGACGACTTTTCTATTTTTTGTTCTTCGTTTAATGCATGTTTGTTCAATCTAAAATAGGTTTTACAGAGATGTGAAGAAATCAATCTTGTGCTAAATTAGGAAAAGTGTCATTTTATGGTACAAGAAGGAATTGTCCTAGGCCACAAAATTTCAAATAATGGAATAGAGTTGGATCCAACAAAAATTGAAGTCATCAATAAATTACCACCCCCCAATTCAGTTAGAGCAATAAGGGGTTTTCTTGGGCATACAGGGTTCTATCGCAGATATATTAAAGATTTTTCCAAAATTTCTAAACCCTTATGTACTTTGTTACAAAAGGAAATCCCTTTTGAATTTACTAATGAATGTCATGATGCTTTCAACAAGTTGAAAAAGGAACTTACCTCAGTCCCTATAATGGTGACACTGAATTGGAATCTTCCTTTTGAGCTGATGTGTGATGCTAGTGATTATGCACTTGGGGTTGTCTTAGGAAAAAAAACAAGATAAGAAATTACATGTTATTTATTATGCTAGGAAAGTTCTTAATGATGCTCAAATTAATTATACTACTACAGAGAGAATTGCTAACAGTGATTTTTGCATTTGATAAATTTAGATCTTATCTTGTTGGGTCCAAAGTCATTGTTTACACTGACCATTTCGCCTTAACATATCTTCTTACAAAAAAAGATGCCAAACCAAGGTTGATAAATTGGATTTTACTCTCAAAGGAATTCGATTTGGAAATTAGAGACAAAAAGGGATCCAAAAATTCAGTGGCTAAGCATCTTTCGCGACTTGAGCAAGGTGACAAGATGGGAGATGAACCAATTAATAATACCTTTCCTTATGAGAATTTGTGGTCTATTAAGGAAAATGTTCCTTGGTTTGCTGATCATGTTAATTTTATAATGTTTAACATTATTCCTAGTGATTATTTATACCATAAGAGAAGGAAATTCTTATCTGAGGTAAGGAATTACTTTTGGGAAGACCTATTGCTCTTTAGAAGGTGTGTTGATGGGATAATTAGAAGATGTATACCTGATGAGGAGATGCGGTCAGTACTATATCATTACCATGCTTCTCCTTATGGCAGACACCATGGTGCTAACAAAACGGTGGCAAAGGTTTTACAATCCGGTTTTTATTGGCTTACTCTTTTTAAGGATGCTAAAACTTTTGTTATGACATATGATAGGTGTCAAAGAACAGGGAACATCGGTAGGAAGCATGAGATGCCTCATTCATGGATTTTAGAGGTTGAACATTTTGATGTATAAGGTCTAGACTTTATGGGACCATTTCTAGTATCCTTTAGTAATGAATACATCCTTATGGCTGTTGATTATGTATCCAAATGGGTGGAAGCCACAGCTTTGTCAAACAATACTGGAACTAGTGTTGTCAAATTTGTCAAGAAGCACATATTTTCAAGATTTGGTATTCCAAGAGCTATAACTAGTGACAATGAGGTACACTTTCAGAATCATCAATTTAAATCTCTCTTGGCAAAATATGGGTTTCATTTTAAGTTTGGAACCACTTACCACCCTCAGATCAATAGGTAAGTTGTGGTGTCTAATAGGGAAATCAAGCAAATTTTGGAGAAAACTATTAATACTTTAAGAAAGGATTGGCCATTGAAGCTTGATGACGCTCTTTAGGCGTACAAGACATCAAACAAGACTACCTTGGGCATGTCTCCATACAGATTAGTCTTTAGAAAATCTTGCCATCTTTCGATTGAAATTGAGCACAAGGCGTTATAGGCAATCCGAAAGTTGAACTATGATCTCAAAGAAGCTAGATAGAGGAGATTGATGGAGTTGAATGAACTAGATGAATTTCACCTAAATGCTTTTGAGAATGCTCGAATATAAAAGGAGAGAACCAAGGCTTTCCATGACAAGCATATCCTTTGGTGAGAATTTAAACTTGGTCAAAAAATTTTGCTATTTAACTCTCGTTTAAAATTGTTTCCAGGGAAATTGCGGTCAAGATGGTCTGGACCTTTCGTGGTGACCAAAGTATACCCACATGGAGCCATGGATATCGGAGGGGATGAACAAAAGCCCTTTATGGTTAATGGACAACGACTCAAGCACTATTTTGAGGGAGAGATGGTTAGATATATCTCCACCGTCACATTCCACGATTAATGTCATGGTGGCCTAGTCTAACTAAGGACATTAAATTTGGCGCTTATTGGGAGGCAGCCCAATGTTTCCAACTCTTTTTGTTAGTTTATTAATTTCATTTATAAATATATATATCTTCTTATTCTAGTTTACCGTGTGTTGCATAGGGTTAATGTTTATGAGACATCTTAATGACACCTCCTATTAGCATGAAGAATAGCGTGATCACAACTCATCAATCCTAGAGGTAAAACTCATGTTAAGTGTGGGTGAGGTAAGTTGCAATGTCTCTTTGTTTCATTTAATATTTTTACTATTTTCATTCATACATCAAGCATATAGTCCTACAATATCATTGAGTAGTTAGAAGGGGAAAAATAGGAGTGAACTGCATAAGATGACTATAGTTTCAGTGGACATTAAGTCCACCCAACAAACCCAGCAACATCTCCGCAGCTCAGGAAACCTAAAAATGTCCATTTATCAGACATTAAGTTCGCTTAACAGACATTACCCGCACTCACATTTAAAACACCATTTTCTTTATTCTTTCCTGCATTCTCTCCATTCTCCCCCTCGTTTCCTTCTTTCCAATTTCACGCCCTTTGCATTCTCGCCCAAATTTCCATTTTTTTCTTCTTCTCTTCCCAATCGACAGCACCTCCCATAAGATTCCAAACTACGCAAAACCTAGTCTCCTCAATAGTTTATTATTTTTCTCTCTTTTACCAGAATATCGCCAACACCACTCATGTTTGTTGATTTTGGGGTCCTTTTGGGTTTCAGGATGATTATACGCAATCTTCACTTCGATTTGGCATGGGTAAGTGTTCTTTCACAACTATAGGTAAACTTGTGGATGAAATTGTTTAGATTGAAGAATATAAGAATTTGGGAATTTTCAGAGCAACTCATGATGTGTTTATGCTTAGTGTGGAACTCCAATGTTGTTGATTCATATATGATGATGTTTTGCTGTAGATTCTTGTCACATTGTGAGTTTGTTGGGTTGATGCTTGAAATCCCTACGATTGTTGGTTGATTAAGACTGTTTTGTTGAGATTGAGATTGTTTTGCTATCTTTTGTTGAGATTACAACTGGTTGTGTGGCTCTCATTCAATGTCACAAATTAAGCAAATTGCGAGGAAGACTAGTGCTTCTGGCCAATATTCTAGAGTTGCTAGGGGTAAAAATATCGTCACAAAAGTAGAAGAACTTGATTTTAATCGAGTTATGTTCATTAGTGAGAAATTTTCAATTTGGTTCAACAAGAAAAAGAACAACAAATTTGTGATTGAAGTCTCAATTGAAGCAGGTATTGATGAAGCATACAATATGAGGGCAAACTTGGACAAATTTCATGGGGACAAACTGTTGGACCTCAAAGGTGTATATTACTCAACCGTGGTGAAACAATTTTATGCCAACCTCAGTGAGGTAGCCAATGAACAACCTCTGGTCTTCACTTCTCGCGTCAATGGGAAAGTAGTGGTCCTAACAGAGGATCTGATTAATAAACATTCAGAGCTGCCAGTGGGAGGCCGTGTTCCATCTTTTGACAAACGTGCAAGATTTACAATTGATAGTCAATGGGATAAATCTGAGGCTATGTCTCGACTTGGGATTAGAGCTTCTAGGCAATTCATAAACCATCACGCCTTTATGCATTGCAATTCCCTTCATATTGGACCTAGATTGGTGGCATTCCTGCTTATGCATAATGTAATGCCTAAGGCTAGTAATTTAAGGTACCTTCGTAATGAAGACTTATACATTTTGGACTAGATGTTTTTCCCGAATGACCAATTCCAGGGCATTGCTAGTGCCCAAATGATAATGACTTCTATGTGGCAAGTAGTACATCACAGGGCTGAGATGAATAGGTTTGTGTTTCCATTGTTATTGAGCCAGCTATTTGGGCGTCTCAAGTGCCTCAAGAGAGATGAAGAAGTGGCCTATACTACTGATGTGGATGTCATCAATGCTGATAAAATGAGGGAATTTAACTATAGAGAAGATGCTCCTAACAGGTGGGTCAATCCGCATCGAGAGAGGGACAATCTGACTACACTTGTTGTACAACAATCTAGAGCTGATCTAGTTCTAGGGGATAATCAGGTTCTGGCTCAGTTGCAAGAAGTTCGGGTAGAAGTTAGAGATCTTTGAGCTGAAGTGGACAATCTCACGACTTCATAAACCAGGATTAACTATATGTTGAGGGCTTTCTTGGAGCAACAACCACCTCTTTTTGGATAATGATACCATAAGAACGTAGGGCTGCATTTGCATTCTAACTTTCATACATTTAGATTCACACTTTATTTTAAGCTCACCCTATGTTTTACTTTGTTTTGGAAACTTGTAAGGATAACTTCAGTGCTATCTTGTTCTATCTCCATAATTTTGTCATATATCACTCGATGGGAGATAAAAATACAAGGTATGGAATTTGGTTTCTCGACAATGCAATCAGTTATTTCAGGGGGGGTTTCTTTACCCTTACTCCTTATTCCATTCTTTACATTATTATTTTTTATCTTACCCAACATTGAGGACAATGTTGATTTTAAGTGTGGGGGAGGATACATTGATGGTTTTGCATGCATTATTTTGCATTGAATTATCTTACAATTTCCATTTATAAAAAATAATAATAAACCTTTGTTTTGTGTAGTTCTGCATTAACTAATTATGCATATTTTCATCAAGCATGTTTGCATACTTATACATCTTTCACGTTCTAATTGTCATTATAATCCAATTTAATGAGTTAATTGTATTATGGGTAAGATTGATCTTAAATAAGATGCATAATATGATTAAATTGATTACTTACCTTGTCACAATTGGATGTTATAATGTTAAGTTGATTGAATGAGCATGCTATTGAATGAGAAAACATCAACTAGTGAGCTATTTTGAGCCTAAAGGATTGCACCCAATCCTATTTTTCTTGTGAGTGATATAATTTTCTCTTCTATGCATGTTTACTTCTAGACCTTGCATTGTATCTTTTCAAGGTTACATAATCAAATTATGGTATGTTCATGAAAGTGATAAAAAGAACTACGATTGAGCTTGAGCCAAATAGATAATCCTTTTTATATATCAATCCCCTAGTGAACCCTTTATGCCTAGTGATTGTATTTGAGCCTTTTTCTTTGTAAACCTATAACAAAGAACCTTGAACTAAGAAAAACAAATTCCATGTTCGATGGTTAGTAGAGCTACAAATGTTGTGCATTCAATATTCTTATTGATAGGTATACAAAGGAGGAAGTGTGGGGGTATTTTCTATGGAAATTGAAGGAGCATGCTGTAAAAAAGTGAAGATAAAAAAAGAAAATAGAAATTGACATCTAAATTGTGTTTTTGAAAAATTGCGCACGTTCACTTAAGAATCCAAGATGAAAGAATGATGGAAATTATGATAATATAGTTGGTGGAGTTTCCTAAGTATTATGGTTGGTGGACAATTTCTCAGTAAATTTTGCTAATGATGATTGTAATATTTGTAGCTTCTGCTCTACTAATTATTGAATGTTTGAATCCCTGCCCTTTCTTTCTTAGCCTACTTTACCCCTTGGCCCTATTACAACCAAAGGAATAAAGACCTTTGTGATTCATGGATATGCCATAGATGGGAGTAGTGAAGAAGTAGAAGATGATTGAGAGTCACCCTTAAACACTTGTATGTGAAAGTGAATGCTTTATGAGAGACTTCATTCATGGCAAGTGAATTTGATTAATTGAAGCATTATGATGTCTTATTGTTGCTTAGTTTGTGGTCTAATTTATGAAGTATTATATAGCCTTATGTTTATATTTCAATTCTTACCTATAATGCTTTCAACTTATTGGATTGAGCTATGATGATGATTAGGTAAGGAATGATGGAAAGAAAATGTTTGTGGGCATCGTCATTTTAAGTAAACCCTCAGGAGACTATAAGTCCTCCATTATGGATGCAAAGTGGTTTAAAGGCTTATGGCATATGCTAAATGCCACCGTACTCCTACGAAAGTGGAATTAATAACTTGTTTGCGGATTTAGTAGTTAGTTTTCTTTTGTTTTTGCTTGGGGAGAAGCAATAGTTTAAGCGTGGGGGAATTTGATAAGTCAAATTATTTATATATGATTTTGGGATGAATTGGAACTAATTTGACTTATCTCTATGTGAATTTTGAGCTTTATTTAGTTAATTCTCACACATTTCAACTTTATTGATTAATAGGTGCAAATGGATTTTGGGAAAAGAGGCATAACTTTGGTTCTGGATGTTGGATTAAAGTCATTCAAGTATTCTTTCGAAGAAGACTCCGAGTTCTACAATTTTCATAGAGACACCGAGAGAGATTTCGCCGTCTAAAGGGTCAAAATTGCACATTTTTGTAGATGCTCAATGTATGTTCACCCAGCGGATAGATGTCCCCTTAAACGGACATGAGCGAAGTTGGAAAGCTGGAAAACTCGAGAAGATCTACTCAATGGACGTAATGTCCGCTCAACAGACATTCACTAGCCAAATTCACTCTAGAAACTCGAAAAGGTCCGCTCAGTAGACATGAAGTCCACCTAATGGACTTTATTGTCACTATGACGATTTGCATTCCCCTGTTTAGCAAAAACTAGGTTTCTTTAAACCCAAGACACCATAAATACTCATTTTTAAGACCAAAAGTGGAGGCTGGACACTGAAAATGAGGCTGCAACATAAGGAGGCACCCAAAAGAGGCAAAAAAGAAGAGAAAAGAGGATTGAATTAAGCAATGGAAGCAATCTTGTTTTGTGTTCTCTCTACCTTCTGTCTCTACTCTTTCTTGGATGTTGATTGTCTTTATTTGTATGAATTATGTTATCATGTTCTTAAACTAAACCCTATTTAGGGTAAGGGATGTAGCCTAGTTTGGGGGATTGATTTGTTTTTTAAGGATTGATTGGTGTTCAATGAAAGTTCTTGGGTTATGTTTATCTTTCTTAAACTTCACTATTGTTTCTATACTTGATAACTAGAGATGCAACCTTAGGAATCATATGATGAACTGAAAGGTAAAGTGTGATTTGTGCATTAGGAAGATAAACACATTAGAATTAGAGATAGTGATATCCTAAACTAGTGTGAAAACTTATGGTTGCTTGTTCTTAATGAATTTGACTAGTTAGATTTCGCATTGAGAGATGGTAATCAACCTGTTGGGTATTCTTATATGTCTTGAGAGAGAATATGAGTAAAGTTGTGCAATTGTTATTATAACCTGTCATTCAATCAATTCCATAATTTATTGATCAACCTCTTAAATTGGTGACCCCCAAAGCCCTAAGTTTAAATCAACAATTTACCCTTGTTTGTTTATTTCCAGTCTTTACGATTTATTGTCTACTCAAATCCAATCATCTATTAAGTTTCTTGTCACTTTCGTTCAAGTAATTAGGATTAATTTTTAGTGAGTATCTTAGTCCTTGTGGGAGACAATCATGGAATACTCGATTTGTAAGTACTAGGAACAACTCTGTGACCTTGTAGATTTTGTCGACCAAGTTTTTGGCGTTGTTGCCGGGGACTAATTTATATTCGCTACTATTAATTCTAGTTATATTTTTATTTTTTATTATTACCTTAAATTTTCTTCTATTAATTACTTTTAAACCTTTTCTCTTTATCTTATTTCAGAAGCTACATGCACTTAACATATTCAAGAAATTTGAATAACGATAAGCTAATTGAGTTAAATCCCAAAATTGAACGCACTTGTAGAAGGAGCAACACCCAAAGAAGAAGATAGATGGCAAACAATAATCAAAATTTGATTTTGCATGGGGAACAAGATACGGGGAACTAACAATTCAATAAAGAAAATCAAACTGAACCGGCTGTTGTTAATCCTGCAGTAAAGAGAATTAAAGATTATCAAATGCCATTTATTACTAATAACCCCTCTTGTATCCGATTGACTTCGGTAGTAAGGAATTATAATCTAAAGCAGATTCATCTATCTATATTGCCACAATTTAATGGAATGCTGAGGGAAGATGCTTTAGCCTTTATGAGAGATTTCTATGCGACAGTTCAAACTCTTCCATTGTATGGATTGTCCGAAGATGAGTTAGGGCTAAGGTCTTTTCCCTATTGCATGAAGGGATTAGCAAGAAACTAGTTGTTGAGTTTGGAGGTAGATTCCATTGATACTTGGGATAAAGTAATGGAGACTTTCATGATGAAGTGGTACCTAGCCCACAAAATTATCGAACTAAAAAAAGATGATAATTGGTTCTTGCATAATGAAAGAGAAAATTTTCATAAAGCATGGGAGTGATTTAATGATCTCCTTAACTAATGTCCTCATCATGGATTTGATACATACTCTTTGACTAAGTTTTTTTTACTATGGTCTCACTGATCACAATCAGACTTGGTGGATCTAAACAATGGTGGGAATATTAGCAACCTGAGTTCCCAAGAGTTATGGAATATTTTAAAAAAATTTGCGGAGAATTCACATTGTAAGGTGACTAGGAGCAAAGCTGCTGCTCTTAATGAAGTGGGTCCTAACCCGACATGGTCAACCAAGTTACCGAGATAAATAATGATATGTGCTTAATTGTTGATATTTTTAATTATTTTCACTTAGCAATTATTGACATAAAAATGCTTAAGATACTCACTTTAATTCATATTTGATTTTAGGTACAATTTGAGATCAAAGAAATTAAAGTGAGTCAAAAGTATCTCATCTGAGATATTTTCCGAAGATTTATTGTTGCTTGTCTTTATTGAAGAAGAAGAAAATTAAAAGACAAGACAAAAAAATTAAATGGGAGTTACGGACAGCAATGGAAAGGAGAGACACGAAGAAATTAAATGCAGGCTGACGTTTTTAAATCATAAGGTTACAGTGGCGATCAAAGAGGAACAACAAATTAAAATGGCAAGGGAACAAGGCTGCGGCAATAAATCAATGGACAGTGGAGAGCAAGTGGCGTCGTTTATAGGACAGCAAAAACATTAAATCAAGGCAGCACATGAAGAGGATTTAAAGGTTTGGAGGGGGAATTAAAATCACGACGAGCCAGCGTTAAATAAATAGACAGTGGGAGACAATCATCAACGGTGAAGGCTGGAAGGACGTAGTGGACGCATTTACATTTAATCAAGTAGGAGCAAGTAGCGGCAAATATACAAACACGCAAGGAAGCTACAGTGAGAGGGCACAACAAGAACGTAAGTGACGGTAAAAACAATGAAGACAGCAAGCAAATTAAATCAAGAGGTAACGCACGCAGAGAGGAACAGCGCCCAAGTGGAAAAAAATGAGACAAAACAAATAATTAGCTAGACAGAGAACGACGTGGACCAATGGAGAAGCAGCGCTAGAATGAATTAGGAGCAACACGTGGAGGCAGCTTAAGACGCAGATAACAAATGAAAACAGAGAGAGGGGCGTGACCTTAGCTGGCGTTGGAGAATAACGCAACATCAGACACACATGAAGCGATAAATCAAGACAGCCACACGTCCACACGAAGAAGCAAGCAACATAGAAAATGGGCCAGCACACTGAAGAGAAATTAACGCAACATACAAAGGTGGGCTGGGTGGCTTTTAGGTTTTTAATGGTCACAAAAGGGGGCCCACTTCATGAGAAGACACAAAAACCTAGAGTGACTAAAGGGGGACGGCGGCTATAACTTGGAGCAGCTATAAGGATTAAGAGGAGCGACAGCACACAGCGGCAACTGGGGATTATTCTTTTGACATTACAAGGGAAGCAGCAGAAGACAGTGGACGACAGTGGGAGAAAGACGTAATTTAGTTTCGGTGATGGTTTAATTTTTATTTTAATTTTTCAATTTCAGTTTTATTAGATAGAGACTAGTATATTGTGTGGCTAAGTTTTTAAATCTAGACAAGGTACTTTACGTTTGATGCATGTAGTTCGTGAGACTCCTTTGATTTAATTGTTTTCGTTTATTTCTTATGTTTATTTAATCTCTGCGTTTAATCGATTTATTATTGTTGAGTTTGTTGATTAATGAGGCCGATTAATTAATTGACTTGATAATAAATTGCCGAAT
>JANITX010000005.1:19946914-19963861 GCA_027564395.1 Erythroxylum ulei
TCTTCGCTTTGGATCAGTGATCCGTCGCAGAGTGAGAATGATATTAAGGACGGTAACACTACAGTTCCAACTTCTGTTGCGAACAATAGTAGCAATAGTAATAGTAATAATGGTAACCACAATAATCAAGTAATCCCTAAAGGAGTAGGATTACAGTTTGAGAACAATCCAAGTGACAATCCTAGTGCGGTGAATCAGCAGCAGATGCAGACGCAGAGTATTTTTAGCCGAGAATTGAATTTTGGGGGTTATGGTGGTTTTGATGGAAGTAGTGTTGTTAGAAATGGGAATTCTTGCCCTTTGAAGCCTGAAAGTGGAGAGATATTGAATTTCGGAGATAGTAAGAGCAATCTCTTTTCAGGTTCGCAGTTTGTGTCGGAGGAGACTAATAAGAAGAAGAGAACGTCGGCTTCGAGGGGAAGTAATGAAGATGGTATACTTTCTTTTACATCTGGTGTGATTTTGCCGTCTTCTGGTGTGATGAAATCAGGCGATTCGGATCACTCTGATATTGAAGTCTCTGTTGTTAAGGATGCTGATAGTAGTAGGATAGTAGAGCCTGAAAAGAAGCCTCGGAAGCGGGGAAGAAAGCCTGCGAATGGACGAGAGGAGCCTCTTAATCATGTTGAAGCAGAGAGACAAAGAAGGGAGAAACTTAATCAACGGTTCTATGCACTTAGAGCTGTGGTTCCTAATGTATCAAAGATGGATAAAGCGTCACTTCTTGGCGATGCTATTGCTTTTATTAAAGAGCTTAGATCGAAGCTGCAAACTGCAGAATCAGATAAGGAGGAGTTGGAGAAGCTGGTGGAATCAATGAAGAAGGAATTTGCTAACAAAGATTCACGTCCTTTGCCGGATCAAGAACTCAAGACACCGAACAGTCATGGAAGTAAATTGATAGAAATGGATATTGATGTAAAGATAATTGGATTGGATGCAATGATTCGAATCCAATGTAGTAAGCGGAACCATCCGGCGGCAAGGCTTATGACGACTTTAAAAGAATTGGACCTTGATGTTCACCATGCCAGTGTTTCAGTTGTGAACGATTTGATGATCCAGCAAGCAACTGTGAAGATGGGCAGCCGTTTCTACACACAGGAGCAGCTCAGGATAGCCTTGCTAACCAAAGTTGGTGATGCCCAATAAAGATTTGGGGATAAAGAGCTGGACTTGTTTTTTAAGAGTTCTGGGACATTTTAAGGCTCCCTGTAAAGTAGTAATCTTTGATAGTTGTATTAGTGTAATTTGAATTCGAGGGTGATTAGAAGTGAGTCTGGAGCTGAGCTTATGAGATTGTAAGACTCGTGTAGGTTGTGAGGCTCCAATCAAAGTCAAAATTGCTATTTTCTGTTCATGTTCCCTGGTCATCCTTGTGTATATAATTATAAATTTGAACATGAGGAATTTTTTTTTTTTCCTGCATTTGATGCATGTATTTATAATACAGGTGGAGCATGGATATGTTAAACTTGAACAGAGGAGTTTTTTGATATGTTAAACTTGAACAGAGGAGTTTTTTGATCTGTTTAAATTGGTTCAGGGCTTGGTCTTTCTTACGATATTAACGTAAGTGCTTTTAACACAGCACAAGGAAATTGGATTGAGGACTCCAAAATCTCCGGTTGGAGTTATTGTTTTTCCGAAAAGCGTTTCAGCTGTGATTCGGAAAACTTTTTCCGGCTTCAATGCTCCAATTTCTGTACCGATGGACACAGTTGGCACTTGGTACCAAGCTACGCTATAGTTTTCACGAATGCTTTTGGATTTTTATGACCTATACGAAGTTCTTTTTGCCCTCTTAAGGTATCTACATCTAAAGCTAAAGTTTCACACTTTGTTTCCAAGTAGTCTTTCTTTTTTTTTTGGATTCCGTTTGTTGGAAACATTTCTCCCTCCTTTTAATAGTCAAACTGCACGGACATGCCTCATGTAAAAAGGGGAAATTTCAGCCGAATCCTTTTCTCCTACGGTTAGGGACATTAGGGTAGTCAAGCCCCAAAACCACAAGCTTGCTCCGACTAAATTATGTGCAATTAACCTGTGATTTTATATCAATAAATTCTCTCTCTTTCTTAAGACCATGTGACAAATTTTGAGGTTGTGTCGTTTTCAAGCTCTGAGGATTATTCATTTCTAAGCTTTCACTAGTTGGTGCAGCTTAACTGGCCCTCCAAGTTGGCGAATAAGCGCTCTGCTGTTGTCCTTTCTTGCCTTATAAATGAGGTTTTTGTGGCATGGTTGGTTCCTATTAATAAACCAAGAATGTTTAAAATATGGGATTGCTAGAGCCTGTGACGCTCAGAGGAACTGTCGAAAACGTAAATTAGGACATTGCTCATTGAAGAGTGTTGGGATTTCTTAGATAGCTTTGTGAGTGTGATGGCAGATGCAGATCGTAGTTGCAGAGCACGTGCTGAAATTCTTGATTTTCTAGTTCAGATTTGAACTGCTATTAGATTTTTTTGGTCAACGGTTATGTTTGGGGAAAACCGTATATGTAGGATCCCTGATGTTATCTTGCCAAATGCTCAAAGCCACAATTTAGGGGAAAATAATAAACCAGCAATTTAAATTTACATTTGCTTGCAAGAAAAATAAGATCAAAATTAGTTTGGTTATATTTAAAATAAAACGGAGACCAAAGTTAGGGGTAATTGAGTTTATAGATGAGGCATCTGTAACATATTTTTTAATAATATTACAGGGTGTAGAAAGTCAAGAATATTCCTCAATTCAAAATGATGTTAGACACAATTATTAGTCAAGAAAATGCAAGTTTGACGCAATATTAATAATACAATTAATATTATTTTAATAACCGTATCGTCTACCATAATTTAGATGGGGCTCTTTTGTAAATTAGTTTGTGGTTAATAGAAACTAAATTTAATCATTCATGCAAGTGATTACACCTTTAAGTTAAAAAAAAAGTGCTTCATTAATTTTAATGAAGCCTATTCTATAAATCAAATTAGTCTATTTAAACCTTATTTGTGATATGCACAACAATACACAAGAAAAAGAATACCAAGGATCTTATATTTGAGTGTTATGTGTTTAAATAAGCATTTAATTATTAAAAACATAATTAAAAGAAATGAAAGCAAATAATTTATGGATATAAACTTTAATGTACATCTGACTATGTCACCTCAAACTTATTATTGTTCTTTAAATCAATTATTGAGCTCCTTTTTATTAGAAGAGAGATAGCATTTTCTTAAGCTTTAGTCGTGTCAATTAGATTGAAAAATTATTAGTCTCAAAATGTTACAGTTCTTCACTTAAACTAACATACTAGGAAATTTAACGTCAGTTGACACGAAGTTAATCCAAAATATATCTACACTTCCCTAAATACTTTCCTTAGGCTCCTAAAATACACTCATTTATAAGCTACTTTTAAGATTTGTGCTCGGCTTGAGATATGTGAGAAAGATTGCAGTTAATGTTGGGAAATTAAGGGGCCAGATCTAATTTCCTATACAGTAAAATAAGAACAAAATTTTTGGTATGATTTTTCAAAATCTAAATTCACTTAAACTTTATTACAAAATAATACATAAAATATAATAAACATAAATCATAATTCGTATTTATTTCAAAGTTTAATCATTTTCTTGTTATTTATCTCAACTACTATAATAAAAAAAGTGTCTTACATCTAATAATATCTATATAACGTGTTAAGAGAACTTTACAACTGTTGTAGAGAAAGTGAGGTAAGAAGTGCCAGCTTATAAATAGATTTTGGACCTGTTTGACAATCAACGTATTGTATTAGCTATTAGTTGATTCTATCAGTAGTTAGCTAACATCAGATTAATATACCTGATCAGATTAATATACCTGATTAAACCAACGGATACATCATGTGTTAATTTAAAGATTTTTTATAAAATTAACTGTTTAGTATTTGTTGTTTATGTGTAAAATAACTAACGAGGGTATTGACTTAAAAAAAAGATTTATAAGGACATAAGTATTAGATGTTTATATCTTAATATTTTTTTTTAATATTCTTATAAGAATTTAGATAGAACAAAAAAAGTCAACACCATCATTTTCTCCAATATCTTCCATCAAGTCTTAAGAACACTGAAAGTCCTCTCAATACAACTTCTCAATGATAAATGAGTTAGATTTAAAATTTCTTGAGATTCTCTTAGATTTGCACCATGAAGGGCCTACTGAAATACTTGGGAGATCACTAAAATGCTACTAAAAATAAGCTTGAGAATGAGGTCGTGCAAATCACACTAAGAGTTTTTCCTCAAATGTAGCACCAACGAGCTTAATATGAAATTGAGTCTACAAATATGATATCGATTTAATTTCTAATTTAAGGAAATATATTTTTTTAATTTTTATATTTAAAAATTGAAACTATATATTTAATATATTAAATTAAAGTAATTTTTTTTGAAAAAAATGTTTATATGAATCTTTTAAAATTTAAACGTAGCTAAAAAGAATTAATTTAAATTTGATTTATTAATTTAGATTAAATTGAATTGAATTAAACACAATATACAAATGATAATAATATTGTATACTAAATATTGATATAAAAAAGGGGACCTAATTATCAGATCTATACAAAAGTAATTAATATAATATAATTAGAGATAACAAATTTAAAAAAATTAATTTTTTGAAAAATTTAATTTAGTATTATATATTTTAAATTTTTAATTTAATTAGTAACTTTTTAAAATTTGTATAAATTAAGTCAAATTTATATTTATATCTATCTATATCTTTATCTCTATCTCTTTTAGTAATTTATAATAACTTTTGGATATAATTGTTTCTAGTCCCTTAATTTCTTAGCCGCCGAAGAAAAACGCTCCTTATAGTAGCATTTTAAAAATCAATGGATTGAGTTCAATCTATCAACCCAATCAGCTAATTACGAAACATAATTATAAGCAATTTGACATGGTCAAATAGCTAAAACCTTTTAATCTGCCAAAATCTAGTTGATAAGCCATTTACCAAGGTCTTAGGCATATATTGAACATATCATGGTTATGATGGCAATTACACAGATACATATATTGGCAAAACAACCGCGATATGGTCAATATATACAACTGTGTAATTGCCATTTTCATGCACAGTTCTTCTTATTTAAGTTCATGCCATCTCTATCACAACCGTGACATGGTCAAAATATGCAATTGTGTAATTGTCATTTTCATGCACAACTGTGACTTAATTTGCACTTGCACGACTGTACAGTACTTACATTGTGACTTAACTTGTACTTGAACGGTTGTGCAAATTAAGACACAATCGTGACTTAATATGGTAAGTCATCGTTGTGACTCACATGTAGACACACAAACAACGTTTCGTTTAATCTGTCATTTTATTATATGGCAAAACTAGGTGGAAGGCACGAAACCCTAGACCTAAGAGCATACTACAAATAGAAGGGGAGGGTAGTGACACATTAAATTCATTCCATTCTTCATTATTCACTTAACATACACCCGAGGCAGATAGAGAGAAAGAAGGGGAGATGAGAAAAGAAACAGAGAGAGTCGATGAAGAAGAGAGAAACATAGCCGAGAGTTGGAAAAAGAGCAAGCCTTCGACCATTTGGAGAGAACAAGCTGAAGTAGAAGGCGAAAGCTAATGCGGGAAGCTTGAGAGGGACAGGAGACCCCCGCCTTCACACTTACATGATTCTACAACTATTGTAGGCTTTATAAAGTTCAATATTTTCAATACATTTAGGGTTCCACAAGCCATTATTAGTTATCTAGGGAGTCAATTTTGCAATAAAGTAGTGGTGTCTTTGTTTAAAAATTGTGGAGAGCATCATCGAGTAGCCACTACATATCATCTATAAATGAAAAGACAAGCAAACGTATCAAATAGAGAAGTATAATCTATATTAGAAAAATGGTAAATTAGGAAATAAAGGATTGGAGTTTACATCCAAACAACGCTTTTTAACTTACCATATAGCTTATAAAACACCGATAATAATGTATTCTTATTAATTAGCTTATAAAACACCGATAATAATGTATTCTTATTAATTAGTTTTTGGTAAAGCCTGCAATTTACCAATAGAGATTGAATATAAAGTTTTTAAGGCAGTGCAACGTTGCAACATAGATTTATACAAAGTTGGAGAAGTAAAGAAATTAAAATTGGAAGAATTAGAGGAACTAAGTTTAGATGGTTATAAGAATTTAGGAATTTACAAAGAGAAAACCAAATTATTCTGTGATAATATGATCTTGAGGAAGCAATTTGAGGTGGGAAAGAAAGTGTTATTATATAATTCTCAATTAAAGCTCATCCTAGGTAAGTCACATTCTAGACGACTTGGCCCTTTTATTATCACGAATACATTTCCTTATAATACAAAAAAAAAATAGTTTAGATACTAGAAACATCTTCAAGACATACTAAGTCATAAGGGAGGATCACACCTTATATAATTTAACCTTCAGGATAAAAGATCTAAAATTTCAAACTACTAAAATTTATAAGGCGAGACCACTCCTTATGTAACTAAGGTTTATGATAACAGTCATCTTAAGTTCTAAAATATTAAAAGTGTAACGTACCACCCTCATGGAGCATATGCCTGAACGTATCGACGATCATTCGAGAACATACTCAATAAGGATGGCACGTTAAAACGATCGCATTACCACATTATTGGAGGCATCACATATCAAAAGCACTTCAAACATTCATTTCATTCACAATTATATTAAATCACAAATGTCATTAAACTTCAGAGTTCATATATACATTTGACAATGGGTGAGAAATGCTATTCTTGATGCATAATGACTAGAGATATCTACAGGTACAACTGATCCCGACCACTAACTCATGTCCAATTGTAGTAGCTATACTCTAATTAGTTTAACTAGATCTTCTCTGAACTTGAAAATCAACATTGTAATTTTGAAAAGTTTGCGAACTCAGTGAGTGAACCATCATCGATGTATTTGCTCAAGTTAGATACATAGAGACAAGTCATATGCCAATGCAACAAGTTTTATATATCATCTTGTATTGAATATCATATCACATTTCATCATACCTTATCAATTACATCAAGTTTATCATACTTTCATAAATATATCAAGTAAACTAACATTTCATATCACAACACATCCTCATTTAATTTTCATCTGTATTTCAAACAATTCAATAATTCATTTCAACTCATTCATATGATACATATAAGTATGCATATGCAAATGCACATGTGACTCCATTTTATTTTGCTTTGTTGTGACTGAGCGCCTATTTACTGTCCCATATCTGTTATAAATATCGGGCTTATTTCATTTACTGTCTCGTATCTCTTGTGGATACTAGGATCATGTCGGTGGATCTTTGTGCACAATCTTGAGCTTGAAGCTCTTTTTAACGTTGGTCACTCCGATCACAACTCCTTTATCTGATCATGCATTTCAATGTGATGCACTTCTGTCACATGTATCAAATTCATTGGATCTAAGTTCAACAATTAACATTCAATTGCTCACATATTTCATATTCATTCCAACATTTCACAGTCAATTGCTCTCTTATTTCATATTTATTCCAACATTTCACATTCAATTGATCTCACATTTCATATTTATTCCAGAGTTTCATATTCAATTGTTCTCATATTTCATGTTCAACATATAGATCATACAAAAACACATATAATTGAGTTTACACATCTAGGTTAACTCACAGTACACTCTAAATAAGCTATTGCCTTGATGATCTAGCAATTTCTGGATATTGACGATCAACTTGTGTATCTATCTTCATGCAATACACACATATTTCACATATCATTAAGTTGTCAATCATATGATTGTTCAATCATTCATATGTATATATATCATGTTTCAATGCATGCTCAATTGGCCTTTCAGGTATGTATTAATAAACAAAGATCTTGACTATACCTATATGCTTTCAGATCATTCAAACTTAATAGCTTGTATACTATCATTTTACAATTAGGTTTATACCTTACGTAAGCTTGATTTATTCATCAATAATATATGTTCATATAATTATCTAATGATCACTCTCAATTACTTTATGTTCTCCAATGTTTATTTATTTATATCTAATACACATTACTCATATCATTTGAATCATATTTGCATTCATAAGAACAGCTTAATTCTTTTAACAACTTATAATTTTCAGATTTAAATACATTGATATCAAGACCCTCCATTCCTTAAGTTATGACATCAATTACCAACCTAGACTTATCAAACCCTTAACTAATGAATCAAGCAACAATTTAGGTTTATTTCAAGCCTCAATCAAGTCCAAATACACCAGTGTAAAGTGACTTATCCTTATGTGGTTCATCAATTATACAAAATAGAAAATTTTCATTTCAAAGCTCTGCCCACGATCGTGGGAAGGAGTTAATGTAACTATCCACGATCGTGGGATGAGTGAACTGAATGTGCACTATCCGTTTTCCTTCAATTTTTCCAGATTTTAACAACTTCATACCAAATTCAAAACACCTTCATAATAGTCCATTAATTATACCTCAATTATACCTTAATTATATGTCAATTCCTCATCAATTTCAGCTCCAATTCCAACTCAAAACCATTTATTTGGCAACTCATAAACTATTGTCTTTCATATATGCAAAAACAAAACATAAACTATCATTCATGCATCATTTTCTAGCACTTATTTCACTCCAATATCCCCATCAATCCATCTCTAATTCAATCATCATGAAGTTCTATCACAACATGCCACGAAGAACAATACTTTACTTACTTATTTAGCTCAAATTCCACCTCAATGATTAAGCTAACCTAACCCTCCATACATGCAAGATCATCCAAGTACAAGATGTGAGTAGAATGATTTCAACAAAGGCGAAGAGATGATAGCAGATTATAGCTATCTTTGAGCAGAACATTATATGGATCTTGAAGTGACTATGATCAGAAGTAAAGTAGAATTTCAAAGATGTGAGTGTTATGTGTGTATTTCGGTAATGTGAGGGAGGAAGAAAAATGAATTACAACATAAAAATCTAAGGAAAGACTCTACCATATACATGTGGCATTAGATGAGTTAAGATAAGTGTCTCCTTAAGGACACTTGTCCTATAAGGAAGCAAGCTATATGGCTTCTCCTTAAATGGTACACATGTCCTTCTGTTTGGTTGCCACTTGTCACTTAAACGTACTGCCATTTGTCACTTAACCTCTAAGCCATTGTCATTTAATTTTTCATGCCAAATGTCAATCATTTTATAGGGTTAGTTATCCTAATTTTCCATGTAACAACTTGTCTTGTCACTTGACATTTTTCCTATACTAAATGTATATTTTTATTCATAAATCTCTCAATTGTAATAATTAATTCCAAGTTACTAATTATAATCCATCAATTCTTGTCATTCGTAAACCAAAGTACAAGACATTGGAAATGCACATTCATGTCACATTCATTTTAGTTTCATACCCTGGAATATGTCAATTAAGTGCAATTTGTTTAACTGACAATTCATGTGTGTATGTTAATATTAAGCGTATGAATGCAATCATAAAATCATGTCATAAATGTACCAAATTCATTCTATATGATGCAACTCATGAGACTCAGTAATCTAACACTTTAATCCCTCAACAATTCAAGAGACGGGATATTACAAAAGGTAATAAGGCGAGATCACCCCATATGTAACTCAGTTTCTGGAATTAAATCCCTTATCTTTTAGAATAATAAAAGTTATGAATGTTAGTAAATTGCTTTATTCTAAGAAATTTTTTAAAATAATAATAAATAATAGAAATAATAAAAATGATTATATGAAATAAAAATAATAAAGTAAAAATAACAAACCCTAGCTCTGTTTTGTTTTTCCGGATGGAAGCACGGTTCCAATGGTATCTTCACCAACCAATCATGTAGGACAATTCTTCTTAACAATTTGGAAACTCTTCCTTGGACTAAGATTGTTTGGTATAACCATCAGCAATCACGAGCTTTCATCACTCTATGGCTTATGATGAAGGATAAACTACCAACTGTAGACAAACCAATAAATGTTTTTAAACTTCACAAATTGGTGTATTCTTTGTAAAAAGACTGAAGAAAACACAAAACTCTTATTCTTTCAATTTAGTTTTGTTGAAGAAATTTTGAAAATAGTGATGCATAGATGCTTTATTCATGATGCTCCAATTCACTTTAACAATCTCAAGATTTGGTGTTCTACTATTAAGCATCCAAACAAAACAATTAAATTATCCTTTTGTATATCATTTTCTTCTCTGGTTAAAACTATTTGGGATGAAAGGAACAATCACATTTTTTAGGAAAAGTGCCTCTTTAAGGAGTAATTTTATATCCAAATAATGTAGCTCATCAAAAATCACATTAGCATTTACAAGCATAATTTCAAGACATGCAATATCTCATCACTTTTTAGACTGTGCAAAACTCCTTTTCATTAAGAAAAATAGGTTGTGATCCTCTATAGCAAGCCTATAGTTGCAATGTCCTTGCAATTTGCAAGTTGCAATGTACTTGTACACCTTGATTGTCTTTTATGGCTTAAATTTATTTCATATTTTTTAAAAAAAAAGAACTATGCTTTTCATTGTTTACTGTTGGATTTTTTTTTTAATTCTAGTATCCATTTTAGATCAGGTTTTATAAAGAAATATGAAGTTAGTAAGAAAATGCTATTAACTATAATAGTAATTATTTTACATAAGATGATGTACGATCTTCTTAGCTTACAAATCAAGGCCTATAAGGATACATGTGGTGATTTTGGAATGCCTATTACAATTCATCAAAGAGATAAACTTAATCTAGGTATATATTTCTTCATTTTTGTTTCTTGTTTGAAATTAATCATCATTTTCTTTTGTTTATAAGGTTACTTTTGATGTCTTATAGTTGTTTGGTGAGATTAATTTGGAAGTTTTGTTCCAAAATTATAAAGGATTATAATCCGAATTTTGAGTCAATATGTGAGGCAATTGGCTATGAAAAGATTTGGAACACATTTGACTTCATCTATTATTAAAAAGAAAAATTGGAATACAAAAGATTGAATGATTTGGTTTAATAAAACTTAAAGTTTCAAGAAAGATATGTTATTATCATTATTAAATTGAAAATAATTTCTTGTAATTTCTTAATAATTGATTTTTATTTGTTTACTAGAACTCTTTAATAGAATAAGTAGTTTTATATATCCAATTTGCCTTAACAATCTCAATCTTTTAACGGATTGAGATTTTAAGAAGTCAAGTTTCATAGATGAGAGTAATTTGGAAGATAATTTTGGATGAGAAAGTATTGATATGTCTTTTAGTGCAATGAATTAGAATGGTGGTGATAATAAGACTCCTCAAATGATGAGGATTTTGTACCAAGCGAAATTGGGACTAGTGCGATTTTAACGTATATGCCATTGAATGAAGTTCAAACTTTTTATTTTTCTCTTTTCTTTTAATTTCCCTTGTATTTGATTTGAACGTCAAATTATATATATAATATAATATAATATAAAAGTTTTCACTGTAACTATTTTTATTTTAGGTTTCACTTTTGTGTTCCTTGGCATGAACACTTTTTATAATGCTTATGACCCTATTGTATTATTACTATATGATGTTTTTGATATAATTATTCTTTACTTTATGATATAAATTGTAACATTTTAAGTACTTTATATTATTCTTAGTTTTTATCTATATGTTAATTAAACAATCTTTTTCTTATGTTACTTATAGCTATTGTTTATATGTGAAATATGTGAAAAGTAATATTAATATTAATATTAATAAAGAGATAATAGTTTTTTCAAATTTATATTATAATAATTTTTTGAGACATGATTGATATAAAATTAAAAAATATACAACATAATATGTTGAAAGGCTATTTTGTAATTGTATAAAATTTAGGGGCTATTTTATAATTTTAAAAATTACTTGAAATGATATCCGGTATTGACTGATACTATTACGATATTATACCAGAATCAAATTCGATACCGAATTCGGTATGGTATTCATAACATTGGTCTAGTTTCTTAACTAAATTTGTTAGGAGCTACAAATGATTATAATTGTTTTTATATAATTTAACAATAAAATGAAAGTAGAAGAAAATGTTTTATTTTATCCATGTCTTTTAATCTACTACATTAAAAATAATTCTTCATTACGGTCAATATGTCAATGAAATAGCAATATCATTTGCTATTGAAAAATAAATGTAAGCTAACGACTTCTTATGACGTATTTGCAAATATTTGCATTTCAATGTCGTGAATTACTTAAAATTCATTTAGTATATTTAAACACCAGACAATCACTCTGTAGTTAGTTCAAACAAACAAAACATAAATTAAAATTTGTTTCTGTTACTCTTTATTAAAAGAATCTTGAGGTAGTAGAATAGTTGAAATAAAGTCAAAACATAAAGAAAGAACAGAAAAGAAAACCAACTTACAAGGAGGATTGAAGCTAAACCTGTTTCCATTAACTTGGTTACTTCCAATTGGCACTAGATCGTTGGATAAACAAACGATAACTGTTGATATCCCCTTAATTAGCAGTTGCTTTTACCTGTCATTCCGGGTTTCATTACCAACAACGGCTGTAATTTTCTACATTAACATGCCACTTCAAACCTTAATCTCATGTCTTCCTTTTTCTCATTTCCTCAATATCTTCAAAGCCTTATAATGTGACACAGCCTCCTTTCTCTCCTCCCCAAGAAGAATTAAACCTTTGACCCAATAGGGTGGGTTTGCACAAGTTTTTATTTGGTTTTCCTTTGCCCGTATTGCAACAATAGCCATGAGCCTTAATTGCCTAACCTGCCAAGTCTTGCAAAGAACAGATTCTGAAAGGGAATATCTACCAGAAAAGCCTAAAAAGAAGGTCTTCAAGGTTGAGAGGAATTGGTCAGGGAACATAACCCCTCCTCCTCCTCCATTAGACCCCATTGGTGGCGTTGTTGGCCGTGTCGTTAGTGCAAGTACTTTAAAGGGGCATCGGCGGTTCTCCAGTACCGGAGCGATTATGTTTAAGGAGAACTGCGAACCGAAGCTGGTGAGGAGCTCAGGGATGAGGAGAGATTGGAGTTTTGAGGATTTGAAACGAAGGTCAGCTGTCAAAAGAATTGATGATTACAGAACTTCCTGAGATATGTCTGTGCAGGGCCACGAAAAACGGCTATTCTTCCTCTGTATCTTTTTCATTCTTCATTATAAATGTTCGATGATTAATTTCTCATTCTTTCACAAAATGTCACGCGTTTTATGTCAAATATATATGCAGAAAAAAGAAGAGCGTAAAATTAAGAGTTCGGCCATTGCTTTTATAATGATGTGAGGGTATTGTTTTTATCGGAATGATATCAAAGACCAAAGCAGACAGTTTCTTCGTTTCAGTTTGGATTGATTCAGTGAAGACAATATAGATGAGGGTGAGCCTCATGTAGATGGGGTAGATTCAGAGACAAGCAGTCATCATAAGAAATAAGAAAACAATGGATGAGAAGGGATTAATAGAGTGATTAACAAATCTTTCAGACCCAACTACCAAAGACTTAGAATACTGTTTCCTCTCCCAAAGACTAGCATTATTCAGATAGAAGGTTGAAGGGGTTCCAACGTTAAGTCAATAACCACATTTTGGGTGAATAATCGAAACTAAAGCAAAGTTGGGATAGAATCACTGATGGGTGGGGGTGCCCTTGCTTTTTGCCTCGACCAATCTTGGCGAATAATTTAATTTGCCACCTGAGATGAAGGAAAGTTTAATCTGTTCCACACTACCAATTTGTAAACCCAACCATCATACCTATTAACCCTTTCCTTAATAATAAAACATTGCATCTTTGAGTAGAGCATATCAGAACTAGATTTGTGTTTTCCCAGTTCCCGCCTAAGATTAAAGCGAATTGGAACAGCACAGGTAAACAATTGTACATAAGTGCGTTAAATAATTGGTAACAGATCAATAACTCCTTTTGTACATGCATCTACTATAAACTTACTCCTCCACAATTGATTTTTAAAAAGAGTATGCAATAAATACTGAAGAATGGGATTCGCTTTGTTGTTAAAAGCAAATGAGGGTCTAGATATTTCACTTGCACACCACAACAAAGTTGCCCTTTGGCTAAAAAAAATTCGCAGTTAAAGGTACAAAAATTGTCACTAATATGAATTTGCAACGATGTAGTTTCCTCGTCCAAAAATGTTGTCAAATCCTCGTAACTAAAAACAATAGGCGACATTTTGTGCTAATCGTTGCTAAAAGTTTTTTCTTACACTTTACTTTTGTAGCAAAAACCTATTAGTGCATTTTGAGGAATCATCGTCAATACCTATGGCTATACTTATTTTTCGTAGCTAAGAACTCTTAGATATGTTTTTAGGAACGCAGCCAAAAGTTTTTAACTACGTTTTTAGAAACGTATTAAGAAAGCAAAAGTTTTTAGTTACGTTTTTCAAACATTTTTAGCTATGTTTTGTAAAATGTAGTCAAATTTTTTATTTAAGTTTTAAAGAAATATTATACCATGTTGGAATAATTTTTTTTACGATTTTAATCCATGTTATTGTATATAATGTTTCAATATATTTTTGTTGTTAATTTATTATAAAAATATATTGAAAAAAATAATTGATAATTTGAAGCATTATATATAAAAAATAAAATATCATTAAATTTCTTTGTATACAAGATTTTTATTACAACTTCAACAATTCTTATATACAAAATAATAAATACAAAGGCTAGTTCACAAATTATAATACAAATCACTCAGCCATTGCATCTTGTTCAAATATGTAATTCAAGAAAAAATTATTAAATTTAAAATTATAATACAAATAGGAATTAAAAGAAAAATGTATTAAGAGATGTAATTAATACCATTCACTTTAATCTTCACTACTATTATAATCTGGGCCAAGTATTTTTTCTAAGGTGCTTATCGCGCTTGGCTAACTTTTTTGAGTATGTTGTAATTCAACCTTAAGCATCTTGTTTTCCTCTTCAAGATGTTGAATGTATATGGATCTTGATGAGGTTGAAACATTTGGCATAGAGCCAAAGCCAAGACTTATGATATAAGCAGAATGTGTACCAAGCATGATATTGCAAATGTGTTCTATATTGACCTCATTATCCTTAAACATTGATTTCTGTAACAACTGTTGCATCTTATTCTAAAATTTTTAAAAATCAATATTCAATGCAAATATTATTAATTAGTACTACATAAATAAATAAACTTAAATTTTAAACAAATTTTCATACTTATATAGTTATTTTTAACTTCTTCTGATGTCCACCCTTGACCTTCCTTATAGTGAGTGACTTAATATAGTGTGATCCTATCACACTCTTATCCATGTAGTTTCTTCTCACTTTATTTTATGAAAGAAAAATACAAGGCATAATAAATAATATAGTGTTTATTGATAGAATTATAACTTGTAAACAAATATCTTACATTCATTTCGGATCACTACAAATGATTTAGACCCTTGATTGTGAGGTATTTTCTTTTTCCTCTATTGACCTTTTTCTTCTCACATTTTTCCTAAGTAAAGAAAAAAAGATTAGGTAGTTATTAAATCATCTAAAAAGGTTAATGGAAGCAAATATGAAGAAAAAGAAAACAAGATTGAACTTTGGGAGAGGCCCAATAATTACACAAATTATTTTAATTATTTTTAAGACATTTGTTCTAGAATATGTCTCCTTGCCTCCGCATCAAAAGGAAAAGATTTATAAAACTGATGAAATCTATAACGACAATCCATGGTCCTTTATTTCAATAATGAAGTCATACAATTTGAAACATCAAGGTTCTTAATATCGACAATATTTAATTTCAACTATGAACAATAAGTAAAAGTGTAATTAATTTTAAAATAAATGAAACAATATTAAATTTAGTTAAATAAATTAAAAAATTACTGCAACTTTATCTAAAGCATTTTCAAGCAAGTTATCTTCCTTCAAGTCCTTAGCATGCTTTAAGCAAGGTAATTCTGTTCTCGCAATAATCCCTAACTCACTTGACAATTTTGCAGATTGGGTCTTATTTATAGGACGACCTTGTGAAGTATTAATGTGTATTGATAACTTGTTATTCATTGCAATTCACAATCTCTAGTTATATCTCTACATCTTTTTTTAATATTGACATTAGAACCTGACAACAAATCGATAATGATAAGAACATAAGCATTAAATATGTAAATATATATTTGAGCATAATTCTATTTGTAGGTGTTAAAGATTAAACCTACAGATCCCTCTGTACTAGTTGATTCATTATTTTTTGAGGAAGAATGAGGTTGTTCCTAACTAATTTCATAAGTGGGTGAGGTCGAATGTTGTCGTTAGTTAAGAACTAATTGATTTGGTCAAAGTTGCAAATCCCTCTTTTCTACAATTTTGACACCTACCACCTTCTTCCCTTTGTTTTTACCAGGTGTCATTATATTGGATATCTATAAACATAAATTTTGTTAACATTACAATACATCCAATCATCATTACAAACATACATTCAATCATTAACATTAATCTCATTAACATTACTCAATCATTAACAATCCACATTAATATAAGATAATCATCAACAATACGTATTAACATAACTCATTTATGAACAATTTACATTAATATAAGGCACTCATCAACAATACGCATTAATATAAGTCATCATCATCAATCCATATTAACATAAGTAAACCATCAACAACATGCATTAATATAACTCAATCATCAGCAATCCACTTTAACATAACTAAAATATCAACAATACGCATTAACATTGTTAAGTCAAAATGACTTTACGATTAATGATTTTGATGAAAAACAAATAATAAAGCAAAATATTGAAAAGCAGACG
>JANITX010000005.1:20020000-20036520 GCA_027564395.1 Erythroxylum ulei
GAACCCTAGCTTTTTCTCCTTTTTCCCCCTCTCTTCTCCTTATACGACACTCTCCCTCTTCTCTCCTTTTAATTTTCGTTTTTGGCCCTCTTCTAATTGTAAGACACCCATTCCTCTTGCCTTTTGAACCCTTAGTGATGCTAAAATGTCCATCTTACCCTTACTTATTAGCCTTGCAACTTAAATGCTTAAATGATCTTCCCATAATGCCCCCTTATGCAACTTATCACTTTAACTTCAGTTCACTTCACCTATGTCACATAATCTCATCAATATTAAAATGCTAATTAATTCCAACATAAATAAAATTGGCAAGTCCCCAAAGATTAATCTAATCATGCTAAATCAAATAAAAAAAAGTTTAGGGGCCAACAGAAGACGTAAGTCCTAATATTTAGGTTGAGGAATTTGTTCTTAGGCCTCATTAATACCTGGATGGTCTTATATATATCTCACATATATATTCAGATAGTTACTATAACTATATGGCATGATTATAGACGCCTCAATTAAATTGAGCCTATGTTCATAACAACCCTATCATGCCTTTTTAACCAACCCTTCAAAAAAAAGCATCTAATGCATATAACACACGAAGAAGGTTTAATTTAGGTTGTGACTTGACTATGCATCAAATTTTCATGATTTGAATCAGCTCTTGAACTGAATCGGGTGTTAGTTTTAGTCTCGCCTAATTCGAATTATGAATGTGATTTGATTAGGAACCCTAAAATTCAATTATTTTGACGTCCAAATTAAGCACTTTAATTCAAGTACATATGCCTATTCTATTCAAACTAGAAATGCAATGCTTTACTTGGATTAATTCTAAATTAATCCCTACAACTTCTAAAATTCTTGAACATCAATTAGTCTTCTAAAACATCCATAGGTCATCTCAAATTTATCAAGACAATTTCAGCACAAACCAAAAATATAAAATTATTAAGATAAATGAGTTTACCTACTAGATACTAAAGGGACCAATTCGATGTCCGGAAATTTTCCAAAGCCCTAATTTCAAGAACATGCACTTAGCATACTACTAGCATTAAAATAATACATTTTTTATCTCATAAAATTGTTTCAAGGTCTTATAACCGAAACACATACACATAAGACATCAAGCAAGTCAGTCCCGTCAGCTTTCCAAAAGCTTACTAGTGTTGACTTTGACTTGATCTATTAATTAAATCAAGCTAAATTAATTATGGAAAAATTCCAGAGTCTTATAAACATTCTAAATATGCCTAATAAAAAATTCCAGAAACTAATTCCAAGGAATTGTTTATGAACAATTCCACTTGGTTCATAATTAATTTTATATTCATATTTATGAATTGATCTCATCATGATTTCCTTCATGTTATGTTTTGTGTTCTTATTAGCTAGCACTACATGTGTAATTTTATATTCATAAGTGAAATTAACTCGATTTAAGATCAACATCAATTCATAAATATGAATATAAAATTAATTAAAATTGCCTTTCACTTTATTAATCAAAATAAAGTTTTTACAAAAGTGCTAAAAGCGATTACCTTTAAAGCACTACTCTAACAAAAACCATGATAAGAACTTCCCTTGGTTCCATAAAATTCAATTTTCATTCTACAACTTCTTAATGTCTTTTTGCTTTTGTAATTCTTGATTAACCCTAAAGCTAATATCAAATTATCACCTATGCTCCTTCCCTTGATAAAAGCCCCTTGTGTTAGGTTGATGATAAGTTTAAGCACATTCGTTAACCTATTTCCAATTAATTTAGAGATCCCCTTATATATAACATTACAACATAGTATAGGTCTAAATTCGTTTAAGGAATTGACATTCAACACTTTAGGGATAAGAAAAATAAAGGATTTGTTTAATTCTTTAAAAATTCAGACATTTACACAGAATTCTAAAATCACTATTATTATTATATTATACGTTAAATGCCAAGTTCTTTGGAAGAAGAATGCATTTAACCCATCAGGGCCAAGAATTTTTTTTTTCAAAATTTAACTTGAATGCTTTTTATATTTCTAGAGCATAAGCATGTCCTTCTATTAACGAGAAATATAGGAATGAATTCCTTTGAGACCTGCATATAAGAACAATAGTTGTTAGAAGCTCCTAATAGTTTTTTGAAGTGATTAATAGCCACTTCTTTAATCTTCTCTTGCACCTAGATGGTTTCAATATTGTTAATTTCCAAAGAATAAACCTTTATGGGTTCCTTCTATTTAGAATTACATTGTAGAAGAATATGGCATTCCTGTCTCCCTCTCTTTGCCAATTAACTTTAACCTTTTATCACATCAATGATTAATGATTCTCTAATGCTTGATAGTAGTTGGTTAGAGTCATTTTCTCCTTTAACTTCAATTTTGCATCCCTAGTTTTAAGGTTTAAATCCTTCTGAATAGTAAATAAGTCATCCTTACTCTTGCTAATGAAAGATTTTACATCTTTAACTTTGTCCAAGTAGAGCTTTTTGATCTCATCCTTCATAGTTTGGAGCTTTCTTACAAACTTACAAGATTCATGATCCTCTACTATAGTGCTTAGGCCTTTTATAACAACTTCTTCAAACCCTCTAGATTCATAAGAAAATTGTTGAATCTAAAGGTGTATTTTACTTTTCCTTTCCTACCATCAAATGTTACTCTTATAGATTAGTGATCTAAGCATAAAGGAGCATAAAAGAAAGCTCTGCTAATAGAAAATGTTAAAGCCATTGGGGATTAACCAATTCCTTATCTAACTTTTTCCTAATAAGCTAGCTTCCCTCTTACTTGTTATTCCATGTAAAGTAAGCTCTTTCAAATCTTAAATTTGAAAAGATAGTGACATTGAGGAAATTCAAAATCTCTCCATTTTTTATTTTTTTTTATTAGGTTATCCCCTTCTGCCTCTTAAACCAATATGATAATATTGAAGTCTCCTAAAGTAATACAAGAGGCTCTTATTGAGGAACTCAAAGATTGAATATTTAACCACAAGGAATTTATTAAGAATTCATTATTATCTCCATATATAAAAGTGATATCAATATGGCAAGGATCTAATTCAATGTTAAACATTAGGTGAATGAATTGATCCAAGATAGTGGTTTTTTGTACTTTCTGAATACTTAGGTTGTAGGTTACTATGATCATCCTATTATGATAAGTTTAATGATTCAAAATGACATTTTAATTCTTGTCAAACAACTAAATGCATTTGTTCATCTTATCCACTTTTGTTCTTATTTCCAACATCCCAACCAAAATGAGGTTTCTTTGACAGAAAATAGTCTTTAATCATCTGTTGTTTCTTAAGGCAATTTATGCCTTTTATGTTATGAGATAGGATCATTAAGGTGAATTAAGGGTCTAAAACCCTTTATACTTTGATTTTGTCTTTGTTTTTCTCTAAGTTTTGGCCACCGTTTAAGGGTTTAAGACCCTTTACTCTTTGATTTTATTTTGTTTTCATTTTATAAGTTTTGGCCACCATGCTATTGCCTTTCATTATAGGGTTTTATATTTTACTGTAAACTTGGGTTATTCTTGTAACATCCCCTATACAGAACCTACAACCATCCATACACATAACAACTAAATGGTTGTACACACATTCAAGGCATATAATTCTATTCAATGCTATATATATACACATTACAAAACTCCCTAATACTTAACATTATCATTTAACAATAGTAATATATCTTTACATTTACATGGTAATCCAGAAGAAAACATACAATCTCCTTAAAGCATTACATGTACATTCTTCTTTATCTAAAAACACCTTCCCAAAGTACTTTTCTTCTATCTATTGGTCTTGGTCCCTGCAGATGTTCTATGTACCTCACTCCTATGACTTGGACCTACACGAATTAACACTGGTGCTAAGCTTGAAAGCTTAGTGGAGAAAACATTTAGTTTGGATGATCACTCACAACAGTCATCTGCTAAGTACACACATTTAAAAATATCATAACTCTTATACAATAAATTCACATTTATGAACCAAACATTGATATTCAATGCTCATGTAAACAATGATGGCATACTTAAGCAAAGTACATAATGAAAATATGCTTAAACATATTATCCATATACTGAAAATGCATATTTATAAGCCAAATATTGATATTCAACATTCATTGATACAAATTATTAATATAATTGCACATCAATACAATTCATCATTACAACCAATACAAATGCTTATTAGTGCGAATTATTCGTATTGTCATGTTGTATTTCTTATTTATCACTGTTATGATTCCTTTCTGTGTTAAGCCTGCATATTTTATATAGGTATGGATAACGAGTGCTGTGGATATCCGAAGATATCAAAATGTGTATACCAGAAGGTATCGAACTATGGACATTGGTAGTGTCAAACTATAGTAGCTATACTATATCCTTATAGGTAAGCCCGTCTATCCACAACCAAGACAATAGAGCAGGCACTATAACATTTCCTTTAACCATTTGCAAATTTCACAATTCATAAATTAACAAATCATATGATATACATGTTAAGTAATAAAATCTATATTTGCATTCATACATGCAATTCATGGCTTATAACCATTATAAAAGTATCAAAATCACACTTGTATAATCATACTATACACATATAAGTAATGAATATGCATACAAATCATTTATATACATGTAAATTTTCTTTAGAATGCATTATGGTCAATCTTATATTTCAATGTTCAGTCTCCCAATTCATATGTGGTAAGTCATATTTCATTTATTTCTAGGTGTTTAAAAATTTTCATACACATTCATAAAGGCTCGGATAAGATGCGGTAGAAATTGGAAACAAAAACAATGCCACAGCCATGACAAAAACTTTCTCTATTCTTACCTCTACTTGTTCCTTAATATTCATATAGAAAACGTCAAAACTAGGTTTCTGGGCCTCTAGAAATTTGTTCCTCTATATCTCTCGTTTCTATTGTACTAATAATCAGACCATTTAGACTTCTAAATCATAAGATATAGAAAAAAAATATCACAAGTTGATCCAAAAAAAAGGGTAACAAGGTCACCATATTCGATCTCAATTTCAAAGGTCATAAAGCCAGAACTAATTCAGAGTCTCTTCTAAAGATGTTATCTTTATGTCTTAGGTTTCATATACAACTAAAATTACACAATTTGGAGGTTTATAGGTTGGGTTATGACTCAAATGATATGATTGACTCAAATAAACTCTAAACAGAATTTCGCTACACAATACTCTCTTGTCATATTCAACCAATTCTATGCTAAATAACACTAAACTAACACCAAAGCATCATCCCAGCAACTATTCCAAATCCAAATGAATCTTTTTACACATTCAAATGTACACAAATGGAGAAATTAATTAAATGAAGTCCCAAACCTTAAAATTGGCAGAGTAGTTCTTCTAATGCTTTTCCTTCCATTCATCTTTGGCTTTGCTTAAATAACCAAGTGAAAATGATGGGGATGAAGAAGGTGAAATGTAGAGGAGAAAAATCTAAAGTTAATCCATTAAAGTGTCGTCCTTCTCCCCTTTCCATATGCCTTCTCATAAATTTTCTAGTCCTAGACACATGATTCAATCTTATTGGACCATATGCACAATCCTATTGGACCAATGTTACAATCCCATTGGATCACGGTTACAATTCTATTGGATCATGTGTTAAAATTATATTGAACCATGTGTTACAATTCTATTCGACCACGTGTTACAATTCTATTAGACACATATGCTTTAATCTTATTGGTTACACATGCTTTAATCTAATTGGTCCATGTGTTAAATTTCGAAAAATTGCATATTGGTCCTTCTTCTTCCTTTAATTCCCACCTTTGCCTATAATCTTATCAATTAATTTCATTCCCCTATGTCTTAATTTTCTAATGAAATAAATTTTATGCAATTTGGTTAATTATTTCGGGAGTTATACCCAAAACACTACAGGCTATTCGAAAATAAGGACAATATCCATAACTTAACTTCAAACCAGAATTCAAAACTCTTAGAGGCATAATAAGATTTTGATTCCTTCATGAAAGTTCTAAACCTATGTTTCTAGTTTAATCTTAAATTAAAATTATCCAATTTGGAGGTCTACAAGCCAAGATATAGGCAAATTACAAAAATATATTCAATAGAACCTATTCATTCAACAAGGTACACATCCCAAATCAACTAACTTTGGTCTTATCATACAAGAGTTCCAATTTAACCAAAAACACCCCATTTACTTATAGAATACTTCTTTTATCAATTCCCCTCACATCACATTCATAAATCTAAGCAAACATGTCAAAAATTTCCATACAAATTTTACGACTAAGTATATATGTCCATGCCAAAGCGAACAAATTATCCATTTATCCTTGTCTTTCACATTAAGTATCATTATATCTCTTACTATACTTAAATGTACTTAATTCATTATGTTCACTTGTTAATACACCCTAAACATGCTATAATACTTCTAGAGTATATGTTGGGGCATTACAATTCTACTCAAAAGTAGGTGTCTTAGTTGTAGTCAATTTATGAATTGACTCTTAAGCCAGGATGTTCCCATTTTCATCCAAATGTTTAGTTTTCCCTTGTATTAAGGTATTAATAGCTTTATTGGCCCCTCTCAACATTCCTTGAGCACCTACTTCAGCATTAAATGTTTGTCCTATAAAGGTTCCTTCCCTAATTTGTGAGTCATGCTTCTCTTCCTCGTTGTCAATCACAGAGAGTAATGCTTTAGAACTTGCCCCTAATGTGTAGGTCTTATATGTTGGTTTTCATATCTTCTTTTCGTGAGTGATGAGAAAATTTCATTGATATGAAAGCTTTATTTCAAATTCCATGAATCCCCTTTCTACATGTAACATCTTTAGCTTTATAATTTCACGCAACTTCTTATCCATGCCCACCTACAAGTATATTCTTGCATAACTAGTTCTTCTTAATTATGTTTTGTTTTCATCCTAGTATATTAGCCTTTCAATAGAGTTTGTAAGGCAACTCGTAGGTCAATATTATAAGGTATGTTATATTCAAGAGTTATGTTGTGAAAGGTAATTTATATGGGTACACTTTTCATAAATTTCTTGTCTAAAGTCATGCCATTTTTTTTATTAAGAATAATTTTGTTTGAATGAGCCGTCATCCCATTTCCATAATATTTTACATATGGCCTCACTTTCAAATCTGAAATGAAGTCTTCTTCTCGTTGATGAGTATTTTGTCAAAGTCCAAACCTACTCTAATTAGCTTCAGCCTATTTTTGGACTTAGGGAAGGAAAGTATTTTGCCTATAATGTAACCCGCTAAGCAGATATTCCTGCTTTAAACACCTCCAAGGGTGGTGAAACCGTTAAAGGTGTCACATTCCCCTTGCGGGGAATATATTTCAGCTTCTCCTGTGGAGGAAGGTCCCCAACAGCCTGTTTTCAGGTCTTATTCAAGGGCCTAGGAGATTGTTGAGAGACAGGGGATGTTGCTGGATGATTCGACAGATTCTCAGAGATCAAAGATTTGTCAGACACCGTTGAAAGTGAAGAAAAAATTAAGGTCTGAAGTAAAGGGGCTAGGTTGTGGAAGGTTTGGCTCAGGAGCTCTGTATCAGTTGTGAGGCTAATACTTACTCCCAAAGGCTAAAGGTTAGGGAACAACATAAAAAAAAATCTGGTTAGAAGAGCTGGGGAGGAAATTGACAGAGGAACACTATAAGCTGAAGGAGTAGTTGTTAGATGATGCATAAGAGTTGAACGAGAAGGTACCAAAGCTGTAGTAGAAGCCATCGGGGAACAAGAATTCCCTAGATTGGAAAGATTCCAATTAGCTAAATTACTTATTCAGGTAATTGGATTTTAAAATTCGTCAAAAAAAAAAAGAGGTTTGTTAAGAGAGAGGTTGAAGCATTAAAATGTGGATTCTTTAGATAACAAATTGTATGTTTTTAACTTTAAATGGTTAGAACAAATAAGAACCTGAATAAAAGAGTTGTTAAATTTGTGCTTGACCTTTACAATGTTGACAGAGGAAAAAACAAAAGAACACCGATTTTATGTTTACTGTATGATATTAGTTGTTTGGAAGCAACTATCTGGAGGGTGTGGGTGTCATTAATTTGCTCTGTTCCTGCTCACTAGGAAGGATGTATAAATTGACCGGCTAAAACCCGCGTAGACTTTTCTATATAAGCCTATTTGTGGGGAAATAAAATGGAGATAACTGATAGAGTGGGGAGTTGATGGGAAAGGAAACCACTTAGTTGGAGAGACTCGCTGCCCAGTTGTGAAAATTGTCGGCGTAATTTTCGTTTCCTTTGACCTTTTTTTAAAAAAAATAAAGTTAATTGTATTAAATAAGTAAAATACAAAAGTCTAATGGAGAACACATGTCACTCTCCTGGCTATTCCAATAAGGTTCCGTTCAACAATACACTACAAAGCGAAACCAACGATAGCAATTGCACGACACCGTCTTGCCCGCTGAAGTGTTGGACGACACCGCATTATGTGCCGACACCAACCCATGGTGTATTGACCATTTCCTTGACGGATGAATTAAGAAGTAAAAAATTACAACAGAAATAGAAAAAAAGAATAAGTTTTCTTCTTCTTTTTTTCTTTTTTTTCAAAGGGACTACTCCAAACACTACAAAACCAAACTCAAAGATTAATTAAAAAACCTCAACTTCTCTTTGGTTCTGGTTCAGATTAGTCCGCCACAAATGGGTCCCACATCCCACCTCCTTCCTCATTTCCTCGTTGACCAACGCCGCCTGCGGTCATTCCATTAATTCAAGCCCATCGTTTTCCTTTGCCCTTTCTCTAGAAACTTTGATTATTTGATACAGAGGAATCCCAGACAAGTGAGGTATTAAAGATCTCTTGGGTTTCTAGTTGGGGAATTTCTGAGCTCAGTATTCAAGTCAAGGCTGTGTACTTTTCTCTGTCTGTTTCGCTGTCCTTGTTTGATTCCTTATGCGTTTACTCGAATGCTTTTGATCTCTGGCTTTGTTTTAAGAGTCTACGAGTATGAGAAAGTGGTTTAAGTACATTAGGGGTTTTCTGTGAATTGTTGTGTTAGAAGTTCAAGTTTCTCTGGGTTTGCTTTTGGAGAAGGACCTCCTTGGATGATGTATTTTTGGTGGTTTAAGAATATCGGAGTGCTGATCTGGACTTATTTTGAGCTCAACTGATTTGGAGAATTTTGATGTAAACAAAGTAAATAAAAGGTGAGTTGTTTGCCTCGTGAGCCTTGAGCATCAGTGGTAGGGTTTGATTCTGTTGCAGATTTTATGGAGTTTGGGGGATGAAACCTCAGTTTCTATGTTCTGAGGATATGTTTTGAACATTCCAAAGCTTTTGACTACGTGGAGTATTGAAGAAATTAAAGCATCTGACTCGTCAAAGCCGAGATTGGAGCGGGCTGGCGTTTGAGCCTTTATTTTGGTGAGGACCTTGAAGTTTTTTATTTTGCGGTGCGTTTTATTTGTTTTGATGCTGGGGTTCTTAGAACTTTGATATGGATAATTCAAAAAACAAGCAGAATGATCATTTGGGGGTGAACAAGATGGGCAGGAACATAAGGAAAAGCCCATTGCACCAGCCAAATTTCGCAAACACTGCTAACAGGCAACAACCTCTGCCTCAGGTCTACAACATAAGTAAGACTGACTTCAGAAACATTGTTCAGCAGTTAACAGGTTCTCCATCACATTCACAAGAACCTCCACCTAGACCTCCACAGAATCCACCAAAATCCCAAAGTATGCGGTTGCAGAAGATTAGACCGCCTCCTTTGACACCTATCAATCGACCGCACATTCCCCCTCCATTGCAAGCTTCAGCAATGGCGCCTCCACCAGTGCCTTATAATAATACTTTTATAAGACCAGGCCAATTTGGACAACCTTCTCCTACAATGATGCAACAATTGGCACCTGGTGACTCAGCTTGGGCAAATACTGCTGAATCTCCTATTTCAGCATACATGCGTTACCTTCAGAATTCGATGACTGATCCTACCCCCCGAGGAAGTCAGGCTCAACCCCACTTACAACCACATCAACTGCCAACACAATTACCAGGTCAAATTCAGCCTCATCCACCATCTTCTGGGATACTTCCCAGTCCACCTTTGCCTGCAGTACCATCCCCAAGATTTAACAGCCTTGTACCGCCCATGACTAATTTCCTATCTTCACAAATTAATGGACCTCCTCTTTTACCTTCTCCTACCTCTCAGTTCCTTTTGCCGTCCCCCACACGTTACATGAATTTGTTGTCTCCAAGGTCTCCTTATCCATTGCTTTCTCCTGGATTTCAGTTTCCTCCACTGTCACCAAATTTTGCATTTTCACCAATGGCTCAATCTGGGATCTTAGGTCCTGGTCCTCAACCACCGCCTTCTCCTGGCCTTCTTTTTCCGTTATCGCCATCAGGGTTTTTTCCCATTTCCAGTCCAAGATGGAGGGGTCAATAGTCTCATGGGAAAGCTATTGTGTTTTGGAGTTCTATGATCTAGGGTGGGCTGGTAACTCTTTCTATGGAGGTTCATCAGCAATTGGGGCAACGTAACTGAGTAGATATGGGTTACACAGGTAGTACCTCCTTTTAATAGCTGTACTCATTGTAATTCTTCTTTTTGTATGTTGATAAAGTTTTTGCAGCTTGTTTTCAGATTTACATGTGTTTCAGCTGCAGCCATTTTGTTTCTTGCATAACAAGTGTATCTTAAATGATGTATTGAACCTGATCAGCTCAAGTAAAATCCTGCATGAGAATGTATGATAGTTAACGAGAAAGAAAGAGATGTGCATGAAAGGAGGTAGGCTCATAGATATTGAAGTTTAGTGTGTAGGTTATGTAGCTGAAGTTTTTGGTGAACTTGTACCCTGAATTAATTATAATTTCTCCATTGGAAGGAGTTATTTTATCAAGTTGCTTTGGTATATAATCCTTGTTTTACACTACGGAATTCTTAGGTTGTTTATTGATGATTATATTGCTGCAAATTCTATTTGTATGTTATTATTGGCTGCATTTTTTGCCATAGGTAGCTTTCAATTCTTGTGCTTGCGTGTAGTTGCAATCCTTGCTTATTGATTCGATAAACAAAAAGGCTGGCACGGTTGGTACTGCTAATTTTACTTGCTTGAAGAATCTATTTGATGGTATATGAAGATGTTGAAAAAGGGTCCTTTGGTTTTATCTAAATGTCGCCATTGATCTTAGTATGGATTTAAAACAATTTACGCTTAGACTTCGTATGACTTGAAGTTTCATACCATGTCAATATCAGTGTCTTTTATGTAAGCATTTATTTTTTGTTTTATCATAACGCTAGTGGTTAAAGGACTCGATGCTGTTTATTATAGTATGAATCTGTAACATAGATCAAAGCTTGTCTAGCCATTTATTTTCTGTTTTATCAAATCTAGTCCTGTCTTATATTCCAGGCTTTATATCTTTTAATGGCACATGTAAAAGTTTCCATATATAGAAGTGATGTCGTATAAACTTAGATCTAATGGTTTACAAAAGCAATTCTGTTTCTTAATATCCTACTAATGATAAAATCTGTGGGGGTGCTTGGTTAAGGGGTATGTAAACAAATCAATAGGAATGGAATGAATAGTAATGGTTGGTTAGTTATTATGATTGATTTAATAGTTTTTTCATACTCAAGTTCTAGGTAATGATCCATACCCTCCATGTGTAGGAGGAATGAGTTTGATTCCTACCGACACTAATAATTTTTTAATTAAATATAATTAATTAAAATAAATAAATAATTAAAATAAAATCTAATTAATTAAAATATAATTAATTAAATGATTAATTAAAATCTAATTAATTAAAATATAACTAAGATGTAATTAATTAATTAAAATATAATTCATTAATTACTTAAAATATAACATCATTTGTATTATCAGAGAAATGTAAATTATATTAAACTATGTTACTTGATTTTACTATAGCAATGGAATGGTGAATATTATGATTGTGTCGATGAATTGCACAATATTTTGGATAATTAAACTATATTTTGAGGACATTATGTGACTAATGATATGTTGATGCAAGAAAATACTATAGTATTTTTTTCTTCAAGAGATATTGGAAAGAAAAAAATGCAATATACTTGATTTTAAATGTTTTGTCATTATAATTAGGATGCATAAATTAAAAATAATCATTTAAAATTTGATATAAAACAAAATTTTAACAAATTTTTGTTTCTCAACATTTTTAACAATCCAACCACTATCAATGATAATGGTAATAATTCATTCATCTTAACCAATCATCATAATTATAATGATTATATTATTTTCATTCCTCATTATATTCATTCTCATTCTCATTGTCTTCTGTGAACCAAGTGCCCCCTTAGTCTTATTCCTGATGGATTTACTTTGAATGAGCCCACGATATTTGCGGAATCTTGATTTTAGAGATCTACATTTCGAGTATAAAATGAAATGGATCCTTAGAACTGAATAGTTGTATGTTCGAAAAGCCTCTATACTAGTGGAGGTATCCTTTTATATGATTAGGATTATGTGACAATCAATCCTGAATAGTTGTATGTTCGAAAAGCCTCAATACTAGTGGAGGTATCCTTTTATATGATTAGGATTATGTGACAATCAATCCTTCGGGAATATGAAATTCTTTAATAAGATTATATAGAAGTAATTCTTCGGTGAAAGGTGTTTTGCATAGGTACTGAGTGAAATGGTTACATGTTTTGCTAGAAGGCATTATAGTGGTTACATATTGCACTTGCTTATGATTTCTCTAAACATGCATACCATCTTGAGAAACATATAATTAACTTATTAACGCAGTTCATGAATAGTTTAACTGCCAAATCCATTTGGTCTGTTGTCCTCTAAACAGTACAAAAGTACATAGCCTGTAATTTCCACATTAATTGGTTGCTAAGTTGGAAAAAAAAAAAATACTTTACAGCCACTGTATGTTTCCAAGGTTTCTTTGACTTATTTCACGTTTGAAGATCTATGCTTTGAGCTTATAACTTTGGAAGAGATAAAAGCATTTCTACTCAGCAGGACAGCGTCTTGAAAGAGAACAAAAACACCCTGATTAACTTCTATACTATCGTTTGGAAACAAATAAAGTTTCAGTTGACTTGACAGAAACTGGAATTCAGATCCAATTAGGAGATTTACCATGTGTTATTTTGAAAGAACTACTTGGTCATGCATCTCATTTGTGTAAGATGGGTAACTAGAGAGTTGTTACAGATTTGGATTTCACAATTCTAAGGCACTTGAAGAGGCTATATTACATAATGTCAATTAGCTTATTCCCGGTGTCGCTATGTATTTTCTGTTAGGTGTATGTCACATTAAAAAAGCTCAGGAATTAATTTATGTACTTAGATAATTTCTGGAGAATAATTTCAAACGTACTCCTCATTCTTATTCTCTCCAATGCCGCTTTGCTAAGAGTTCATGTTGTTCTTAAACACAAGATCAAAGATTTTTTTTTCAACAGAAGATCAAAGCTGCACGACATTACGTTGGTAATATTAGGTCAACAGAAAAAATAAAGCTCTTTTCGATCTTTCAGATTTATTGAAATCTAAGCCTACGAGTTGATTACTGTTTAGCACAATGGGCGCAGGAGTACATCAATATTCGTTATAAACTACGGCCAACAAAAACAAACTGACCTTACAATCTAAAGCGAGAGCGAGGCGTGAGGGGGGAGCAAGGCAGGTTCTGGATTTGAGCGAGAGTGAGCGTGACTGTCCACGACTGGTGTGGTGCTAGCGGCGGGAGGAGGAGCAAGGGAGTTCTGGATTTGAGCCTAAATCCAGATCTGAAGCAAGCGGTACCCAAATTCAGAGCTCAAGAGAGAAGCAACCAGCGACACCCACGAGAGATTCGGTAAACTTGCTAAGACCTCAGATCTAATTACTAAGACTCACATGAGCTCCATGGCTGCATCCACTGAGTTTCCCTTTCGCAAGCAGACTTTCTTGCTCTCTCCAGAGAAGTGCTCCTCGGTTCACCGGATGGCAAAAACCTCGATAAACCAGGTGTCGTTAGGAAAAAATTGTCTGACTCCGAGGTGAAGGTACTTAGTGAAACAAATCATGCACTCATCATCATAAGGGTACTCTCAAATATTATCAAAATGTTTTGAAGGATGACGTATTAACACCTGGGATTGATCTAAAAGCTGGGGCACAAGCTTAGTCGTCGACCTTAGCTGGGTTTATGGTCCAAACGGCCAACCTTTCCAGCGCTGAATGCCTGACTATGGCCAGATGGGTCAAAAAAGGGCTGCAAAAAGTAACGTTGCTTGAAAACGGGACGTTATTATTCAAATTTTGTGATGATTTTTGCTTGAATAAGATTGTGGAACAGGGTTCATGGTATTTTGACGACCAATCATTGTTGATACAGAAGTGGCGGTCGGGAATAAAGATAGATCGGGGGCAATTCGATGTTCTTCTCATGTGAGTTCAGTTTCACAATTTACCGTTAGAGTTTTGGATGTGCTACTTGGCTAATTCATTGGAGAAGTTGGTGTGTATGAACACACAAACTGCCTCCATGGAACGGATCTATTATGCAAAATTCTGTATTGAAATACCAAAGAATGCTCCACTACCGGATTGTCTTCTTGTTATTCGGCTAGCAGATAATAGAGAGAGTTGGAGAAAGCTGAAATTCAAATCAGCTATCTATGGAACCCTGGCAACTATGCTAAGAACTGGGTTCCTACAAGTAGAATTTTTCAATCGGGGTAACATGATGATCTTCTTAATCTTGATCAATTTGATCCTCTAAAGGAACATGTGAGATGGAGCTATACACATTGATGGTGAAGTTAGTTCACAGATTCCTGCTGAAAAAATGGCCCAGGTTGTAAGCAACAGTAAGCAATTATTTGTTTTGAGGATTGTAAATGTTGCTGCAAATACCTTCCAGTTCTAGGGAAATTGTCAAATGGATTGTGCTCAGTTGAAAACTCCTTTAGAACATATTGAGATAACTAAAAATGTTGATGCTAAAGCATCTCCAGTACAGGTTGCAAATGTAGAACAGACCGCTAGTGCAGACAATGTGAGGTATCTGAATAGTGGAGTGGATCACTTCACCTCACAATATTTGGAGTATTATTATATGGATTGGGCTAACATGTTAGACTCTATTGGCAACTGTTGGGCAAAATGGGACTTCTAAGTTTAGGCTGGAGTATGAAGCACAGACAACAATGGTAAACTCTAGTGATAACTGTATGGCAAGTCAGGGGACTAGGGTTAACATTTCTCAAAATGCAGAACATCCTGGGGTAGAGTATGTCTTAGCATTGAATGGTAATTCTTCTACTTATGTGAAAATAGTTTCCCTTGAAAAAGTAGTTCAGATTTGGCAACAGAGGACTGTTATTGTCCATTAGCTACAACCTAAGTCTTTGACATTCTAGGAGATTTTTGTGTGAAATCCAAAACTACAAAAAGAAAATCAGCAATGGAAAGAAAGAAAAATCTCAAATACCAATAATAGGGGGTTAAAAATCGTATCTTGGCATGCAAAATCCAACCCACTATTTCCATGGAGGTGAATTATCAGTGTCTTTAGTGGTTTATTTTGTTTTTAATCTTATAGACAATTATACTGCCTTACTTAGGGAGTTGTTTGGTCATAGAGTAAACATGACGGTAGGCTTAATGCCTTTAACTCTTTGTAATATAAATATAGTTTTAACTATATAAAAATTCCTTTTACCTTTCAAAAACAAATTACATTTTTTTATTTTCACATAAGCAAGTTCAAATTAATAGGACTCTTGACCCATCAAAGTTCAGCTTGAAGTGAATTTTTTTCATATTTGTAGGAGACTCACTGCTGTCTACTGCAATCAAGATTTTATCAATATGAACTTTTTCAATATTACAAGGGGATTCACTATTGCCAGTTGGTAGTGGTGACAAGAATTTGGAAGGTGTTCCTAACATTTTTACCACTGATTTCTTGAGGAATCCAACTTGTGTTATAGCAGGACACAAGTATTGTGACCCCTGAGAATAGTCGAATTCTATATCCTTCTTGTGGATATGACTTCTATATCATTGTAGAGGGTTTTGGAAACTCCAGTCCTCAAGCAGAGACAGCTAAATTTAATTTTTTGATCCTCCTCGAAATACTTAACTATTGTGCACGGAATGGATGGGCTCTCTAGGCTCGTCACAGATGATCCAAATAAATTCTCAATTTAAATAACTTTTATTCTCCTTACAGTAATAATTAAATTATTACTAATTAGCCTACTAGGAGTGAAGTGATTTTTTATTTTAAAGAGTAGCAAAATTTTTATAACAGGGTTCTTAATCAATGCCTTGGATCAAATCAACCGCCGATATTTTTCTATCCCCCAAAATTTTTTATATATATAGTCTTTTTAATCCCGTCAATGCCTTGACTCAAATCAACCGCCGATATTTTTCTATCACTAATATATATATATATATATTAGTGATAT
>JANITX010000005.1:20065342-20085262 GCA_027564395.1 Erythroxylum ulei
AGTAAATGTTAGTTTTTCACTTTTTACCATAGGTAAAATAAGCTGTATATAAACAGTCATACCTCTACTGTTTCGATGTTCAATAAAAAATGGAATTACTTTTCCCCTTTTCCGCACAATTAATTATCTCTTTTTAAGATCTTCTCCTATAAAGTAAAATTTGTAATACATATTCATTAGTTTTGACTTTGATTGTACATAGACTTACTAGGTACAATGTTTATTTAAAAAAAAAAGGATCTCTTAACATAAATTATTTTAATATCTATCAAATTTGACAAATATTTAGGTTCATGGAATAGGAAATAATTATGCAGAACGCACGTTATGCTTTAAAATATAATAATTATTTTATTTTGTTGTTTATATCGAAGGACTTTCCTAATTTTAGAAAATATAATGTAAAACTCTAGAAAAGAATCTACAGTATTATTTACGAATCTTACGAGACATATCACGAACACCAAAGTACAAGTTTCAGAATCATGCATCAACTCTCTATTTTCTTCTCTTATTCCAATCGTTGTTTTCTCATGTTTGGTAAAAAAAAAAAAAAAAAAAGCGTAATTAGATTTAGCGTTTGAACAATAGAAAAGCTTAGAACTGAAAAATGAAAAAGAACGTGATAAGTTCACATTATGATCGTGAATTGTAGTTGTCCACCGGAAAACTTCACATTATGATCCTGCCCTGCCCAGATTTAGACAATACACGGTTGGGAAACTGTTTTTCTGACTACGCTTATTGCTTTAATCTTAGATCGCATCGCAGCCGATGCCGGTATATATGGTCTATATATAATGATTAATTGGATATTGCCGACAGTTGCACATGTTTGGCTTTTCAATCCCATTTGAAGTAGCCAGAAAACCTACTTCTCTTGTTAGTAGTAGTTTCTTATTGTTGTTTGCATTTTGGCAGTGAAGTATTACTGAATTATAAAAATGTGGTTAACATATAAAATACAAGTAATGTCTAGCACTAAGTTTGGAATTTAAATGGATTGACAAATAAATAGAGCAAGTATAAAAACGTTAGTTCATATATACACAGCATTGATTACAAATAATGATAAAAAGATTAGATTTTTACAAAATATTTTACTTTTTAATTATGTAAGTAATAAAACTTACATCATTTATAGATATGATAAGATGCTAAATCTGTACATCTTAACTAAACAAATTAGATAATCAAATTAACAGAATAAATGTAATTAATTGAGTTAATAAACATTTTTAGATAGGTTTCTTAGAATCAATCTAATAAGAGTTCTTATCTTCATTATATATAATTTAAATTGGCTTAATTAAATTATTTTTAGTAAAGAATAAATTTAATTATATGTTTCTTTTTTATTGTATTTTGAATCTAATGAAACTAATATCACTTTTAAAGGAAGAAATATAAACGAAAATTTCTCGTAATTTTATTATACCTCATTTTTATAAAAAAAATAATTTTAACTAACAAAATTAAAAAGAGTTTTAGGTTACTTAAGGGAGCGGTATATCAGTATTTCCAATTTATTGTGTAATCTTAAAAAAAAAGAATAGTATTAATTATTTCGATGGAAGAATGAAGAATCTCTTTTCCATAACAGTTTAATATAATAAATTAATTCTTTAAATTAGTGAAATTATATCCAATTATTTAATTACATTATTATATGTAAATTATTATTGTGTGGTCGCATATTTTTCAACATCATTCGCCAAATAATTTCTTGAAAACCAAACTACAGTGCGTAGGACTTAAAAGTTGATGGAAAATGGACTTAATAATGAATTGGTATTGTTACTAATCTCAGCACTTAGAAGTTCATGTTAGGAAGTGATGGCGTGGCTGCCTCCTCTCTCTCTCGAGAAGAAAAAACACTAAAAAGATGGGCGTCCCCCTCGCTCCCAGCTATTATATTAGCTAAGCATACTATTTCCCTTCCATTAGTTACCTAATCCCTTAAATTTCTACTGTTATTTAGTCCCGTAGTTGACCCTTCCAGTTAACTGATTCTCCTAATAATTTACAATCACAATATACTCCGAAACCAAGACAAAGCTACTTAAAACTTTTTCCATGGACATGAGAATCGAACTAGACAAGACAATAAATTCGCATTCCTGCTTCCACTAATGTAAATTTTTTAAAATCATATTTATTAAGTAGAGTTGTCCTATCATGTCAATAGCATGTAGGACATAATCAAAAAATGTATATAAAAAAAGAGAAACAAAATTGATATTTTATTTGTAAGTTACTAATAAGTTATACACATTTGAATTAATTGATCGGTTTATTTTACCATGTCAATGTATTGGAATCACATCAACAACAACATTTTAATATAAAATTGAAAATCATTTCATACAATGAAATTTCGACTCTGTGGCAAGGAATGTCTTGGAATTAATGGAAATTGTTTTTAGGTATGATGCTCAATTATATTAGTTGAAAGTGGGGTCGTATTTGTTGTTTTTATTCAATTATGTTTTTAGGTGGCCCACTGATTAATAAGTAATGAGACTAGACTAGAGTTTACTTTCAAAAGCCAACTTGAGCTGCTTAAGTCAGCCATCGCTTTGTGATGGAAACCATTTCCAATGCATATGAAAGTGAAAGGATACAGTTTCCTTATTAATAAACTCACTTTTTGTAATCGTACTTCACCCAAAATTTGTTGTGTACAACGTCATTATCCTCCTGAATTCTCCTGAAACAACTGTGCACTACGCTCGACTTCTGTCTACTCTACACCTCTATAAATATAAATACATACATACATATATATATATCCCCTTATCTATATAATAAAATAATTAAATCATTATAAACTCACATAAATTCTATCAGTATTAGATACAACAGAATGCTTATCTTTTTCTTTATGTATCTTTCCCAAAATTAATCTAAGGATAGTTGTAGATTTGGTTATATATACGATTTTTCCACTTTTATACATCAGCAGCCACTAAAACTTAGTGTACGTAACCACAATGAAGGATTGAAGTATGCTAGACATGTTAGCTTTCAGATTTCTTTTTATTTACAACCTAAAGTATGTTAAATAATTTGTGGAAACTAGCCCTTTTGTCATATGATAATGAATCATACACTACAAGGAAAATAGGAATTGACGACGGAAAAATAACAATGAAAAACAAAACGTTCCAAATTACCGACAGTTTTTATTTGTTCGTCGAAAAATTTGACGGAAAAATATAATTTAGCGACAAAACAATACCGTCGACAAATAAGGTAGAAATTGATGGCGGATTCATGTAGTTTTGACTTTCTCGACGGAATATTAGCGACGGAAAATTCCGTCGGTCAAGTTCCAACTTATACATGTCGTCTGCTTGCGGTTGAACATTATTAACTTGAAGAAAAACCAAACAATGTCATTTTTTTCGTCAAATTTTTCGACGAATAAATAAAAAGTGCCGACAAATAAGGCGGGAATTGATGGATGATTAATGTAGTTTTGACTTTGTCGACGGAATATTAGCGATGGAAAATTTCGTTGGTAAATTTCCAACATATACATCGTCGTCTGCTTGAGGTTGAACGTTATTAACTTGAAGGAAAACCAAACAACGTCATTTTGATAACGTCCCAACCACAGGAATAAAAAATTCAGGAACAATCTCCATTTCATACACTAATGATTGTTTGTCTTCTATGGCCGATCTTCTACTTCAAGGTGTTTAGTATGATTTGGACATCACTTTCCTTATTATGTACATCTCGTTTCCTTTGATGAAGTTATTATATATATTCACATTTGATTGTCTATACTACATGTTATTTTAAGCTTCCTTGAACCTCGAAGATGATATATATGTCGATAGAGGCGGTAGCAATGTCACAACGATCTATAAAGGATTAGGGAGATCGGTTCTTTTGAAAAATTCGTCAATTTCACAAAACTCGTATGGACATTCACGTATGCATTAATATCTAGTTTTGGTTCGTTTAATGGTTTTCTAATATGACATTATCTAAGTTCTATACTAATTGTGTTTTAGTTAAATCGGTTCATATTAGTAGTTCATCTGGAGAGATACTTTTCCATACTAAATCTGACGACTCATTCACTGTATCCTCTACAAGTTTAGCTATAGCGAAAACGCTGTTGCAAAAAGGTGTTAGAAGTATCACTGTTTCAATTGGTACGTTTGAACATACCAGGACCCTTTTCGAGAATCTAAACATCGGGGACTCATTTACTTTTACCTATTCTTATGACACATGGAATCTAAGAAAATAATTATATCATTGTGATTTATTGATGCAATACCTTAGACTCACCTTTGAAGTTGATTTATTGTTGTACTTGTAAGAATTTGTCAAACAATCTTCCTACTAGTTAGGAGTCAACCTGCGTCCTATTGAGTGTGAGTTGTTATTGTTCTTGTTCTATGACTTTAACAATTGTTAACCTTCTATTTCATCGTTTGCACTTGAATCTGATATTCAACAAATGACCTTATTTTCTTTCCATATATTGTGTAAAATATTGAATTCAAATTCTTACATTTCTAGAGAATTCAATAAAAAATAAATTTTAGGTAGAAATATGAGATCAAAGAGACAACGTGAGGTAATGCGGCCCAGGTTCAAACTCATGTTTGGAGGTACTTATTGTGAAGGTGGAGCGTCACAGTCTGCAACTGGCACTGCATCACCTCCTCCCCCTCCAAGCCTTATAGTTGCAAATGAGGCATCACCTGCTGCTCGTCATAATACACCATCCTGAACTCATACATCAACCACCACCTTTTTATTGAATGGAGGAGACGACCGTCAGCCTGGAACTGAGGGACCTGTTGGAAGAAAGTATATAACAATTGTCAATAATCTATAAGTGAAATCACATTAAACACTATATGTTTTTAATTAAGTTATAGGTTTATCGATTTTTTCATGGTATAAAATTACTTCTTATATTAGGTTGATTCCGTCTAGACCGTGTTCTAGAAATATGACATCTAAATTTAAGGAAATGATTGATCCTGAGGGTTATGTGTGGAAAAATATCTCTTAGGCCACAAAGGAATTTTACTTTCAGGAGTTTGAGGTGCAATAAATTTTTTTCTTTTTATATTGATTCGTATGCATTAATTAGATAAATATTATTACATTATAGTAGTTCAATTTTTTTCTTTTTATTTCGGAAAGAATTTTTCTGGGATTCTGGTTTCGTCGCGATCATACATAAAGTATGGGAGAAGCGAGCTCGTACACGTTATCGTGACTTTATTGGTGTGATACATAAGGCTGGTGTATGACCACCTTATATTTCGGAGCAAATATGAAGTCGTTGGTAGGAGTATTGGACATCAACTGAGGCAATGTCCATCTCAGGGCGTAACTCCACCAACAGACGTAGATGCTCAGGGGAAAGAGTTTTCTCATACATACGGGAGGATCAATTACGTACCACGAGCATGCAGAGAGACTTGTAAGCATCTATACTTGACATTTATATTGTAAATGTTTTACTTTGCTGTATTTCAATTTAAATTGATGAGTGAATGTTGAAATGAAAATATGTGTATTATGGATAATGATAATGGTACAAATGTCTGGTGCCATATATGACTGTGTTGAGTTATTTTATTTTTTCAATAGGAGAAAAATATCATAAAAATAGAGGAAACTCTGCATAACTTTTTATAAAATCTAGTTTACATCTCACATTTTAGGTTAAATATGCAGGAAAAGTTTATGGGCATGAGGCCTACACTTACTCAAGTGTTTTTGTACACTTATACGAAGAAGCATGATGGTATGACATTCATCAACAGCCGATGTAGAGAACTGAATGTATGTGAAATTAATGTTTTATTGTTATTTCTTAGTAATTATTACTTTCTAATATAAACATTGCTTCCTAATAGAATCAAATACAAGAAATCATTTAGTGATAGTCTCAGCAGGAATAACTGTTGATGAGAGTCAGACATATCTTGATGTTGTGAATGGTAGGGACCGTCGTGGAAGAATCTTCGGATTAGGTTCATTTGCAAACACATGTTATTCGCAATCCTTCATGTCCTATACAGCAGTAACTAGTAGACAGTCACAACCCAATCAAGTCAAACGGCTTCAGACCACAGTGGACACATTGATGGATGTCATAGATTAGCTCAGACATGAGGTGGATGAATTGAAGGCGAGAGATAGCACCTTAGAGCACCGGCGGTTACCAGGACATTAGGATTATTATAGTCATTTGCTTTGAATTACAAAGAATTATTATGTATACTGTAATGTTTTTATTATCAATTAAGATAATTTTAACTTTATATCACCGATCAATTTTTTGTTTAAACAAATTTAATACATAAAAAATAAAATTATTATACACAGATAATTCATAACTGTTGAAATTATACATTTATCATAAGATCATGAAATAAAATTTAATGTCAAGATTTTTTTAAATTCTTAATTTTATTTACCGATGGAATATAAAAGACCGTCGGAAAAAAGCACTATATTTATCAAAATTTGCTGACGGTTATGTCTGTTTGTCGGTATGTTTTACGGACAAACGAATACATAAAAAGTCACTACAGTCGTATTAACGACGCTGTTGTCTGTCGTTTTATTTCGTCAGAAATTTATATTACCGACGGAATCTATGCGTTTTCCGTCAGTAAACTATAGATTTCTTGTAGTGATAGTTTTTATTCTAAATGTTGTAATGGTTCAAGCAACTAGATTAAAAAAAAAAGACGAAGAAGAAAAGTTTACAACCTAGTATTGAAGTAAATTAAAAGAAAACTTTAAAGCTTAAAGGTCTATGTTGAAAATTTTATAAATAAAATGCTGTAACAAACGCTACCCAATACATGTTCGTGTTTTAAACTTTTAGCACTTATCTCTTAAGCCAACCCCTTAATTATTATAGGCTATTTCATTAGTAATGAGATGAGACTGTATCCGCGATAAAAATAACAATGGAATTAATTTTATCCTGTGAACAGAGTTACTAATAAGTAGTTTGATAATATTAAGGTCGTCCTTTTAACTTGAGATCCAGAGTTAAATTGTTTTGTTTTTGTCAAGTCATAGCTCAAAAGACTACCAAAAGAAAACGGCCTAGACGCATCTGATTCAGAAATCATTTGAGCACAAGATAGCAGTTTTTGGCAATAAAAAAACAGTGATGACTGAAAAATTGGAAATCCTACACCTGAAACAGTCATTTGGAATATTTTATAAGTAACTAGACATTAAAGTTATATCATATAGAACGAAGTAGCAGCTAAGTTTGGCTATTTGGAAGGTCAAGGTGCTTTCTACTTCCCATTTTAAAGTCTTGTCATTCTTTTTTGCGCCTATTCTCCCAAGGTTTTTGCTTAACACCATTTTCTGAATCCTTCCTCTCTTGTTCCTGTAAAAGAGAATCTTAAGACAACTGGTGGAGAAACCACAGAGTGAGGGTTAGGTACTAGTGGAGCATAGTTCATGGCTTCCAGAGGGTAATCGAGTTTCATAGATTTTTTTGCTTAGCATTGAATATCCTCGGTATCAACTAACAACTTAATGTCTGTTGCTTAACTGCTTTTGACTTAATCCATGTTCCGGTATATGTTTAGAATGTTGGGTATGCTTGTAATGTTAACGAATTCTAGTCAGTTTTGAATGATGGAGGTAAAATAAATTAAACAGTCAATTTGGACGATTCAGCAACACTATGAGTCACCAAGGTCACATGAAGTTTGTACCGTCTATGGCGGAAGGAACAGAAGCAACTACTTCACTATATACTGTGATTAAATTCTTGTGCTCCAATCTTGAAACAAGAGGCATGGTGAGATTCGGTTGCTTTCAAACTTACATCTCCTGCCAGACCTCAAGCTCAAGAGGCATGTTGGGATTCGATTGCCTTCAAACTTCCATCTCCTGTCACACCTCAAGCTCTGCGTTTTTGTTATTGCCAAATTTTGTTTGCTTTCCCAAGTCAGACGTTTTAATGTTTGTAATATTTTTGCACGCTAAGCAATTGAGATTAGGCTTCACATCACTGGTCATAGGCTAGTTGGTTACGTAGAAGTGATTCGGTGGTTTGTTACATTACGTGGCACTACTAGATGTACGTCCGTATGGTATGACTAGTGATGGGTGCACTTGGCTTCAGCGCCTCCATCATTTGGTCATGGACAAGAGAAGGCATTTCGAGACAAAAATTAATTATTCGTACGTACAGGGACCCAATTGTGGATGCTCATCCAATACCAAGAGTTTCGTAGTTATTTTGGTATTGGTTGTTGGAAGTTGGAACTTCAAAAAATTGAAAGATCTTTAAAAAGAGATTAACTCCCCCCAGTGCGTGCGCTTATAACCTATCTCTCTCTCTCTCTCTCTCCTAACTCAAAGCTCCCACCCTAGCTGCAACTACCATCATCTCTTCCTCACCGCCTCACGTGTTACTATCACCGGTCACTACCCTACAATCGTCTTTTCCTCACGTAGCCTGTGTGCCCAATGCCTAAGCCCAGTTGCACAAGCCTCCGCAAGATCAAGATTTTTGTTTTTTAATTGTTTGACTCAAATTAATTGTTTGACCTATATTAAATAATTATTTATTTATTTAATTAAGAGCTGATTAAGTTGACTGATTCAACTCAACCACCTAAATGTTCACAAACTCCTTTATTGCAGCATTTGGAGTTAGCTAATTGACTTATGACAATATTACCCCCACTTTACTTTCTACTCTCAATCTTATTTCTCACATTACAAGAAAACAAGCCCTTTTGTGACGTTTTTAAAATGTCACAAAAGGTCCTAAAACGTCTCAGAAAAGCATTTGCGACGTTTTAAAAAATGTCACGAAAAATGTCACGGAATGTAGTATAGGCAAAAAGTATCCACGACGTTTTATGAAAAATGTCACGAAAAATACTGATATTCCGCGACGTTTAGAAAAACGTCTTTGAAAGTTTGAACAATCCGCGACATTTTTATTAAAACGTCGCAGAATGTGAAGAAATCTGCGACGTTTTTTTAGCAACGTCGCGGAATGTCTTCTGCGACATTTTTAGAATCGTCGCAGAATGTCTTTTGCGACGTTTTTATTATTATTTATATTTTTATTTTTTTTTCATTTTTAGAAAATCAAATTAATTTTTTTATTTTTTAATTTTAATAATTGTTTTTAAAATATAATTTTTAATCTTATTTGTTTAATAACTATTCAATATTATTTATGAATTTATTTATTTAATAATTCTTCAATTTTTTTACTATATCATTAATTTTAATAATTATTCATGTATCACAAGAATTTCATACCTGCAAACAATGTATTATTTAATTGCAATTCGCAAACATGTGATAATACACTTATAAAATGTGATGACAATTAGCTAATAAAATAAATTAATTATGGAAAATCAACATTTTTTTGGGAAGCATTAAACATATTTTTCATATTTCATAAGATCAATAGATATGATAAGAGAACAATTATATGGTAGGTATTCTTTTTGAAATTACAAGTTCTTATCATTTCTAATTCATACAATTTCTTATTCTCCATCGAGATGTCCATGTAATCCACCATATGATACCTTCAATATATTCACTTCATGTTTTCATGACCAAGTTAGCTTGTTTAAGGCAAACTCATTCATAGGAAGGGTATTGGCTGTGTGATGAATCTACTAAGGGTGCTGCAGTATATGCTGGTTCAAGATTTTTGTTTACACTCTTTGTTGGTTTCTTTGGCCTCTTGGATCTTTGCAATGGTTGATCTGCACTTGGAAAAGAATCATCCAATTCATTCATCCTCTGTGAATTCCTTGACTTTGATTTAGTCTGCTTGTCTAAAGTTATTCTCTGAGAAAGAGCAAAACTTTGTAAGTAAAAACTAGAAGAGCCCAGATTCAGATGATAAAGTGAAAACCCATTACTGGCAGGAAGCAATCCACATCATGACAGTAGATCAATAACATAAATATATAAGGGAAAAGAATAGCACAAAACAACATCAACATTCATTTTGCAAACAACATTAACATTCTATATATTGCATCACTTCACCCTCTCATTAAATAATGGTATACTCAACACATCGACATAGTTTTGAAGTGACCAGAAAGGTTAAGGTCTCATACCATGAAAGTGTAGCAACAGTGAAATAGGCCCTGGGAAAATAAGCTAGAATTTACCAGATTTAAAACTCACTTGCAGTGGAGCTTCTTTTAACTTTTGTTCTACCTTGCCAAAACAACTCTTGTCTATACTACAAAACCATATAGTGGTTCTAACTCAAAAATATTTACATAAATCAATGAAATGAAAAGTAAAACAATACTTGATACCAAGGGACATTGCATTAGATCCGAAAAACTTTAATATATTAAAGTTCATTTCCTTCTCATACATCTGTTTTCATAAACATAAAATGTTAAAAATAAACATAAAACTTTAATGTATGCAGAGTCAATGGGGACACCTTCAATAATAGCCACCAATACTTGGTTCTCTTGGTCATGTTCTCTTCTTGGTATTTCCAGGCTATCTCTTTAAGCATCATGCATAACACTAGATTTTTCGACTGAATTGCAATTTTTGTAAGTAATTTTAATGACGAAATATAATATTCCATCAAAAGAATTAGTGACGAAATATAACATTCTATCGGTATTTGATAAAGCAAACACAAGCAAGATGGGGTGAATTATGTGTGATTTTAAAAAAATCTGTAAGTTACTTTCAATTCGTATAAAGACAGTGGCTTGTTAAAAATTAAAACATTAGGAGCATGTCAGACGATAGTAGCCTGTTAATCAACAGGGCCTTGCTAAAGTGTAAGTTTCGTTAAAACAATAAAAAGAAGGTGCCTGTTTAAAATGAAGGGAATCGTCAGCAAGATGAAAACAAAAGGGACCTATTATAAAAGTGAAGGAGCTTCTTGCTGAAATGAACACACACACAATATAATATCAAAATATAAAAGATAAGAGGAGAGAAAGAATGACACAGTCGATTTATACTGGTTCAGTTTTTAAACCAAAACTATGTCCAATCCTCAAGTATCCAACTTAAGTGTTTCACTAAAATCCCAAGTAATAATTTGACGAGCTTCTTTAAGCTCACGAGTATATATTTTTCAAGGTTCTCTAACCTTACAAACTAGTAGTATTTAGCTAGCTTCTACAAGTTCTCAACAGATGAAAATATAATTTGCTCGATATGAGCTTCAATGATCTCTCTTAAAAAGAATTTACACTTTCTAAAGTACAAGAGATTTCATAATGATATTACTTTCAAGAGAATTGATGCTATATATGTATTTCAATAGTCTAATCTGTTTTCGCAAAAGCAGTGGCTCTTCCTTAAGTAGGCATTTCTTTCAACTAGTCATTTCTTCACTTGCATCCCTTGTCAATTGGATGGATTTAAATAGGAATAACTTTGATGTCATCTTTGCCAAAAATCTTCCAGTAATCACGGGGCTTATATACGACCTTAATAATCATTAGGATCCTTTTGGATAAACCATTTCTAATAAAGTAAGCTTATAAAGAAGGTTCCTGCAAGAAAAAAAGCGTATTTTTTTATGATTTTATTTCCTTTGGGAATTAACCCGTTAACAATAAAAGAAAATAACTCCAATAATAACAAGATTCTTTTGGATGTTGTAAAATAAATAAGGTAAGTTCATTAGGAAGGTTCTAACAAGAAAGGAAGCATTTATCCTATGATTTTATTTTCTTATGAGAATTAGAACGTTAATTATACAAGGAAATAAATCCAATTTGAATTTTGAAATATTATGAGCTTAACATCAAAATCATTAATAATAAACCTTGAGCTAACAATCTCCTTATTTTTTATGATGAAAAACAATAACAGATATATTTATCAAAATTTGACTAATAATGAAGGGTTTGGAAAAATACGTGTAGACTTTATAAGTTCTTACTGATTAGAAGGGGCCTTTCCTTTCTTAGTAAGGAGCCTATCATTAACAAATTACAGATTAAAACTTTACAGATTCAGTTAGTAACATATATCACAGATTCATCATGCTCATAAATCGTGCAAGTATATCATACATCTTTCAACGAAATATCTCGTCATCATAATTTTCCCCTTTGTCATTATCAAAAAGTAGAGGGAAAAGAATGAATAAGGCAAAAATAACAACAAAGTTATCAAAGAGATATATAACATGTCATGCTCAAAATCATGCAAAGAGAAAATATTCCATTAACTCTTAACTTCCCCCTTTGTTATTATAAAAATATATCTACTCTCCCCCTATATTAAAGTTGAGAATTCTTCATAGAAGGATGGATTAGTAACAACAAATATTATGTCATCAACATATATTTGTACTATAAGTAAATCATTTTACTTTCTCTTAATAAATAAGGTTTTATCTACCTTTCCTCTTTCAAAGTTATTCTCAAGCAGAAAATCACTTATCCTTTCATACCATGCTTGAGGAGCCTGTTTTAGACCAAACAGGCTTTACATAACTTTATCACGTAATTTGGATGATCTTCATTCTCAAAAATTAGAGGTTTCTTAACAAACATTTCTTTGTTAATGTATCCATTTAGGAAGGCGCTTTTGACATCCATTTGGAATATTTTAAATTTTCTATAACAAGTGAAAGCAAGTAGAATTCTATTTGACTCTAACCTAGCAACAGGTACATAAGTCTCATCAAAGTCAATACCTTCCTATTAATTATAACCTTGATACAAGTCCAGCTTTGTCTCTTACCATCTTACCATTTTCGTCACAGCAATCTTCAAATTTTCTTCCATGATTGCTCTAAATTGAAGAAATGTAGTGCCTTTTTTCAAGCTGAATTTTTCTGCAAAACCCCAACTTTTCTTTCAATATAGTTAAAATGTTATATTTCACTTGTCATGTGTCTCGAACACCCACTATCAACTATCCATTGATTTTCTCTAGTCTCCGTTTTGAAGCATATCTGCATAAAGTATTATCTCATTTTAGGTACCCAAATTTTTTGGGTCCTTTTAGGTTAGTAGTTTGACCTTTCAGTCTCCAAACATACACTTGAGATAATTTTCTCATTCTACAAAAGTTACAAGAATGAATAATATGACAACGTTTACCATAGTAGAGGCATAGAAAAAATGAATGAGAATTGATATAATTTCTGCTATGTATCAAGTTCTTGTTGTTTGGGCTATAACTATTGCTGGATTTGAAAAAGAAGTTCTTATATGGCCTGATGTTATTGTTTTCATTGTATCATATTCTGACCTTATCAAAAGCACATTTACCACTACCAAGAAATGCATCAAGGTTGTTCCTTCCATCAACAAAATTTGTTAAATCTTTTTTTTGAGATAAGATCTTTCCAGCACTTTTCTCTTTCTCAAGGTCTAAGGTGGCAACTTTTTCGTCTAATTGTCTCACCTTTTCAGAATCATTTTTTAGCAACGTATTTTGCAATGTAGCCACTCTTTCTTCCAAAACTTCTTTTTCAGAGACCTTTTGCCTAAAATCAACCTTAAGAGACATATTCTTAGTCGCCAAACTCTCATTTGCATATTCCAATGATTTTATCTTATTCTTCAGAGATGCATCATTGCTCTTGGACTTTTCAACTTCTTTGAAATACTTCACTGTCAACCTTTTGTACTAATCATACAATTCATGATATGCATTTTTGAATTCATTAACTTCAATATCAGAGTTAGAATAATATACCTCATCGTCTCCTGATTTAGTCATAAGACAGACGTTGCTGACTTCTTCGGGCCTTTTTCTTCAAAGCTTTCAAAATCCTCATCTGACTAGGCTGCTTTTAGTGTCATTCCTCTTATATAGGAGGATCCTTTATCTCGCCTAAGCTCAGCTTCATGGATCATCAAGTTTTCTCGTAGCCAGTCTAGTGAAATAGTGTCTAGATCCTTTGCAGTTTTTAAAGTTGTCACCTTAAGTCTTCATTCCTTTGGTAGTAACCTTAGAATCTTTGTTTTGAGCTCATCATTGGGATATATCTTTCCTAAGTTCTTTAAGGTCATGATGATGTTGTTGAACTGTCTGAAGAATTCATTTATGGTTTCTCCATATTTCGTGCCAATAGTTTCATATTGATGCACTAAAAAGCTTATTATATGTTTCTTTACCCCATTTGTTCCTTCAAATGTAACTTGTAGCTTGTCCCCATTTCCTATGCTATAGAACAGTAGGATATTTTCTTATATTCTTCTGGAGATAATGCATAGATCAGATGATGTTTTGCTTTAACGTTTAACTATGCATTTCTTTTATCAGCATTAGTCCAAACTTCTACGCTATATGAATTAAGAAGTGTAGCTCCAACTTTGATGGCTTGCTAGACTTCAATATCTACAGATTGGAGATAGATTGACATTCTCTCTTTCTAGTATGAGTAGTTGATTCCATTGAAGTAAAGAGGCTTTGAGACAGATTGTCCTTCAAAACTTCTCATATTGTTTGCCATGATTTATCACGTGTTATAAAACGTAAAAAATGTGAAGTAAGGAGGCTTTGAGACGAATTGTCCTTTAAAACTTCTCATATTATTTCCCATGATATATCATGTGTTGTAAAACATAAAAAAGCGAAACCTCGCTCTGATACCAAATAATAAAGCAAACACACCCAATAGGGGGTATATTGTGTGTGACTTAAAATAGAATTCACAAGTTACTTTCAATTCGTATAAAGACAGAGGCCTGCTGAAAAATAAAACACTAGGAGCCTGTCAGATGATAGTAGCTTGTTAATCACCATGGAGCCACTAAAGCATAAGTCCGTTTGAAAACAATAAAAAGAAGATGCCTGTTTAAAAAGAAAGGAATTGTCAACAAGTTAAAAACAGAAGGGACTTATTATAAAAGTGAAGGAGCCTCTTGTTGAAATAAACATAAACACAATATAATACAAAAGTATAAAAGATAAGAGGAGAGAAAGAGTAAAGTAGTCGAGTTATACTTGTTCAGCTTATAACCTAAGCCTATATCTAGTCCCCAAGTATCCAACTTGAGTGTTTCACTAAAATCTCAAGTAGTAATTTAAAGAGCCTCTTCAAGCTCACAAGTACATATTTTTCAAGGTTCTCCAACATTACAAACCAGTAGTATTTAGCTAGCCTCTACAAGCTCTCAACAGATGAAAATGTAATTTGCTCAATATGATCTTTAATGATCTCTCTCAAAAAGAATTTTCACTTTCTAAAGAATAAGATATTTGACAATGATATCACTTCAAGAGAGTTGATGATATATATGAATTTCATGAGCTTGATCTGATTTTGTAAAAGCAGTGGCTCTTCCTTAAGTAGGAATTTCTTTCAACTAATTGTTGCTTCACTTGCATCCTTAGTCAACTGGATGGATTTAAATATGAATAACTTCGATGTCATCTTTACTAAAAATCTTCCAGCAATCACAAGGCAAATATAGACCTTCATAATTAGTATGATCCTTTCGGATAAACCATTTCTAATAAGATAAGTTCATAAAGAAGGTTCCTGCAAGAAACGAAGCGTATTTCTTATGATTTTATTTCCTTTTGAGAATTAACCCATTAAAAATAAAAGGAAATAACTCCAATGATAACAAGATTCTTCTGGATATGGTGAAATAAATAGTAAGTTCATTAGGAAGGTTCCTATAAGAAAGGAAGCATTTATCCTATAATTTTATTTTCTTTTAAGATTTAGATCATTAATTGTACAAAGAAATAAATCCAATTTGAATTTTGAAACATTAAGAGGTTATCAACAAAATCATTACTAATAAACCTTGAGCTAATAGTAATTTTAAAGATGGATGTTGTAATTCCGCTAGGAAATTTACCAACGGTACCATTTTTTCTATCGGTAATTTTAGCTACTAAAACTCTGTAACTACAAATTCCCAGTAGAATTTTTTATTGATAATTTATTAATTTTTTCTACATTTAATTTTTCTAAATAATATAATCTTGATTGATAATATAATATAAAAATTATCCTAATTGTTAATATATTATAAAAATTATAATTTACAACAATAAGTATCTTGAAAATGTATGCTATTACTGTAAACTAAGAATTCATTTAAAAAACGTAAGAGTAGCAAAAACATCAAATAAAATCCATTTAAGTATCAAAATATTATAAATCTAAGCTATGCAATTGGTGAAGGTGGATGATATGACTACTGCGATGAGGTGTTGCCCCTCCCCTTCAACTCATCCACCTCATTACGGAATTGGGTTATTTACTTCATCGACTGTCTCAACTAATTTGCCAACATCTCCATTGTGCTCTTAAGCTGAACAACTCTCTCATTGGATGCAAACTACTTACTAGATCTAGTTGTACTGAATGTGGAGAATTGCGAATAGCATGTGTTTGCAAAAGAACCTAAGCCAAAAATTCTTCCATGGCCGTCCTTACCACCAACTATATCAAGATATATCTGACTCTCATCAATATGGTCAAAGTTATGAGAATGTCGTTCAATGTTTTCTTGTATTTGCTCTTATCATTATAATTGTTTATATTAATAACTGATAATTTTAACTATTATTATTTATCAAATTAATATTAAAGTAAAAATTTTACATACGTTAATTTGTCTACATCAGGTGTTGACGAAGGTCACACCATCATGCTTTTTTAGTATAGGTGTGCAGAAAGAGCTGACATAGTGCAGGCTTCGTACTCATAAACTTTTCCTATATCAGAATAAAGTATTATAAGTGAACTATAATTTTGAAAAATTTCAGTAGAGTTTCCTTTATTTTTATGATATTTACCCTCTATTAAACAAATTTTTTTTAACAACACAGTCATTCATGGCAACAGACATTTATAAAATTATCATTATCCATAATACACATATATTTTCATTCTAAATTTCATACATCAAAATTACATTAAAATCAAATTCGTAGTAATTAGTACAAAAATCAAAATGTAAGTGTAATATCAAAATATAGACTTTTCTCATATAAGAATAAAGTGTTATAAGTTAGCTATAATTTTAAAAAATTTCAGCAGAGTTTTCTCTATCTTTATGATATTTACCCCATGTTAAATAAAAAAATTTCTTAACAACACAGTCATTCATGGCAACATACATTTATAAAATTATCATTCTCTATAATACACATATTTTCATTCTAAATTTCATACATTAAATTATATTAAAATCTAACTAGTAGTAATTAGTACAAATATCATAATATCAGTGTAAAATCAGAATATAGACTTTTTCTGCATAAGAATAAAGTGTTATAAATGAACTATAATTTAAAAAAATCGTCAGAGTTTCCTCTCTTTTTATGATATTTATCCCTTATTAAACAAAAAAAATTTCTCATCAACACAACCATTCTTGGGAATAGACATTTATAAAGTTGTCATTCTCTATAACACATATATTTTTATTCTAAATTTCATCGTCAAATTACATTGAAATCTAATCGGTAATAATTATTACAAAAATCAGAATATAAGTGTAAATTCAGAATATAGACTTTTTTTTGCATCAAAATAAAGTATTATAAGTGAACTAAAATTTACAAAAATTTCAATAGAGTTTCATCTTTTTTATGATATTTACCCCTGCTAAACAAAAAAAAATTCTCAACAATACAACCATTCATGGCAACAAACATTTATAAAATTATCATTCTCCATAATACATATATATTTTCATTCTAAATTTCATACATCAAATTACATTAAAATCTAATTTGTAATAATTAGCACCAAAATCAAAATATAAGTGTAAAATCAGAATGTAGACTTTTCCTGCATCAGAATAAAGTATTATAAGTGAATTACAATTTGCAAAAATTTCAGCAGAGTTTTCTCTATTTTATGAAATGTACCTCCTGTCAAATAAAAAAATTGCCTTAACAACATAGTCATTTATGGCAATAGATATTTATAAAATTATCATTCTTCATAATACACATACATTTTCATTCTAAATTTCATACATCAAATTACATTGAAATCTAATTAGTAGTAATTAATAAAAATTCAGAATATAAGTGTAAAGTTTAGATACTTTCAAGTTTCTCTACATACCCTTGAGAGTATTCTTCCATATATAACCCTCAAGTTCTATCTTATCCTTGAACTTGGATTAGATAAATTTAGAGCACGTTCCAGACGGAACCAACCTAACATATAAGCTATTTTAGATCATTTTCAAGTTAAAACCTATAACTTTAGTATAAACCTATCGTGTTATCATGTATTACAAAATTTTTAAAATTTCACTCAAAAATTGTTGACAATTATAATGTAAATTCTTCCATCAACTCCTTTAGCTCTAGCCTAGAGGCTGGCTCCTTCATCCTCAACATCTACCCCTGATATCTCTGTCGGTATAAATTCAGATTTTGGTATGGGAGTAGATGTTGCATTGATAGTATCTGATGGTCCAAATGTAGTAGGGGCACTGGATGGTGTAGTAGTAAGTAGGAAATGTCACTCTACAGGAACTATAGGAGGGGAAGGTGATGCCTCATTTAGATGTACACTAGCTAAATGTGCAGCAGCTGATTCTGTAGCATCTACAGAATGTGATGCTTCACCTGGACATGCATTGACTCCTCCAAATGGTGATAACTTAAGCCTTGGCCGCAACATATCCTTTTTACTCTTTTATGGCATATTTTTAATCTAAAATTCACATTTTATTAATTATTCCACTAATAGAAGAATATAAATTAAATATATAACAATATATTGTTAATGCAATAATAAATTTATTCATATAATATTCTATTACTTACATAAATTAATCGTATCATCACCTAATTGTAAATCAAAATCATCATCATCTTCTTTTTCTGAAGAACTAGAATCAAAGTTAGACTCCTCTTCAAATCTCTCACCCTTTATAGATTCCTCATCCTCCCCAGAAGAAATTTCAACATATTCATTATTTGCATCGTCCAAAGGTTCATTCTCATCGTATGTTATACATTCATTTATTTCATGAACATCTTCCTGAAATGTTTCACTTTTAATTCTCTTATTTTTCTCCTTTTCCATGTAATTCAAAAAAATCTTTAGGTTTTACTTTGAAAATGACTAACCAATATAACTTATCTTATCTTAAGCTGGGAAAAGGGACAAAATACATCTGGGTCGCCTGCATCGCCAATACGAAAGGTTCAAATTGCCTAAATCTTCTTCGTTAGTTGATTTCAACTAGATAGTATCGGCTATGCACTTTTGTTCCAACATTAGGAGTTGGATCAAACCATTCACACTTAAATATCACACTCCGTTTTATTGACAATATGGGGTACTCAATTTCAAGTATCTTAATAATTTTACCATAGTAATCTATCAATTCTCCCTATACGCAAACCCTACTATTTACTGTTGCCATGCTATGACCATGATATTCTATATGAAATTTGTACCCATTAACAAAATAAACCGGATACGATTTAACAGTTCGCAAAGGTCCTTTCTCAAGATCACATATGAACTTGTTCTCTATTGGATTTTCTAAGACCTACATAAAAAAATCATATTAAATAGTATAATTTCATTTAAACACTTTGATATGATAACTCAACCATTTAAATTATAACAAATGAAAACTTACATATTTCTTGAATCATCAAAGAAAGTGACTTTCAACTTTTTTATTGATATCATCTTGTATTTTTTGGGGCATTATCTTACGTAACCATTCCTCATATAATCTAAAAGAATTATTATGTAATTTAGTTAAGAACACCACTCTCCTAAAAAACCTAAATAATCAATTTCAAAATTAACTTATACATACTGCACAAAAAGTTGAACCTCTTAGCAATTCAATAAAATGTAACTAAGGGCAGTTGATCGCGGCTCTGTCGTTCGATTTAGAAATCGACCTTGGAAACCGGTCAAAAATAATTAATTCCAAGATTGCAGCA
>JANITX010000005.1:20100648-20119141 GCA_027564395.1 Erythroxylum ulei
GTCACTTAGTAATCCCTTACTTAAGTTCTTCCTAGAGTTTCTTAAGTCCCAAACCTTCAATTTTCACCTCCTAAGTTTCTTGGGTCTCCCAACTCACAAAAAAATCTTAGTCAAAATTTCCTTTAATCTTTTACCAAAAGCTTCCTTTTTCCAAAGGCGAATTTATACCAAGGCAATTTCTAATAATCCAAAGGAATAACAAATAAATCCAAGGACAAATCAACAAGTATATAAATTTTCAGTCATGGATTCCAGAAAAATTCAAAATTAAAGCATCAACAAAAATATCAAATCCCTAAGAGAAATTAAGGTTTTAGCCACAAATCATCATGCCAAGCAATCCACAAGCATAAAGTCTAGACAACTTCATAAGGAATCAATTATAAATGAAGAGCAAAGCTCCAAATCTAAAGTAAAATAAAATGCTATCCCCTCTCCTTGCGTGACTGCCTATTTGCTTCTGGCGGATGAAGGCCGTGTGTTGATGGAAGTAAATGGAAGCTCCTTGGTGAGTGGAGGCGTCTTGGCAGTCTTGCGGTGAAGGTTACGTGATGAAGGCTGATATGTTGTTGCGTGAAGACAGCTGGCAAATGGTGATGTAGTGATGAAGGTTTGCGTTTATGGAGGCTGGAGAGAAATCACGATTGATGCTTGGAGACTTGTTGTTGGTTGAGAGGTGAGAGAGCTACTAGAGAGTTTCAGTGGATAGCTTTTACGTTGGTGAAGTGGTGAAGAAGTTAAGTGTTGTGCATTGGTGAAGTGGTGAAGTCTTGTGCGTGAGTGTGGGCTGGAGCTTGGAAGTTGAAAATTAAAAAGGCTTGCGTGTGGTTGGTGAATAGAAGAAGGTTACGTTGTAGGATGTGTGGGCTAATTTGGTTAGCTGGTGGATTATGATTTGTGCGTGAGAATGTGTGGGCTAATTTTAAGTCATGAATTACATGTTATGTGGGTTTGTGGTGGTTCCCTAAGTATGTCAAGTGCACTTGTCTAAAGGCTTTTCCCACTTACCCGCTAGTGGCATGGAGCTCCTTGATGGACTCCCATAAGTTCATGGCTACACAAAACCATTATGTGGGATTGCGTTAGTACGTTCTGTTCACGGCTACACAGGACCCTTAGGGGAAATGTGTAGTACGTTCTGTTTTGGATCCACCCAAACCATTTTGATGTGCTTATGTGCTTATGATATGTCGACAAGTTGATGCCTTCATGATTTGCATTATTATGAATTGGTTAAGAATTTTGAGAAATAAGTGTTTTGTGATTTTAATGCGGAATGACTATGTTTATGAAAATGTTCAATGGAAATGAGCTTTATAAATGGTTTTGCTTGTTATCCGTTATAAACCTGTTACCCACGAGCTTTAAGCTCACCCCCCTTTCCGTCCCCATCTTCAGGTGTTGAGCAAGAGACCGAGTGACTAAGATTCAAGGCATCAGTCCAAGTTGCATATTTTTGTATTTTAAGCTAGATTTTGTAACCATGGGGTTTTAGTTGTGTTTCAAGTATTATTAGTTTAAGTGTCTTATGTATTTTGAGATTTGAGACATTGATGTATTGTGGTTGAAATGTCATTTCAGCCTTGTAAAGAACGATTATCTTTTGATGTTAAGGAATTATGAATTATGTATGGATGATGATGAGTGGAAATATGAGTTTATGTATAGATAAGGTTAAGTTGAAATTAAGTATATTTGAGGGAGTTATTGATTTGAGATGGTTATTTTGATTATGATTTGTTGTTACATACATATTTATAAATGAGATGTGTTATGGAAAAGGAACCCAGAAATGGTATGAGACGTTAAGCTTCATGATTTCTTTGGATTACGCTCACATTTGTATGACAAGCAATAGTACGCATACGTTTTATGGTTCAAGGGTTGGACTCCAGAAATGGGGCCCAACATGTTTGGTATTAGAGCAAGAAGAAATTACAAAGAACCACGCTCTAGTATGGTGGAATTTGTTTAAGAGATTGGATTCCGGAAACGGGATGCAACATCTTTACCCTTGGTCTAAAGTCTAAAAGGAATTCTAACTCATTTATACTTTTCCTTTCTTTTTCTAGTTAATTCTTACTTTTATCTCTTTTTTAAAAATATATTAAAATCCTTTTTTCCCCTTCAGGTAAGAAAATTTTATAATATTATCTATATTTGAATTACTTAAATGACCTTATTAATTTCCTTTTTTATTCACCTAAATTCTTCAAAATTTGATGAAAACCTTAATTAACCTAATTAATCAAAATCAAAACAATTTGTAATTATAAAACTATAATAAAAAGAAAGTAGTTATTAATTAAATTCATTATATATAAATACTAATAATTAGAATTTAATTAAGATTTAAAATGAATAAAATGATAATGAAAAAAAAAGAAACTAAACCTAACATAACAAAATATAATACAAATTTAATGTAATAAATAAGCAAATAGGTATATTTAAAATAAATTGAATGTAACCACGTATAAGATGTTTAAAACGACTTTGACATGATGGAATAAAATAAAAGAGAAGCAAACTTAAGTATAAAAATTTGGGATTTAGCTACTTATAATGTATACTTTGTCTGAAGATCATCTATCATCTTATTGATTGACCAATTTGAGTTCCTCCTAAACTTATGTAAATATCCATTTGCTATCCATTTTCTACTAGCTTACTTGCTTTATTGCAATTTCTTACAATTATGTTTGTTTTTTAATATCTTGATTTTTTTCACTTCCAATTCAACTAGTATATATGTTAAAAAGATAATATGGCCCCCAAACAATCTCTAATTCTTGTACCACTTCACTTTATTTTCACATCAAAGTCATTTATAATTGTGTAATTTCTTTTTTTTCCTTGAACTAATTCTTGCCCTTGAACTTTATGCCAATTTTAAAATGAAAATTCTTTATATCCATTTTTTATTAAACATAATAGACATGTCATACCATTCATCATCACTTGACATTGGTGATTGAACTTTAACATCAATGTTCTCATATAACTACACAAACCACATGAATTCCTTTCTTATCTTTATAAATATTTTGAATGAGATGTCTCCTTATTCTAATATTTTTTGTTAGTTCCAACCTAGTGACAACATTGTCACATTACCTTCTTGTTATGTATCTTGTCATTAGATCTCAGTGAAGATAATGTTCATTTACATAATATTTGTGTTCATCTTATTCATTTCTACATGCATTCGTCTCCTGCAGTTACTCATATCAATCGTAAGCATACAGTTCTCTGACCTGTTAAGAGAGCTTACATATTGAGGAAATTGCAGAAAGGCCTAAACTGAGTGTCGGTGAGCAACTTCCTCAACTATCCTGCGAGGGCAGGAGCTCGTTTCGGCAGTAAAAATTGTTTTAAAACTCATAATGGAACCAAAATCAGGTATTTCGCATTTCTTTCGTTTCTACCCTTTCATGTATGATCTTGGGTATGTAATAAGGTTTGTGCTACGTATTACCCATAGTATCAGAGCAATTACGTGATCAGGTTGATGGAAATGAAGTTTTTTTTTGGTTTCCATTCCATATGGTTTTCTCTAGTTTTTGATTCATTTTTTTGTTTTTTTTACGTATATAATTACATAAAAGTAGTATATGTAAGGCTAGCTATGAAAAACGGGTCGAAAATGGGCCAAATGGAATGAAAAATGGAGTCCCGAGATGCCGAAAATCGCCCTACCTGTCAAAGGTGCGGCGGTACAGTTGCACGCGCTTGACATTGGTACAGGAGTTGAGGGTGCAGCAGTACAGTTGGTGCATATGTTACATGTGCCAATCGCGTACCACCAAGTTGCACCATAGGCTGAGCGCCGCGTGGGTGTGGGGAAGCGGGCATGTGTGTGGCACGCCACATCCAGGAGGACACATGGACCGCAAGATTTGGGACACATGTCGACACGTGCAATACGCGCGCCATATAGTAGACACGCGTCTGCGGGTGGGCAACGCGTGACTCACACGTGCCAGATGCATCTAGTGCTTGTCTGGGTGTGTGCGTGGCATGCACCGACATGGCGTGCACGTCAGCGTACGACCTCTGCTACAGTGAATTTAAAAAAACACACAAAATTTTAGAAATTCCCATAAAGCTATCCCGAGGTGTTTTGGGTCAATTTCCAGGTTTGGGGGATTTTTTAAAGTGGTTTTTTATTTTTCTGGATTTATTACGATGGTAATTGGATTCCAGAAATTTTTTTAAAAATTTTAAAGTTATTTTGAGTGCAGTTTTGTACTCCGAACAACATATAAGGGAGGCACTTAAAGTTTTATGTCTCGTGCGATAAGTTAGGTATTCGGGAAAGCACGATGGATACTCTCATTGAGATTTTTTTTTAAAAAATTCTCAAATAAAGTTTAAAGACAATGTTTTTAGTGTTAATGTGTGATTATTTAATTGTGAATCTAGTTTTTCATTGATTACCGATTTTCTCATACATTATGCCTATATAGAATGTGAGGATGACATAAAGATATATCCCTTGTGTTTGTGGTCTTTTTGGTTACTGGTAAGATTACAGTCACCATAGTGACCTTGCAAGCCAGTATTTGGATTGTACTACACACATATTAGGTGATGTCTTTGATCTCATATTCAGTTATTCAGCCTACAGGTATTTACCTTATATGAGATTTTGAGATGTACATAAAGGCATTAGATGGAGGAAAGTTGTCGCTTAAATCATCTATTCACCCACGGGTGGTAGTGTCATGAGAGTTGATGGTTTGTACTCTGATCGCTTTTATATGGAGGTCTAATTGCATATATTATTTATTCGGCCCATAGGTGTTTCATAATATGTGTAATCGGATTCTCTGTGTTGATGACGTTATCATTGTTGTCCTGCATTTATACTAATTTTTACATTGTTTTTTTTTCTATTTTTCAGTCACCTTCTCAGTCAACAACAATGTCGTCACCATTGAAACCTTAAATGGTTTCAACTTCAAGAAGTGGAAGAACAACGTAGAATTTGCGTTGGAGATGGCAGATGTTAGCATGGCCATGCACATAGAGAGGCCTCCCCCCACTTACAAATGTTAGCTCGAAAGTTGACAAAGCAGCGATGGCAACCTGGGAAAGGTCAAATAGGGTGTGCTATTTGACCATTAAGAGGTCGATACCAGATCATCTGTTGAGAGGATTAGCGGACACTACCGTGGCGTGGGAGTTCATGGACAACATATCCCGAAGGTATAAGGTCTCTTCCCATGCTGATCAGAGTACTTTGATCATGGAACTTTTCTCCATGAGGTACACTAGAGAGGGAGGTGTTGGGGAGTATATCATCCGGTTGGTGTGTAACACCCCACCCTCGCAAGACACGTGCCTGACATCTTGAGTGATGTCTGAGTGCGAAATCTCGTAAAGGTGGCAAACTCAGTACAATTTTTTTCATTTATCATATGCATATGCGGAAATCAATAATCAAATCGGACTCATACTTTTATTTTATAAAAGTCGAAATCACAATTATCATTACACTTTGATCAATCTCTTTTACAAAGTATTTTCAATTTTCACCAGTTATTACACACTGAAATATTTGAATACACATTGTACAGAGATCGTGGAATATACAAATTTACACAAAAATAAAAAAATACAAATGCATAACCCGACCTCTATCTCTCACTTGAATGCAGTAGGTATACTCCCGTTTGTCTAACGGGGTAATCGTCTGAGCCTGAAAAATAATTGCAAATTTTGGGTGAGTTTTACGAACTCAGTGAGTGACCATCCTCGATGGTTCACTCAATGACACAACACATACAAAAATTAGTCAAATTATTCATATCAATATAATCATTCATATCAGGCATATTCAGTGTACATGAGACTCACTTTCAATTTGTTACTTTTTTATGACCGAGTGCCTATAACTGCCCCTATTTATTATGGATACCGGGCTCATTGATAACTGTCCCGTATCTGTTGGGGATACCAGGGTCATTTTACATAGTAATCCTTTGGCTCTTATACACTTTATGAGCTTTAAGCTCTTTTTCACAATTTGAGCTTTAAGCTCTTTTTTCACATTTTGAACTTTGAGCTCTTTTTCGGTGGCTACTCTAATCACAACTGCCCTTATGTTTCATGCATTCATGTAATGAAGTGCATCACATATCATACGCTCAATCGGTCAGATGTTTACATATTCACATTTAATTCACATTTTCCATCGGACCTAAAGTCCGGCATTCAACATCATTGTTGAGTAACACTTTTTCAATAATGTGCATATTTGCATGTTTCTTCGGAACTAGGTTTAACATTCAAAGATAACATTTAGAAACACTTATTTCATCATGTTCACATACAAGTAGCACTTCAATATTGCATTCAAGCATCAGAAACCTGCGGACCTTCATTGTTCAAAATCACACAATCAAATCACATCGCATCTCATTCATAATCACTCAATTCATAACATAAAAAAAACAAAAAATAAAGCAAGACCATCTAGGTCTACTCACAGTACGCTTCAGATTAGCATTAGGTTCCATGACCTGGAAATATCTAAATGTGGACGTTTATCTTGCACATCATAATTATGCAATATACACATTGCACACACATTACAACTTTGCACAATTATAAGAACTCATTTATGCACAAATAGGTATATGGACCATGAACAATGCATCTTCAATGACATTCCCGGGTATTTTTCCATTATTCAAGTCATAAAGTCATTCCAATATCAGAACTCACTTAAGTAACATTTATACTTAAGGTTTATATCTCCATAAGTCATTTGGCAACACGTTATTCTAGAAACATATTCCCCTATATCTTAAGTTTCTAATGACACTAAAATCATACAAATTGGTCCAATTTTTTGAAAGATATTCTCCAAATAATTCGGACTGTTCATAACTATAATAGTATTTTATACTTGACTTCAATCTAGAAAATTGAAATTCTTAGATATAGAATTAAAATTCGATATCTTTAGACAATTTGTAACCCTATGTTTCTAGTTTACTCCAATTCAAGAATCATCTCATTTGAAAATCTATAGATCAAGATATAACCAAAATACCCAAGCATGTTCAGTGAAATCATACCAGTTCATACTATTCCAACAGATTCCCTCACTTTCATTCAATCAATCTTTTTCAAATAAATTCAGAATGCTACCAATTTTTTTTAAGAGGTAGAATAATGTGTTAGGACCCTATTGGTTCAAGAATCAAGTTATTTGGAGGTCTATAGAAAAATTTAAGGTCAAAAGAAGCGAGACTATTAAATTTAAAAAATGCTCTCAGGTGCACTAGACTATTAGAAAACACTGCGTCACGATTTGACAATTAAAGATCAGTCTAGCAATTAACACTCACAGGTGTGAGGGAGAAAATTCATAGGTGCGAGAGAGTCACGCCTGTGCAAGAGTCACGAGTGTCCAAGCAACTCAAGCCTTCGCACACTCCATCAGACCGTCCCACACTTTTCACTTAATCTCTCTCCAATGATTTTAGATGGCTAATATTTTTGGTGGAGAGGTAGAGCAATGTGTTACAAGTCCAATGGTTCAAGTCTCATGTCATTTGGAGGTCAGATGAAGAAGATATTGCCAAAAGATCGAAGGGTGTTGCGTTAGCCTCCAGCCTTCGAAGTCGCGATCATGCACGATCAAATTGGCGAAGTCATGATCGTGACATTGCAATCAACTTCCGCGTGATTGCGACATTCGGTGAATAATAGGAGTAGGGTCACGATCATGCTTAAGCATTATCGCGACTTTCTAGTCGCACTCGTTTACTTCTAACCTCCATAACTTTCAATCCAAAATTCCATAAATTTCAAACTTTATATCATTAAAAAGCTAAAAGAAAGATCTAAAACTTTCATAAAGACAATTTTGTCAAAATCTTCCTAGATCAATACAGTTTAATCATGGAAGTTTCAGATCACATTTTTACCCTTTTTTTCTCCTTTCTTTCTTTAAATCCAACACTTCATGTTCTGCATTTCACATTTTTTGCTCTTCAACTTTTCTTTACATTCGAATTTTGTTTTTTCAACTTTCATTTTAACAATTTGTCTCATCTCCTAACACCATCATACACCTATCTCTTAACTCTAAATTCACTCTTTTGTTCATCTCTAATAACTCTCAAAACTCACGTATATATATATACACAATGAAAAGGAAAACAGAGCATATACTTCACTATTAACTTTCCATATCTCTGTAGTCTGGTCATGCATATTTTTATGGTTCTTTCTAACTCAATACCATTTCTATGCCATCTGATCACAGAATAATCATCAAATATGAAATAACATTATATCCAGATTTTTCATCTTATTTGTACAGTGTTCATGAAGATGGCCATTATTTCCATGATCATGTAATGATAAATAGATCATCAAATTTATCTCATATTCCTACTGCTCATAAGGATTACCATGATACTTACTTGTTAAAACTCCAAAATCTTCAAATATCAACAAGCCCTAATTTTCATGCAACTCACTTACACCATTGTAGAGGATGGCAGGTTTAGGTTTTCGTGAGGCAAAAGAAGCAGATAACAAAGTGGAAGTGGTAGAAGATAAGCAAAAACAAAGTTTAATTGTTCGATGTTTGGTGGAAAACTCTGTATATAAGAAAGAAACTTGAAGAAGATAACCACGAAGAAGATATTTTTAAGATAAGACCAATAACATCTTTGTTTTTTAAAGTTAAAAAGGAACGTCAGCTTAAGATTTGGACAATTGTCCAATTCCTAAGTCTTTAACTAGTTCTCAACCAACTAGTTCTTATTGAACTTGTTCCATAACTCCTATCTTTTTATTCCTATTGTCACCAAAATTTTCTAATAACCTCTTATTATCACAAATTCTAAAGTCATCTCTAAATTTTCAAAAATCATTCTCAAAATTCTCCAATATCATTTGGTTTCTTATTTCTATTTTCCATTCACCAATTTACTCGCCAAGTGGCATTTTTCCTAGTCCAATAATACTCAATATTTTAAAAAATTTTCCCTAAAATTCACCAAAATTTCTAAATCAATACATATATTCTCCACATCGATTTTTAATACAATTAATTCACAATTCTTCATAAGAATCATATGTCATATATATAAATCAATTATACTCAGCAATTGTCAATGAATGCATGTACAGTTATTTTAATGTGTGTAAAAATTTAGATTCACGTGTGTGTATGCTAACAATATACATAACCATGAAAAATGCATTTTTCTTAATCTCTCATTGATCTTACATGTACCGTATTTTTAGATTCTAACTCTTAATATGAGAACGAGATGTTAAATTCCTCCCCTCCTTAATAAATTTCATCCTCGAAATTCTTATTTGATTGATCAAGAAGGCAGGGCTATTGCTTCCTCAAATACTTCTCCGTTTCCCATTTAACTTCATCACTTGAATAATTTCTTCTAATTGGCCATAATTAATATAATTAATCTTTCCTCTAATCATTTCTTCAGGTATCACATTATCTTAACAGTTTCCTCAATATAATTCAGGTTACTTAAAATTTTCACTTTACAAGCCAACAATACATCTTTGTCAGATCATATCATTATTTCTTAGCATATTCACATATCACATATTAAGAATCTAAGACATCTTTTATCAGTAACACTAACTCATAATAATTTTGTACAGACTAATTCATAACAGCTTAGCTTATCCTTTCTCCGAATTTGAGCACATCTTACCAAGATGCTACTCATAAAAACAATTAATCTTTCCTTAGATAATTAACTTCTCTTCAGCGTTAATACATTCAAATATTATGTCTATCAAACTATACTCTATAACTTCCATGTTGATCCACCAAATTCATTTGTGTTTCTTGAGTCACTTTGTTGGCCCCTGGATTTTTTTATTTGATTAAGCATGATTTAAATTTTTTTGAGGTCTTGATAGATTACATTATCTTGGAGTTAATTAGCTTGTTAATGTAAGTAGATTATGTGACATAAGTTAATTGAATTAAGGGGTTAAGTTGGTAAGATTGCATGAGGGGCATTGTGGGAAGATCACTTAAGTTGTAAAATCTTAAAGCATTAAAGAAAGGGTAAAATGGACATTGTGCAATCATTAAGGGTATAAAAGGGGAGAAAATTTTTTGTCTTGCATTTGGAAGAAGCAAAAACGTGATTGAAGCTAAAGGAGAGAGAAAGTGTCGTTGGAGAGAAAGGAAAGGAGAGAAAGAAGAGAGCTAACTTAGGTTTCAATTTTTCTTAGTGCTAAAGAGTGATTTTGAGAGTGTTTAAGAAGGGAAAAAGGAAGAGAAGGATTAGAGCTTCCATTAGAGCCCAGAAACTCATTGATTGGTGAAGATTCAAGGTAAGTTTGATTTTAATCTTTTGGATTTTTGGAAAGTATTTGGTTCAAAGAGCTAAGGAAATATATGGGTTTAGGTATTCTAAGGTCAATTTCATGCATATGGTTCTTTAGGTTTTCCAATTTGAATGCCTATTGATTTAGAATTTTTGTCAATGTTGAAGAAAATCAAGAGAGGCAAGAGGAGCAAGAGGAGAGGCATATTTGAGCAAGTTATAAGCAAGGAAATTCAAGGTGAGTTTCACTTTTATAATTAAGTAATAAGCAATTAATGATTCTTTCAAGAAATGAAAATAAATGATTTTCAACTACTTTATTCATGTGCATTTATTGCTTTTTAAATGTTGTAAGAATGTGCTACATTGCTATTCTTTGAAAAATCATTTCCATCATTCGGCCTATAAATCTATTAACTGGGATTTCATTCTACAACTACTTAAGGCCTATGATTTTCTTGAGAATTGAAAACATAGCTAGGAGAATATATAAGAACAATCTCCTTCAGTAGGTTGGTTAAAGGGAATCCATAGAATTTGCAAAGAAAACAAGGGGTTACGTTAGGGTTACTATTGACCCCAAATTTTTCTTGATGAATAAGCATGATTTAAATTAATTTTGAGGTTTTGATGGATTAATTTTTTGGGATTAGTTATTATGTTATTGTGAGTAAGATTATGTGACATAGGTAAATCGAATTAAAGTGTTAAGGTGGTAAGATTACATAAGGGGTATTTTGGGAAGATCACTTAAGCTTAAAAACCATAAAGCATTAAAGGAGGGGCAAAATGGACATTGTGCAATCATTAAGGGTATAAAAGGGGAGAAAAATTGTTGTTTTGCATTTGGAAGAAGCCAAAAACATGAATGAGAAAAGAGAGAAGAGAGAAGCACGAAAAAGAGAGAAAGAAGAGAATAAAAAGAAGGGAGGTCAACTAGGTTTCAATTTTTCTTAGTTCTAAACAGTGATTTTGAAGTTGCTCAAGAAGGGAAAAAGAAAGAGGAAGATTAGAGCTTCCATTAGAGCCAAGAAACAAATTTTTTAGTGAAGATTCAAGGTAAGTTTATGTTTAATCTTTGAATTTTTGGAAAGGTTTTGGTTCAAAGAGCTTAGGAAATACATGGGTTTAAGTTTTCTAAGATCAATTTCATGCATAAGTTTCTTTGGGTTTTCCAATTGGAATTCATATTGAACGGGGATTTTTTCTAATGTTGAAGAAAATCAAGAGAGGCAAGAGGAGCAAGAGAAGAGGCACATTTGAGCAAGTTAAAAGCAAGGAAATTAAGGTGGGTTTCACTTTTATAATTAAGTAATAAGCCATTAATGTTTCTTTCAAGAAATGAAAATAAATGATTTTCAACTACTTTATTCATATGCATTTATTGCTTTTTAAAAGCTGTAAGAATGTGCGACATGTTTGTATATGAATTGTGTTATTTGTTGATGAGTTGAATGATGGAAATGGTTTTTGAAAGAATAGCAAGTTTATGAAATCAAGCCTCAAAAAATGTGCTATATGGGCAATTTGTTTTCAGTTCATGAATTATATGTTATGTGGGCTTGGTGTAGTCCATTCAAGAACGTCACATGCACGTTGACCAAGTTAAAGGCTTCTCCCGCCTATCCGCTAGTGGCATGGAACTCCTTTATGGACTCCCTTATGTTTACGACTACACAAGACCATTATGTGGAATTGTGTAGCTCGTCATGTTTATAGATCTGCCCAAACCATTATGATGTACTTATGTGTTTACATGTGTTGACAAGTTTGATGAATGCATGACTTATGTGAGTTGTGAATTGGTTTAACAAGTTGAGAATTTGAGAAATATATGTTTTATGGATTTTCATAAGAATTTGCTATGATCATGAAGGTTTTCAATAGTTTTTGCTTATTACTGATTGTACTCCCCCCCTGTTCCTTCCCATCTATAGGCGAGGAGCAAGATATCATTTATAATTTCATTGATTACTCATAGCTACTCCACTGTCTCTTTTCACCTTTAAAAATGGAAAAGCTAACACAATCTTACATTAAAACATATTTATACGCAAAACTCTCCTATATTTCATTGATATGCAGAGTAAAGAACGTTACAACAATTCGTCGATCGAATTCCGACCAGTGACATCTTCGTTAGTAAGTTGATTCTCTCTCTTCTTCCATAAACATTTGATAGTCACCATTATTAGTTATTCTCTTTCATCATCGTTAGTTGCTTCCTGCCAACAGTTTTCATTAGGTTGTGTGGCTTATGTTATTTGGTATGTTGTAGAAATAGAAAGAATGAAGATGAATGGATTGAGCCGAAGAATTGTGATTCAATAGTGGCTACAAGAGATCTAAAGAAGAAATAAAAAGCAAAGAAGAAAAATGTGCTTATGTGTTTAGTTTTAATAGTTTTATAATATTTGTAATCATAACCATTGTGTTTTAATAGTTTTGATATTCCTATTTATATAGAGATTAGTCTTCCAAACACTCATGTTTATGAAATTCCGCATCTCTAAAAATTTCTTATTTACAGTAAATATGCAATCTTAAAAGGTGCGATTGTTTTATTCTCCGAATCATATGGTTTGGTAATTATGCATTAAAACTTGATTATTTAATATCTACAAATTTATTTTTATCTTTTTTTAATATTATTTAATTATTTACATGTCTTTTGGATTCCAATGAAAATTAGAAAGCTATTCAACTTATTTACCTATCATCCAATGTTGCACTTTTTCCAATGTGAGGAAAATGGAAAGTCTTAAATTATTATTATCTTGGTTACAACTACATCATTATTTCTCCACTCTTAGTGTTGTTTTTATTTAGTCCTAATTCAGACATATTTTTTATTTGTACAAATAAGTGAGTTTAGTACGTAAAATGTTGATATTCATTTATTAATATATAAATCAAGATATACATAAAAAAAGAGAAAAGAAAGAGTGAGTTGGATAACCACCATCTTTTTCAGATGTAAGAGTGTAAGTTATCGTGGACAATTAAAATTCCTTTTTGAGATAGATGGGTCGTATTTATTGGTTTCTGATACTAAAGCAACCTGTCTAAATTTTTTTCACCTAATTGATATTAATGTTCAATATCTAATTTAATAATTAGAGAATACTTATATTTTAATCTTTAATTTAATTTATTATTTGGGCTTTATTGATCATGCATTAAAAGTTGATTATTTAATATTTACAAATTTATTTTAATCTTTTTATAATATTATTTAATTATTTAATAATTCATTGGTTAAATAAAAATATATTACAATAAAGTTTTATATAATTTTTAAATAATATTCACAAGTTAATTATATTACTCATTTTAACTTAAGAGATCAAATAATTTTAAATTAATTAATTAATCAAAATATAACGATGATAAAAATTATTTATATAATTATTTTGTTGGAATAGTTTAATTGTAACTAATTAAAGTAACTCACTAGTGAAACTAATTGCAAATTGATTAACAAGTATATAATCTTCTCTCATCTTGTATGATTAGATGACATCATCCCAAGTTAGCTCTACGTAAGAAGGCGTTGAGGAATAGAGAACTCGAGAGATGACAACTGTTTGTGATAATATTGCTTCTAGTTTAATGGCAGTTAAAAGCCGCTCTTAAATTATTGTAAACCTTTGCTTTAAATGATGATGTTTATTTCTTTTGCTCTATTTGAATTGTGTTTTTAAATTTTATTTGGATTATTATATTTTAAGTTTGGATGTGTCGTCGTCGTCATCATCATCATTATTATTATTATTATTATCATCATCATCATTATCATTATTATTTTAATTAAAATTATAAACTTAATTTCTATAAAATTAAATATATAAAATCTAAATTCTTATAAGAATATTCAATGAAATATTAAGAAATATAATATTCATATAATGTTGATTCTTTTTAAAATCATGCCTTCATAAGTCATTTTACACATCAACAACTAATATTAAATAGCTAACTTTATCAAACATCTTTAATAAACAGCTGATGTTATCCGCTGATATAATCTGCTATCAGTTAATTGCTAATAGAATCAACTAACAGCTAATGCAATCCACTGTTTGCCAAACAAGGCCTTTAACTTTGACAGATCCAGATTCAAATTCGACCAACCCAAACCAACTTATCCCAACTTGCTCACTTGTTGACTCGTAACTCTAGAACTCTATAAAAGATTTAGCTAAGTGAAGATTACAAAAAATTGCCATAATTTTTGTGGAAATGTGAAGTTGTGAATTATGGAAATTGATTATGAAAAATTGAAAGTGTGGAAATGTTGATGATTTATTCATAACATTGATTGCTAATTTGAATATTGAATTGTGCATTTATGACTTTGTGTTGTGTAGTAATTTTGTACGATGAATTGTTGGTTCTTAGTGTTTTTTGTTGGATTAAATTGAATTGTGTAGTGCATTGTATGTATTAACTGTGGAGTTAACTTGAGTAGGAAACTAAGAATGTTGATTAAAATCGATGAACAAAAGATTGTTAAAAATTAGTTAAGAAAAAAATTATAAGTATTACAAATTGAATTGTATAAGTAAAAAATTATATTAGTTTATAGTTGAATTATGAGATTACATAAAGTAAGTTGTAAACTTATAGCTGTGAGTTATGGTTGAATTTGAACGTGTTATAGTTGTGAGTGTTTATAGTTGAATGATGTAATCATACAAATTGAGTTATATTATATAAGATGTATATGTGTATTGTGTATGTTGAATACTTGAATTATTAGTTTTTGACTTATTGGTCAATTATATTGGATGAAATTGAATTGTGTATGATGTAATCTTACAAAATAAGTTTATTATAGAAGATATATATGTGTATAGTGTAATTGTGTATGTTGAATACTTGAATTGTTGGTTTTTGACTTACTAGTAAATTGTGTATAATGTAATCATATAAAATGTATATTGTATAAGATTTAAACGTGTATTGTGTAATTGTGTATCTTGCATACTTAAAGTGTTGGGTTTTGGCTTACTGGTGATTTATGTTGGATGAAATTGAATTATGTATAATGTAATAATACAAAATGAGTGATATTATATAAGATGTAAACGTGTATTGTGTAATTGTGTATCTTACATACTTAAAGTGTTGGGTTTTGGCTTACTGGTGAATTGTGCTGGATGAAATTGAATTATGTATAATGTAATAATACAAAATGAGTGATATTATATAAGATGTATATGTATATGTGTATTGTGTAATTGTGTTAGTTTGGACTTTTGACTTAAACAATACATATTTTGTGATAGTAGTTGATAATGAAATTATGTGTTCTTTATTTTGATATGAATTTATTAAGTTAATTTTAATATATGTCTTCATTTATTTTTACAAATAAATGGAAGGAAGTTTAAGTACTCCTGGTAATTCAACTACTTCAGGAAGATACAATGATCCATCTTAGGCTCATGCTGAATTGGTCCCGAAATGAAGAACCATACCATTTTCTTATTTTATAACAAGCATTTAAAAGGTGGAGGAATTACCAGATTAAAGAAACATTTATTTGGGGTTAAAGGAGATGTGAAACCTTGTAAAAAAAGAGACTCATGAAGTTAAATGCTTTAAAAATATCAACACAAGAAAGATAGAAGGCAGATTTTGAATTACAAAATTATTCAAAATTGGTAGTGGAAGTTTGTTTGTTGGTGTTCATGATGATAGTAGGAATGTTGAAGGTAGTAATATACCTACCCAATAAGAAGTGAATGTTACACCTAATGTTAGGAACAGAAGAAGACATGTGTCTAATTTTTTTGCATCATGAATAACTCTAGAAGCTTAACCTTTAATTCGTAGTGCCCTACAATCAGGAGAAGTGACTCATAATGTGGACATGGCAATGACTATATTATGGTATGATTCATTTATAGTATTCAATGCTTTATGGTCTTATTATTATTAGCTTATGGTAGATAATATTGCCTCTTATGGTTCGAGATTCAAAGCTCCTTCAATTGATGATTATAGAGGTAAACTTTTGAGTAGCTTTGTTTATGAAATTAAAAGTTATTTGGATGAAAGAAGAACGAATTGGGCTATTTTTGGGCATTTAATCATGTCTGATGGTTGGACAAATAGGAAACATAAGCCTATTATTGATTTTTCTGGTTTATTCTGCAAAGGGCACATTGTTTTTGAAGTCTATTAATGCATCTGACCTTGTTAGGAATGTTAATACTCTATTTGAATTATTTGATGAAGTTGTGAATGAAGTTGAGCCATAAAATATTGTTCAGTTCATTGTTGACAATGATTCCACTTATAAAGCAGAGGAAAGAAGATTATAAAGCAATTATAATTCTTTTTATTGGATTCCTTGTGTTGCATATTGCATTAACTTGATGTTGGAAAATATAGGGGATGCTAGGGATTTTCCTTTTATTGATGAGACTATGCAAAAAGCAGAAAAGGTGACCAAGTTTATCTATAATTATACATGAGTCTTGAATTTACTGAGAAAGAATTTCATTAATGGTAGGAGTTTGTGTTGTCCTGTCGTTACAAGATTTGTAACAAATTTCTTATCACTTCATTGTTTTATTATGATGAAGAACGAGTTGAGATAAATGTTTATAAGTAATAAGTGAGTTTCATTTTAGCATGCTAGGTCTAATGCTGGATTGGAGGTTTCAAGAATTATTCTTGAAGATACTAAATTTTGGTCCCAATGTCAATTTTTCATATGAGTTTGTGACCTTTTGGCGAGGGTACTTCATTGGGCTGATAGTGATGAAAATGTAACAATAGGTTATTTTTATGATGCCATGGAGAGGGCGAAGGAAGTAATCAAGGTCAATTTGAAAAATAGACCCTCTTTGTACATATCTCATATTGTAGTCATTAATGAGAGATAGAAAAGGCAAGTTTACTCTTCGTTGTTTATAGCTGAGACATTTTTAAATCCTAGTGTCTATTTTATACCAAGTTTGACAAAGAAAGTTGAAGATAATAGGGGAATGTTATTAACTATTATTGTTGCTCATAAGATGATGTAAGATCTCCTAAGCTCACAAGTGGAGATTTATAAGGAGGCTTTTGGTGATTTTAGGATGCCAATTGTTATTCTTTGAAGAGACAAACTTAATCTAGGTATATTTGTTCACTTTTATTACTTGTTGAAAATTAATTATCATGTTATCTTTTTTGTAATGCTAATTTTTTTGTTTTACGACTTACGATTTCTTGGTGAGACCAATTGGGAAACGGTGTTCTAGAATTGCAAGGGTTTGTAATTCGAATTTTAAGTCAACGTGTGAGTGCAACAGGGTGTGAAAGGAATTGAAGTACATTTGAATTCATTCATTCCAAGAAATAGAATAGACTAGAGCACAAAATGTTGAATGACTTGGTCTTTTTTTGATACAATTTAAAGCTTCGAGAAAGGTATGTTATTATTATTAGTTAGTTAGATACAATTTCTTATAATTTTTTAATAACTTAATTTTATTTTTTTACTAGAACTCTTAATAGAACAAGTAGTTTGGTAGATCCCATTTGCATTGATAATATTGATCTTTTGGTAGATTAGGTTTTTAAGGAACTGTGTTTGATAGATGCGAGTGACTTGGAAGATGATCTTGTTTGGGAAAGTATTAACATGTCATTTGATGCAATGAATTTAAATAATGGTAATGATGAAGCTTATCTCAATGATGAAGATTTGGTATCAGATGAGAATTAGGGTCAATGTAGTTATAGCGGGTATTTGATTGAATGAACTTCTAAGTTTTTGTTTTTCCTTGTCTTTTAATTTCGCTTATATTTGATGTACATGTTAAATTCTATATATGCAATATAACTACAAATATTTTTATTTGATGTTTCACTTCTAATTGGTTCTTCGACATGAACTTTTGTTGTAAATTGTAATTATTAAAGAGTAACGAATTTCTATTATTCTTTTATTTGATGTTTTGATGTAATTATTGTTTACCATATAAAAAATTGTAATATTTTAAATATTTTGTATTGTTTTTAATTATATATTTTATGATAATTAAATAATTTTTTTCTATATGAATTGTGATTATTATTTATATGTAAAATATGTGAAAATAATGTTAATAAAAATAAATTAAATGTTTTTATTTTAAATTTCTATA
>JANITX010000005.1:20123864-20137076 GCA_027564395.1 Erythroxylum ulei
ACCAATATTAACACAATAATTAACTCCAAATAAAATAATTAATCTAGCAAAACCATATTTAAAATCATGCTTAACTCCTTCCAAAAATCAAGACCTTTTTCTAATCATGCAATTGAAGGAATTTGGTAACACTTCCTTCTAGAAAAATGTTCCTCAATGTCTTAATTTTCCAATGACATCAAAATCATTCAATTTGGTTCCAAAATCTGCAAGTTATACACCAAACATGTCAGACTGTTCTTATACTAAAACATTATTCTGTGCTCAACTTCCATCCGAAAATTGACATTCTTAGAGACCGAATTAAAACTCAATTTCATTAGACAATTCGTAGCCTTATCTCTCTAATTTAATCCAACTCAAGAATCATCTCATTTGGATAACTAGATCAAAAGTTATGACTAAAACACCGAAGCATACTCAATGAACACATTTTTCCAGCTTTTAACTTCTAACATATCATATATAACCCATCATGTATCTAAACAATCTTTTCTATCTCATTTTAACTTCAAGAATTCTCCTTTTCTTTACACATAAATAACCGCCAACAATTTATCAATTAATATTCTAACTTCCAAGAAAAGTTCGGGGTCTAACACTTTTCGTGTAGGTCTCATAATGTTTACATAGCAGTGAAATCGGCCTCAGAAGAGGATAAAATGTTGATAACTTCCAGAGAGTCTACTTCGAGGATGACTCGTCGATAACCAATCGACCAAGCCAAAGTAAGATCCGAAAGGACTCCCTATAGTTCGGCTGCTAACGGCGAGCTCCTTCCAATATGTTGAAGAAAACCACCACACCAATCATCGTGCTCGTCCCGAGTAAGACCCCCAATCGTGGCAGGGTAGGCCCATCTGTGTTCAGCTTGACCCAGCTCGCCGGTGGTTTGTTCCACCCCACTAAACTACCCACGGATAAACCCTGCATTGGAAACACACATCTTTCCACTGCCCGGGCCCTAGCTATCCAGTCCACATAGTCCATGACAGCCCAAGTACCATCTGCTGGCTAACAAAAGGCAGCATTAAAATGACTTTTGTTCCGCCACTGCCATAAAAGCCAGCAGGCTACTCCAAATATAGTAACCCAGTCTGAACGCAACACCAGTGTATGCTTCGTAAGATTGGAGTGAACCCACTGTTCCACATCTTGTGATAAAACTCTGCATCGAACAGTTCTCGAGGAAGCTTACTCCAAAAATCTCTCACCCGCGGACAGTCATGAATAGCGTGTAAAGTGGTCTCGGTTTGATCACAGAAATGACAACTGCTGTCTGTTGAAAAGTGTCGTGCCATCCTTTGGTAATTGGTCAGTAGTTTGTTCTTAGTCATTAGCCAATGGAAGGCTCTAATCTGTTGGGGCCCTGCCCATTTTCAGATGACAGTCCAAATGTTGTTTTGAGCATCTCCTATACCCCCTTCAATCAGGGCGTAGGTGGAGGCCACTGTGAACTGTTCGTGCTCAGTAGGGCCCCAACGTAAAGTATCCTCCTTTGTGCGAGCTACAGTTGGGAGTAGGGTCATAAGGTCTAAACAGAATGTGGATGGTAGGTACTATTGGAACAAGTGCCACTTCCAGGTGCAGTCTTCATTCAGAAAGTCGGCAACTGTAGCGTGAAGAACAATATCAGGAAGTGGGGGTGTCACCGCACAAATAAGAGGTCCCCAATCCTTTATCCAATGATCCAACCAGAAATTAATGCGCCGACCATTTTCCAGCTGCCATCGCATACCTTGGTGGACACAAGGCCAATTTGTAGAGATGGCCCGCCAAGCACTCTAAGCCCCCCTCCTTTCGATAGTATGTGGAAGATTTTGGGTGTTGATGTGATACTTGGCACATAAGACCCGAACCCAGAAGGCTGTGGGTTGAGTAAGCAAAGCCCAACCCAACTTGGTCAATAAAGCATCATTAATGGGGCGGATTCGCTTAATGCCTAGACCACCAGCTTTTTTGGGCTGGCATACGGTTGCCTAGTTAACAAGATGTACTTTCCTTTGCTCCCCTGTGGAACCCCATATAAAATCTCATATGAGGCGCTCTAAATCATCACAGAGTTAACGTGGTAATCTGACTGTCTACATAGTAAAAATTGGGAGTGTCGAAGGAACAGACTGTGTTAAGGCTACTCGTCCTGCGAGAGACAACAGCTTGGTACACCAACCTGTAAGTTTCTGTTGACCCTTATCGCGGATATGCTAGTAGGTGTGTCTCTTCGTGCGCTCATGGAGCAAAGGAACGCCAAGATACTTCCCCAGATTATTCGTGGGCCTAATGGGCGGAGCTTGGCTGAGCCAAAGCACGAAAGTAGGGGCCAATAGAAATTAACCCACCTCAAAAATTGATATCCAAGCCTCATCTTTCGCTGAAAACATAGCTGACACCCAAAACAACCCAAAAATTAAGCACTAATGTATTTACCAATAAAGTAGCTAACACTCAACTATCTTTAGCGATACTACATATCTGCAGTATTTTATTCACCCAAATGCCATTTCAAGAAATCATATGCTAGTTTCCTTGACAAATTAAAATATTTCCATTCAATTCAGTCTCAATTCAACCACATCAATCTCACGACTCAACAGGAAAACTCGGTATCACTCATTGATAAAGAATTCAAATGTAGACTAGTATTAAAACAAAAGATCAAAGTAATATCAACCTTATTCTAGTACTTACAAGATGCATAAAGTTTGGGAAATTATGCAAACACTCAGTATCTACAGTCACAAAACTTCTTTTAAGTCAATAGAATTAGAAAATATGAGAATTAAAATATGTGGAAAACAAAATATGAAACATGTTAATCCAATCTCAAACAACGGAAAAAAGAAAAGCAACTACAATAACCAAAACTTGGAAAAGAACCAACATCTTCTTACAACCAGACTATAAATTAAAAAATCTCACATTACACAAGTTTTTAATGCCAAATAAGGTATGAGATTTTCTTCTTTAAAAACCGAAAGAAGAAGACTTTGATATAACCAATGAATTCACAATTTCCCTCACTTATAGAACACAAATATTCAACAGAAACATAAGGTTTACAAACCATATATACAACTCAAATTAGCAAAGATGAAAGAATGTGGGTTGACCTAATGGTGATAAGGAAAGATGGTGGACAAGCTCTATTGGTTGAGAAATGACATGAAAGTAGAAATTTCATATCAGTAATAACCATTGACACGCACTTAAAAAACTTGCCAATTTAAGATCTACAATACAATTCTTCTCTAGAATCCAGTGGCTAATATATTTTCTCCTTGACCTTACCTTTTATAAAATTTAGGAACTAGAATCAAGGTGATGTGAAATCCCAAAGTTAAAGAACTCAAAATCCCTTAAGCAGACACTTTGGATAGAACATGAATAAGACAAAATCTCAAGTCCTAATGAATCCTCAATCAATTATATGAAAGGAAACACATATAATAAGTTTGATTTGAAAACAAGAATAGAAATGCGTCATAAGTGATTACCTTGATAAGAATTATATTCTTGATACAATAGAAGAAAACAAGAAAATCTTCCCTTTAAGAATTACTCATCCAATCTAAAAAAAAATTAAACAATGTTTATTATAAGCTATTTATACTCCTTGAAAAGAAAGAGACCCTAAACATGTAAAAGGTCTTTAAACATGGTCTTCCCACTAAAATAACTAACATGTAAAAGGTCTTTAAACATGGTCCTCCCACCAAAATAACTAAAGTCTAAAACGTAAGTAGTCGGTTGCCCAAAACTATGCTTTTAACTTAAAATAATTAATTAAACAAGAATGAAAGTCTTCTTGCACATTCTGCCTAACTTAATTAGTTATGATTTCATTGGCCCTCATTGTCTCTTGGGATTCCATGCCATCTACAATTTGACCTACGTAGGATTAAAGCACTTATTTGAATTTCTTAGCTCTTGATCTTATTATTGATCCTTCCGGCATTACTAGCTCATCTCTGGTTCCATTTCTCTTACAAAGTCCCATGGTTGTGCTCACATCATCCCCTTTCTCTTCAAAAAGATTCGTCCTCGAATCTAAATTAAAATCTAAAGGAGATAAGTTAGAAACATTAAAAGCAACTCTAATATTATACTCACCTAGCAAGTCTATCTTGTATACATTGTCATTGATGCGTTTCACCACTTAGAATGGTCCGTCCCCTTGCATTACGTTTTGAATTCCTTTACTGTGGAAACCTTTCTTTTCGCATATGCACCCAAACCCAATCACCTGGTTCGAAGAGAACTTGCTTTCTACCCTTATATGCTTTTTGTGTAGACATGCGATTCTTTTCTCAATCTGTTCACACGCTTTCTCATGTATTGTTTTAACCAAGTCAACCTTCTTCTTGCCATCTAAATTAACAATCTCAATCAAAGGTAAAGCCATCAAATCCAACACAGTTAATAGATTAAAACTATGTAGAACTTCAAATGGAGAATAACTTGTAGAAGAATGTATAGAACGATTATATGTAAACTCAATGAATGGCAAACAATCTTCCCAAATTTTCAAGTTCTTCCCAACAATTGCATGCAAACAATCTTCCCAAATTTTCAAGTTCTTCCCAACAATTGCATGCAACATGGTTCTTAAAGTCCTATTAACTACCTCAGTTTGTAGATAACAAGTGGTAGAAAATAAAAAGTTTAGTACCCAACTTTCCTCACAAAACTCTCCAAAAGTTACTTAGGAATTTAACATTCCTATCTAAAATAATGGCTCTTGGCATACCATAAAGTCAATCCACTTCCCTAAAGAAAAGACCAGTAACGTTTATTGCACCATCTGTTTTCTGGCAATCAATAAAGTGAACCATTTGATTAAATCTATCAACAACAACAAATATGCTATCTCTAACTTCCCTAGTCTTAAGTAAACCCAATACAAAGTCCATAGATATATCAATCCAAGGTTCACTAGGTACAGGTAAAGGTGTATACAAACTATAAGGCATAGACCTAAACTTAGATTGTTTACATGCAATACACTTGTTGCAAAACCTTTCCCCATATTTTCTCATATTTGGCCAATAAAAGTGTTCTCAAAACATATTTAAGGTCTTTTGCACATCAAAATGCCCCATTAACCCTTCATTATGTGATTCTCTAACAAGCAACTCTCTAATAGAACATGCAGGAATGCAAAATGTTTACCCCTAAAAAGATATCCTTTAACCCTATAGAATTTTTCAAAAGCAACATGTTCACAAGCTTAATATACATTCCCAAAATCATCATCATCCATATATAACTCTTTCAAATGCTCAAATCTGAGTAACATAGAAATAAGCATAGAAATCAAAGAGTACCTTTTTGATAATGCATCAGTCACAACATTTTCTTTACTTTGCTTGTATTTAATCACCTACGAAAATGTTTCAAGATACTCCACCCAACTTGCATGCCTTTTGCTCAATTTTCCCTTGTCCTTTCAAGTAATTGAGAGATTGATGATCACTATATCTCACGAAAATTGAGAGATTAATGATCACTATATATCACGAACTCTTTAGGAAACAAGTAATGTTCCTAAACTTCAAGAGCTCTCGCTAAGATATAAAACTCCTTATCATAAGTGGAGTAGTTCAAAATTAATCTGCTCAGCTTCTCACTGAAATATGCTATGAAAAGATTCTCCTGCTTCAAAATAGCCCCTATACCAATCTCAGAAGCATCACATTCACTTTTAAAAGTTTTAGAAAAATCAAGCAGATGCAAAATGGAGCGGAAATAGCAGAGAAATCTTTTTCCATCTAAAACCAATATTCTTCGTAACGATTTCATTCAATGGAGCAGAAATAGTAGAGAAATCTTTAATAAATTGCCTATAAAAACTTGTTAAGCCATGGAAACTCCTAACCTCACTAACTGATTCAGGTGTCGGCCATTCTTAGATAGCTTTCACCTATTTAGAGTCAACCTCTACTCCCTTAGAACTCACTACAAATTCTAAGAAGACAACTTTATCCATGCGAAAATAACACGTCTTAAGGTTTTCATACAACTTCTCTTTCCTAAACACATCCAAAATAGCCTTAACATGCATGACATGCTCATTTAAGTTTTTATTGTAAATCAATATGTCATCAAAGTAAATAACTATAAATTTATGAAGGAATTCTCAAAAAACATGATTCATTAAGAGCATGAAAGTATTGGGTGCATTAGATAAGACAAAAGGCATTACCAACCACTCATACAATCCATATTTGGTCTTAAATGCGATTTTCCATTCATCACCTTCTTTCATCCTAATATAATGATAACCACTTTTTAAATCAAAATTTGTGAATATGTAAGCATCATACAACTCATCTAGCATATCATCTAATCTAGAAATAGGACAATGATACTTTACAATGACCTTGTTTGCCACTCTACAGTCTACACACATCCTCCAAGTTCCATCTTTCTTTGGCACTAAAAGAACTGGTATAGTACAAGAACTCATGCTCTCTCCCACATACCCCTTTTTAAGCAATTTACCTACTTGCCTCTGTAATTCTTTTGTCTCCTTTAGATTGCTTCGGTAAGCTGGACGATTAGGAATTTAAGCTCTTGGTACCAAGTTAATTTAGTGCTCAATCCCTCTTAAAGGTGGTAATCCAAAGGGTACCTTTTTAGGAAAAAAAACATAATAATAATCTTGCAACAAGGTCACAAATACACTAAGCAAATTTAGATAAAGGTCAGTGTTAGAGAATAAAGTTTCCTTAAATCGAATCAAAATTAAAGCTCTCTTACCTAAGTATGCACTCTTTAACTCTCTCTCTTTTGCATAAAAACATGATTGTGTCTTAACTTTTTCACTCATTTCAATTTCTCTTTACTCACTTTTCACATTCTTTTGTTCACTCACTAACTTCTTCTCTGTTGCACATTCCACTTTCTTTTTCTCATTTGTGCAGTCACTTACCATTGGGCCTTTAATTTTATTCTTTTCTCTCATTGCCTCTTTTCTCTCTTCTTTCTTTTTCACCTAACTATCTGAATCCCTGCTTGATGATTGTTGAATTTTCAATTGTTCAAAGTATGCTTCTTTAGGTGATAAAGGAGCAAGGTAACTTTCTGCCCGTTATACATAAAAGAATACCTATTAATATACCCATCATATATAACATGCCTATTAAATTGCCATGACCTACCCAACAATCTTCCAAAGGTGGCATAATTAAATCACTACCATCAAACTCATTACCATCATTAGACTTGGAAACAATATCACCACCCTTAACAAACATAGTTTTCTTGTTAAGACATTCAGATTCATAATGACTACGCCCTTGATATTAAAAGAACTTAATATCCGTATGTTTAAAAGGTTTAAAGTATGGATCAGTAGTACCTTTTTGACTTGAAGTACTTTTCTCCTTGCCTTTATTTGCTCATTGCCTTTCTCCTTGGAATTCGAATAGTTCTCCCTTTTCTTATCTTCATTTTTTCTCCATTTTGGATTCCATTTGCTACTGAAATTTAGGAAAGGCTTGGCTGCCCTTCTTTGTTTTTGCTGTCTCTCTACCTTAATGGCAATGTTCACTAAGTCTTCCTTCTCTATATAATGTTGCAACCCATCCACCTCAGCAATTTACCTATTCAATCCACCCATGAACTGAACCATTGTCACCTCTTCCTCCTCTTCTACGTTAGCTTTAATTAATAGTATCTCCATCCCTTTGTGATAATCTTCTACTAATCTAATTCCTTGTATGAGTTTATGTAATTGCTGGTGCCACTCTCTATAGTAATAAGGTGGCAGAAACATCTTCTCCATCACTCTTTTCATCTCTTCCTAAGTGGATATATATGGTTCCCTATTCCTCCTCGTATTCTTTACCAATTAATCCCATCAAAATAATATATAATCAGATAATTCCACTACTCCCAATCTCACTTTTTGATCTCTGGAATAGTTGTGACACGGAAAAATCATATCAATCTTTCTTTCCCACTCCAAGTACATTTTAGCATCAGTCCTACCTTTGAAGGGTGGAATTTTCATCTTGATGGCATTAATGTTGCTATCTTTTCTTTCCACTCTTTCTTCCATCTTTACTCTACCCTCACAAATTGCACTTCATCTTCATATTTGTCATACATTCTTTCCAATTCTTTCTCCCTATTCCTATGTCTGTCAATTGGTCTACCATAGTTTTGGATTCTACTGGATTTGGATTGTTTCCCTCTCACCTTGCCCAAAATTCCCGATAATCACCATATCAGACATAAAATCTTCTCCTCTAGAAAGTTTTGGTAGTTTGACATAAAATTTACATAATAGGTTTGAATTGATCAAATTTCAGATCAGATATGAGTGCAAAAAGCTAATTTAACTTGATCAAAATAAACTCTGCAAAGCAATGTTATTTCAATATTTATAAGTTCTTCAAAAAAGATTGAGTCAAGCCCGAATAATAGGCGACCCAAATTTAATTAAACTCATTGAAATCCCTATTTTTGGATCTCTTTCAATGTTATCCTATAATATAAATACTAGATTGCAAAAAAACTCTTCTTTTGTACTTCCTCTAAAACTATCCTAATATACCCTAATTAAATGAGAAGATACTAAAAGTTACTTTATATCAAATTATTCTCATATTTTTTCTTTTCCTCTTGTTGAATAACTAAATATAAATATGAATAAAAATAGAAGATGCCTATAAAATTTAGATGGACACAATAAGAGATTGTTGAAGGCAAATATGATAAATGACATAAATGCATGCAAAAATTTGAAGGCAAATATGATAAATGACATAAAGGCATGCAAAAATTTTAATTTTTTTTAAATTACAATGAGAATTTACATATGAATTTAATGAATTTAGTTAAAGTTAAATCTAAACCTTTTAAAGTCTTAAGTCTATACTTATAAAATTGATCTAATTTTTTAATTTAAACTTAATTCATAATATTATATTTTTAAAATTTTTTAATAATTATATAAAATATAATAATGATATACTAAATTTACATCTTTATTTTTTATGTCTTATCATATAAAATAATGTAAAATTTAAATTAACACAAAATAACATTCATTTACAATTAAGTACTTAAATGCATCATGTTTTTTATTTTTTTAGTAAATCTCTCTTTCCTATCAAAATTAATAACCACTTCTTCACTATTAAATTGAAAACATGAAATCCAAAACTTATGTGAAATATTGCTTAATGTTTCATTCCGTGATTCAAGTGTTCTTATGTTATTTTATCTTTGATTATAATTTTCTCTTTTCTAAATTCTATAAATTTGACCCTATTTATATGATGGCTATAAATTATAGCTATAACGGGACGTTTTAAGTTCCCATTGCACCAGGTCATATTAAATTTTGCCATAATCTGAATGGTACAACATTATTATAGTAATATTATTAAGATAATGAGCTACAATTTAAATCCTAAGTATAGATAATAATGTTACCTCTTAAGATGTATCACTACAAGAAAAATGTGGATTAACGACGGAAAAATTACCATGGGAAATTAGCGACGGAAAGCATATTTCCGTCGCTAAAATTGAGTGATTTAGCGACGGTACTACTATTCGTTGCTAAATTTAGAGGGAATTCGTCGCGGCTAAATTAGCGAAAAAAGTTAGCGACGGAAAATATTGCCGTCGGTAATCACTACAAGTTAGCAACGAAAAATTGCTGATGAAAAATATACCGTTGGAAATTGGCAACGGAAAGCATCTTTCTGTCGCTAAAATTGAGTGATTTAGCGACGGTACTAATACTCGTTGCTAAATTTGGAAGGACTTCGTCGCAACAAAATTAGCGACGGAAAAATATGGTCATCGGTAATCACCACAAGTTAGCAATGAAAAATTACCGTTGGAAATTAGCGACGAAAAGCATATTTCCGTCGCTAAAATTGAGTGATTTAGCAACGGTACTACTACTTGTCGCTAAATTTGGAGGAAATTTTTGGTGCAATAAATTTTTTTTGAGTTTACCTACGGAAAATTCCGTAGGTAAATAGATTTAGCGACAGAATTTTTTATTCTGTCAGTAAAAAGGCGAGAATTATTGGGGGAATAAATTTTTTTTGAATTTACCTACGAAAATTTCCGTCGGTAATTCCGTTGGTAAATTCTTTATAAATTCTGACATCTCCCTCCCACTTGTGTCTTCTTCTTCCTTTCTTCTTCTTCCTTCTTCCTGTGTCTCCTCTTAGGTTTTCTTAGAGCCCATTTCTCTATTGTGGACACTTATTCTGCTCATCGGCATTGTCTTCTCCAGCCATTGTCATTATGTCCTTCGGTGGAGGTATTTTTGCAACTACTGTTGTGTTTTTTTGTATATTGAATGAAAGTTAATTTAGGTATTTATTACTTTTGTTTATTTGTGTATTTTGTGATTGGAAAATAACTTTAAGGTATAGATATTAGTGATAGAAGGGACAAGACGTGATTTTAGTTGTGATATTGGGATAAATTTCTGATACATGTAAGGCGTTTAATGAAATGTATGTTCTTTTAAAAAATAATTTCAGTTCTTTATTTTTAGTTCTTTTTTAGTATGAATTTCATTATTTCAATTATTTTACTTGAAATAATAAGTTATCTTCAAGGTAGCTTCTACAGAAACTAAATACTTTGCAGGTAAATTTTAAAAAATAGTTTTCAACAAATTTATCGACGGAAAAAAAAAATTCGTTGGTAAAATATTTGATTTAGCGACAAAATTTTTTCGGTCACTAATTATCGACGAAATAGCCAATTCCGTTGGTAATTTTTTGACAAAATTTTTTTATTTTATACCGTCGGCAATTCCGTAGGTAAATTTACCGACGGAATATGGCATAATTTTACCGTTGGTAAATTTACCTACGGAATATGGAATAATTTTTTCGTCGGTAAATTTACCTACGGCCGTATCTTCGACGACTTTTTTCGTCAGTAAATTCCGTCGCTAAACAAGGTTACCAACGAAATATGTCCAAATTCTGTCGGTAATTTCCGTCGCTAAACTCCATTTTTCTTGTAGTGATATTAGTCCCTTATTCTAGAACACACCCCTATGTTGGTCCCCTTATTCCAAAACACAACCCTATGGCAATCCCCTTATTGCTGCTATATTTTGGTTCCTTCCTCTAAAATCATCCCAAAATCATTTTAATTAAACTCAAACTTGTACGAATTCATTCATTTTTCATTGGAGAGCTAGAAAAGACACGTAAACAAAATATAAATCAAATTAAGTGCCAACACCTATATAACTCATTAAAAACAAGCTAAATGCTTTGTAAATTATACTAAATATGTAGTACAATTAGCGCTTATTAAATTCCTCCACACTTAAACATATTCTTGTCTTCAAGTAAGTCATTTTAATTACTCTTAACTTAATAAGAAGAAACTTTGGAAAAATAATAAACAACTCAAAGAGTTCAATTGAGATTTTTCATTTTTTATTCAATTGAAAATTTCATTGAATTGTTAAGCATTTAGCTACTTGTATCAAATTATAGACCAATCCATTTTTCTCCATGATTTTTTAAACTTTAACCCAATTTAAACCAATCAACTTAATAAATAAAATAAAAATACATGAGAAAAATGCTTCATCTTTTAAACAATTTCATTCTTCTTATTTAAAATAAAAAAATTAAGTTTAAACATACGATAAGAGTATTTAGAGCTTGTTTGAAAAGTTAACCTTTTTATATGAGAGTAAACAACTTGTCATGAATATTTTCAATTACTTAACTAGATCACTATTTCAAATGGATACGAACTCTACTCTTTAATTTTAACCTTTTTTACTTAGTTTGAAGCTAATGAAGTATTTATATTTATATTTTTATGTAGGATTATGAAAAGGCCTAAAAAGGATTCATATTGTAAATTATACATAAAGTAATATAATGCAAATGAAGTATCCATTCTCCAATTAATGAACCAAATTGAACTAAACTTAATTATCAAAACTTATAACTATTTACCTAAACAAATCAAATCATGATCACAACTAAACTCATAATGAATCATCTTTATCAATATCTTTTTTGAAAAATATTTCTTAAATTATTCATTATTAAGCTAATAATAAAAAGTTGGCTAGCCTAACTACTAAGTGCCCCCCTTCCCCACACTTAAGTTATACCATGTCTTTAATATACAAAATTTGTAAGAAAAATGGAAATATGAATAATAATAAAAAGCGAGGATGTAAGGATAATCGATACTCTGTTAGAAATAGAAGTCATCAACCTTATCTGATGCCATCAATATCTATTAAATATGATATTTATCTAGAACGTAGGGCATCATGTTGCCTATATATCTTGCAAAACTCATCAAATTACATCTCAAATACTAAAATCAAAATTATTAGTCTAAAACTAACAAAAACTAAAAACACAAACAACAAGAATTGCACACTAAGTAAGACATCCTAATATTAATTCTAAAGGATTTCTAAATTTGCTAAATTGAAACAAAAAACATAAACGATTGGGTTACCTCCCAACTAATGCCTCTTTATGAATCTTTTAGTTGGACTTCTTTATAAGTACTTCGCTCAACCTAGATTTATAATTAGCGATTTGATTCCATTTTTCTTCCAAAATAAGGTTTTATTAGCCTATAAAATAGGCTAAATAATGCAAGAGAATAAAGACATATGGTATCAAATTAATCAAACTAAGTAAATATGCTAATTCCATTTTTAGTAACAAAATGTTAATATAATACAAGATAATAAAACCCCCTAGATCTTTGATTGTTTATGACATTTTGTTTTATGAGAAGTAGGATCCCTCCATACTTAAGATGATTATCAATAATTCCTTAATAGCCTCCTTCTTTGGCTCCTCTTCTTTCTCTTCCTCCTTCTCCACTTTTAGATAAAGCACCTTGTATCTCATTGAAAACAAGTTGTCATTTGGAAGTCTTATATTATAGATATAGGCTATAAGATCTTTAGTTTCTTGGAAGCAAGAATCAAAGGTAGCAATGGCATTCATAAAGAGTTCCTTGAGATGTTGATCCTCCTCTTGCTACTGTTGTTATAGAAATTTAGGAGAAGCTTGATCATTTTATGCAAAGTCATGATAGTTGTTGTACCTTAGATTATGAGTATTCCCATATGGGATATTTTGAAGCCAATTTTGCAACATCCCACTACCATAAGGCAAATACCCGAATACCCGAAGGACATTCAAGTACGTACCTTATGATGATGGT
>JANITX010000005.1:20417578-20434481 GCA_027564395.1 Erythroxylum ulei
TTAGGCTTAATTCCTCAATTAATTCCATTTAATAAATCAAAATTTCAAGAAAAAGGGTCGGGGTCCAACATGTAGAACGTCGGGCACGTTACTCGCAAGGGCAGGGTCCTAACACTTATGGTATCAGAGCAAGAGTTGGTCTCTGTAAACAAGCGGGACCTAACATATTCAGTATCAGAGCAAGAGTTGGGTTCCGGAAACAAGTGGGATCCAACAATAGCATTCAATACATCCTTCGTCCACTTCTTTGTATTGAACCCGATCAAGGTTTCAATGGTGACACTGATTTTGTTGACCAAAAAGGTGACTGTAAAATAAAATTGATTAGATTAGTACAAATGTAGGACAACAGTGATGGACAACAGTGATACTCAAAGCTATTAAATAGTATCTTTTCTAAGAATCCGTTCACACATATTATGAAACACTTGTAGGCTAAATATATAATATATGTAACTAGACCTCCACATAAAAGCGATCAGAGTACAAACCATCAACTCTCACGACACTACCACTTGTGGGTGAATAGATCATTCAAGCAACGGCTTTCTTATATCCAATGCCTTTATGCACATCTCAAAATCTCATGTAAGGCCAACACCTGTGGGCAGAATAACTAAACATGAGACCAGAGACATCCCTTAATGTGTAAGTAGAACAATTCAAAATACTAACTTGAAAGGCCACTGTGGTGACTACATCCTCATCAGCAGTCACAAAGTCTACAAACACAAGGGATACATATTTATGTTATCCTCAAATTCTTTATGAGTATATGGTATGTGACAATGTAACATCAATAAATGAAAAAACTCAAATGCACTGTCTCATTGTCACACACTCATGTTGAAGACATTCTCTGAAAACTTCATTTGAGACTTTTGTAAAGGAAAAATCTCAGTAGAGCGACTATCATGCATCACCAGATACTGCATACATCTTTATGTTATCCTTAAATTCTTTATAGGCATATGGTATGTGACAATGTAACATCAATAAATGAAAAAAAAAACTCAAATGCGCAATCTCATTATCACAAACTCATGCTGAAGACATTCTCTGAAAACTTCATTTGAGACTTTTGTAAAGGAAAATCTCAATAGAGCGACTATCATGTATCACCGGACACTAAACCGATCACCTAAGACATGAGAGTCTCATGTATCTTCATTAAGGCAAGTTTGTTGTATGAAAATTCACTTAAAAATGTCTTCAGAATGTCTCAATTCTGTTTTCAAGTAACTATCATACAATCTTGAACACTGAACATAAGACCTGAGATTCAAAAACTTAAAGTATCTCCCTCATGTGATGTCCGAAGCATGAAATTTCACTCAAAATCGGATCCAAAACTCCTTAATTCCTTTTCCTGGAGTTAAACTTTAATTTATTACTAATGTAATAAATATAGAAAAATGGAAATTTTCACTTTATAAATTTTTCAGACCCGGAAACTAACCCAAAACACCCCGAGGCACCCTTACGGGTAATCTAAAATTTTTGTGTTTTTTCTAAATTACTGTACCTGTTGACATTAGCATTGCATTAGCTTATTGTAGCGCTAACGTCAGTAATGATGTTATCTACAAGCACACGCATCGCCCAATGACGCGCCTCAACAGTGTTCAGCACGTGCATTGCACGCGCAACACGTGGTGCAACACTGTCCACCCACATGTCGACCGCGTGTCTGGCACTTGCAGCACACGCACCAAACGTACTGTTCACCCATCGCGTGCCTGACATCTTCGTGGCCTTTGCCGAAAAATGGTGATTTTCGAAGAATTTCGGGTCAGTTTTTTGCACTCTGGGGCTCATTTTTATCCCGTTTCTCAAGGCTAAACACATGTATACTATTTCTATGTAATAAAAAGCAAGAAAAAACCAAGAAACAAAAGTTTATTCTTCGGAAAACTTACGGAGAGAAAAAAAAAATCTTTGTTTTTAACCACCCAATTACATTACTACTTTGATACCGCGTGTAACACATAACGATACCTTAGTTACTTATCCCGAATCAAACGCGAAAGGGCAAGAAATCAAGAAATGTAGAAAATACCTGAGTTCGGTTCCATAATTTCAAACAAACTTTCTGAAGCTGAAACGAATGCGAATCTACCGCCGCCTTCACAACAAATGCTCTCCGGGACGCAGTAAAGTCTTTCTATAGTTTTCTCAAAACATAAGCTCTCTTAACGAGTCAGAAAATCCTTATGCTTACGATTGATAAAAGCAACTGCATGAGACCTTAACCTTTATATATAGCTTCTATATCGGGTTTCTCTATCACAGGCCCGATATGGGTCCGGTTGACACTGATTGAGATCCATTTTTTACCCGGACTTTAACCCATTGATTTAGATCATTTATTAGGCCACTTTATTATCTTTATCCGGATCAAATTACGTAACTTAACCGATAAGTTATTTAAAAACCAAAAAATGCAATGAAATATTGTCCAACTTTATGGGAAATTACAAAAATTTCTAACATGGTCCTCTAGATATAATCCTGTGACATTGTCCTTATCTCCTATATCTCCATCTACATATATTTTCCATATTAAATATTTATCTTTAGCGGGTCTTTATGTCCTTTAATGGCTGTCACCATTTCGAACATAAAGTCTAAACTTGAGATTTTAAAGAGTTGCTTAGGATGTACTCGAATGCTCCTAGCTCAGCTGACCATTTCACTAGCCTTTTTGATACATTTGATTTCTGCAGTACTATCTATCATAATGGGAGGTTTATTCACACAGAGTGAGTGAGCTTGAAAATAAAGCTCGTCTTTCTGACGCCGATGAGGAGTGTGAAAGCTACTTTTTCTAATTTTAAATAATTCATCTTTAGGCCCTTTAACATCTTGCCTGCATAATATACTGTCTTTTGGCTGCAGTGTCCCTCCTTATCAAAAGGGAGCTAAAGGTTGCATCTAAAACTACCATACAGATGTACTGGGGTTCTCCTCGTCCTTTAGCTTTCATAATATCTTGAAAAATAGAAAGTATCGATCAATAATCTTAATAAAAAGCATAAACTTTCTATCCTGCTTATCAGTCTTTGTGCTCTTTCACTTATTTTTGATGGCTCCATGTGCAAAATAACCTCTCTTTTTTGCTTTTATTTCGTGTGAGTGATTAGGAACCCAAAGAACTTTTCTACCTCTACCGCTAGATAGATTTTTCATGATTCAACTTTATGTCATATTTAGAAGGGTGTAAAAATATTCTCTTAGGTCAGCCACATGGACCCCTCCTTCCTTTGTTTTTACTCCGAACAATAGGTTCCTTTGTTCGTCCTGAATGATGTTTCTCCTCGTATGCTGTTCATTCTTATTTAATTGTATCTAAAGTAAAGCATCTATGAAGCTCAACATTTTATGCCCTCAGGATATGTCTTCTAGCTAGCTTATCTTAAAAAATGGATAAATCTTTCACCTATGCTTAATTTAAGTAGTTGATCTGTCAAATTTTTAGTAGATATATCCATACCTACACCAATGTTTAACATCTTAGTGCTCCCTTGATCTCCCACAGCTATGTGCTCGTTACGTTATGCCCTTAATTCTTGCGTTGGATCCCTTATGTATACAAAATTCTCCCATTCTCTTTCTTTTAACCTTCGAATTAGAGCTGTTAATGTTTCTCAAGTTTCACTCTGCATCTTTTAGGTCTAAATATTTATGGGCTCTTTATCTGAAATTCTTTGAAGTTTCAAGGTTGCATTGAGTTTCAGAGTGGCCGGCTTAACCCATTTGTGAAAGTTGTGACTACCAACCTAGTGTGACATAAAATTGGATGTACCTTGTTGGAATGAAGAGATAGACGTTTGTTGAAGACTCCGAAGCCACGAGCTCATCGCCCCTGTTAACTTTGATTTGATGGCGTTTGGTCCATTAATTCTCGGTATATGGGGGCAAGTGACGCTAGGTCTTGCATTTCCTTCATAGATATCCAATGTTAACCTTGGGATCTATGTGGCAACTACAGCATCAACACTTCTGGGGCGAGAGTACTGTTATTAACGATACTTATATCACAAACATGCGTCACATAATTTCTTGCAGTTGGGGCGAGGGTAGTGGGATCCATGGGAGCCCATCCGATGGTGACTGTGGTGGCGAATACTAGTCTAGTATTCGCCAATCAGGGCAAAGTGCAGAACTACTTAAATGGGAATGATTAAAAACTTTAGATTTCCACCGATGGAAACAAATGATGTGGACTTAACATACCTACAAGAAGAAAAAAAAATCGGGATTATGGAATAGGTTAATATAGGATAAAGTCAATGACATTCTTCTTTACATAGAAAAGAAATTCAGGATTATGGAATAGGTTAAGTTGAAGAAAATTATTATCAATTTTAATATAAGATTTTCGAATCCTGGATAAAATAGGATTTTATGATTAAACCTCCCTCGAATCCCTCATTTCCTGCAAGTGATAACAGTTTCCACCAGTGATGTAGGCTTCTTGGACTTGTCAGCTTGTAGTGTTTCACAGTAGTAAAACGACTAATTAAATGCATACATTAGCATGTGCATCATAAAGTTATAAATGCAAAACAAAAAACAATATGCTTATATACCAAATTGATCCGAGACATTATTCAATTAGGGTGGTATATAGCTATGTGAAAAAAGGCACTAACAAGAAACCCTAATTACTCAATAACTCAAGGAAGATGAAGATGGAAAATGAAAAAGAAACGCTGATCTACAATTTGTATTCAGAACCCTCTCCTCTTGTTAGCATTGGAAGAACCACGGCCATGTCTATTCCACACAGCACTCTACAGTCAAATTGTTAAGCATCTCATCACTGTGGATTTTGGGCAGCCCATAGTTGTTGATACATCTGCATGCCGTGTATAGGTTGACCAGGAATATAAGGTAATCCATGACCACGCTGCGGCTGAATAGAGCTGCCATCATTCTCATCCGACGACTCGCTAGAGGCCCCTTGAGGAGGACTAGCTTCAGTTATTTGTCCGCCGAAATTCAGCATCTGAGCTTGAGGCACTGCTGAAGGCCCAGACTTCGATGCAGAGTTTGGTGAAATAAAGCTGCCCACAATGACCTGACAGGCCACAAGGAAAACCAAAACTTAAAACAATAATAGTAACAATAATCATACAACTAACAAGCATATATGATATGATACATCAGGCTTAGAGAGTTTAGTGTGGAAAACAGGACCACCAAGATACCTGCACGGGTGACGCAGCCAGTAGCACCCCAGCAACACCACCACCCAAAACTCGGCCATCCGGCCCGGCTAACGATACGCTCAAGCCTCCATCTCTAATGTGATTGCCATTATTCTCAGAGAACCAGTAAGAACCTGATAGAGAAATGATTTCAAATCGGCCCTGCAACCATGAGCTCCAAATTAAAAAGGCAGTATAATTTTACAGGAAGACTACATAAAACCCAAAAGACACACAAGCATCCCGAATAACAACAGATCGATGCTAAAGGGACAGTCTTGAGAGGACAGCCACCATCACTGAAATTGTATAATGAAAGTTGGACCTGCCTCAGCACATTCGCAAGTAACCCAATTTCATGATTTATAGTTATATATCTTATATGATCATGAATTCATAATTACTAGTATATGCCTATTTCTGACACCATAACACTATCTATCACGAAGGACATTTTCCAAAAACATATATTTGCCAAAAGTTAAAAAGAGACAGGCCACTTGAAGATTATTGCGCCCTATCAAACACTAACCTATATTAGTTCTATTCCAACTTGGTTCCCGTTAATACACTGTCCTATATGGTACCTCACAAGGCAGAGCTCGTAGTTGAGCTATATGAGTACACTTAAAACATAGAACCATAACAGTTTAAGCAGCCAAAAATGCACAGGTTTCAAATGCTCATACATATATGATGTTTCTACACCTGCTTAGCATAATTTCAGCAGGAAATTAGTTTTAAGTGAAGGTAAATTACAGATTTCACCATTAGACCAATATGAGAAGCATAGAGAATCAAATAATTAACTCCAGCAGAATCAGTTGGCTGCAAATAGACATATAACAATTTATGTTCTTGATAGGACAAGGAGTCATGACCATAGGTAATTAATGGCTCAATAACCATTCTTTAAAAACTTATCCACCATCTAATAGTAGCATCATGTACACTGCAGCTTATATGCTATTCACAATAACATAATCCTTTAATCAGCATAATTAATAGACGTTTTCGTAAAAATGTGTTGAAACTGAAGTTCTTTCCTCAAGGTCATGGTACAGTGAAAAAAGAAAAAAACAAACAGCTAAGTTGCCAATTTAGCCTCCCAATCAAAAGCCAAACATCAAATATTGTTTACGTGGAGTAGATAATCAGCGAACCAAATGAGACCCAAAGGAAATAATAAAAGAAATAACAAATGAAATTGAAAAAATGCAGATGTGAGCAAAAAATGTAAAAGAGAAGCGTGCAGGAATTAGGATATATGAGAGATAAGGGATCGAAATGCTTGTAATCAAGGGGAAAACATACCATAATTTATGTCTACATTTTATCTTAAGCATTTTCAAATCATCTTAAAGCCAGAAAGAAGAGATCTTGTGGTGTGGTCACTTTTAAAACCTTAAACTGCAAGACTGGGCAATATATAAACTAAGATCCAACTTCATTCTCAACGATTTTGGATGACACTTGTCATCCAATTTGGGCCACAAGTGGAAATCATTTTAGGATTATATGTTGTAGATGTCTAATTAATGATGAACAAATGTCAAATACCTCGTATGTCACAATGCCGCCAGATATTGCCGGCTGGCGAAGGGTAACATTGCATATAGCACCATTTGCTGAAAGAATACAAATAGTTCGTGGCCCTTGCTGTGAGAAAGCTTTAATCTTTGAAGCAATGTCCTGCAGAAAGGCAGGCGCTCTTGTCAGATGGCCTATAATATTTGAAAAGCTGTTACAATCTATAAAGATTGATAATTTAGCGTTCAAGACCATATGCAGAGACCCTTCTCTTAAGATATATTAGAAGGAACGAAAACTTCCTTAATGGACCTCAAGATTAGTTAATCAATCTAAAAGACTTCACTCACTCGAGAGAATCATTCAGTGAGGCAAACCGAAGTGCGTAAAAGGTCAGATCAAACAAACATTTAAAAAATATAGGCTATTTGGATTTGAACTTCCTGAAGGTGTGCAAGCCAAGTAATGAACGTGAGATAAACAGAGACTTTTCTGCACAAGGATTGTCTATTTACTAGTTCAGCAGAATGAGAAGTCGATATGTTATGTCCTGCCTCCTCCGGGAATTGCACAATTGCTAGTAGCTGATGTTGTGGGTATAACCCAGGTCAAGTTGTAGTTTACTTTCATATATATCAGCTGACTCCAGAAAAGAAAAAATTGAGTCTACATTTCTTCATATGCATCTATTTAAGTGATCAATATTCCAGAATCCAAAGGTCACAAACATTCATCAAAAAACTTTATTTGGACAGCCACTTATATTATTTACATAAATAAGACGCTTTTATAGTTATTAGCCAAAATCCTAACAGTTAATGACCTACTCCGTAGTTCATGGAACCCATGATTTGAAATTATTGAAATTTACTGAAATCTACAATAAAGAAAGAGAGAATGACAGAAATATCAAGAACACCCAATAACGTTACACTAATCTAAGTGATTAAATCAGCAACAAAACCATCTTTTCTATAATTGGCATCATCATCGCCAAAGCTTAATTCTATCATTAAACCGTCTTCATTCATACCAATCATCTTCAAGGAAATCATAAAACCAACCATATTCTTGATCTATGCAAATGAAGAACTAAGACCTACGCATATGTTTTTCACAAGAAGCCCTAAACTAAAAGAACGCCTAGAGCAACCTTCAAAAGAAATAAAAAAGGAAACATCACGCCAAGCTAACAATCACTTTTTTTTAAAAAAAAAATAATAAATCATACAAACCTCCCCTGTTTTAACTGTAATGACATGTGGTGTAAACCCAACTCCTCCAACTCCACCTGAAAGATGTAAAAAGAAAAAAAGAAAGACGTTCAAAGGTTCCAACTAAAACAAACAGAACCCAACTCAAATATACCAAAGTTTCAAGCTTTCACAACAATTTCCACTAAAAGAACTAAAACTTTAAAAATTCAAGCACATAATCATCAGCAGCCCACCTAATGCGTCGAGCTGTTTCTTCCCAGAACCCGGGGGACGTCCCCTGTTCCGCTTACTCGGTGGCTCAGACGCCGCGCCGCCGCCGGAATCCGTATGTCCGGAAGAAATCGTCGAAGTTGGCGCCAGACCCAACGAAGTGTTACCGTCGGAATTGTACTTTCTGGGCCTTCCCCTCTTCTTCTTTGCTGGGTCGACACCAAACCTCATTCCACCGGAGGACGGCGGAGACGATCCACCGAACCCACCTGCGTTGAGTCCTTCACCATCAAGCTGCTTCAGTTGCGGCCGCTGAGCCCCAACAGAATTGAAGGGAAAACGGCCACCGGCCACGGCTGCCGGAGGAAGATTAGGGGTAGTGATCATGGATGGGTGAGTGGCAGTGTTAGTGGGGTAAGAGGAGGCCGGAGCCCCCAGCATCATGTTAGGTTGATGGTGGAGGTGGTGGTGGTGGTGTGATGGTGGATGTGGCGCCACTTGTAGTGGCACCGCTGCTGCTTCTCTGGAGTCCATGTTATTTCCTATATTTTGTCTTTGTTTTCTTTTCTAGTCCTGAGTCTGAGTGGATGGGGTTAGTATTCTTGTGTTCTTTTGGGTTTTTACTGTTTGGAAGGCAAGGCAATTTGGGGGTGAGGCAAAGATAGTGTTGTAGATCGCTGGTGGGTGCGTGAGTTATCTACTTTCAGTCACTAGTCAATGCTAATTGATTGTTTGTTGTTGAAAAGCTGTAATCTTGTGCTTTTACGCCCCAAAAGCTGAACCCAAGGAACTCTGGTTTTGTACCTCCTGGATTTTGTAAGTTTTCTAAATCTCCTTAATTTGTGTTCTCCCACTATTTTTAGAGAGTTGTTTCTCTTTTATTGATCATGTTTGTTAGCCCTTCACGGACGTGGTTTTGATCAAACCTGCTAGGACTCGGAGTTTGTATTATTTTACAATGGAAGAGATAAATTTCTTTAAGGTAATTTAGACTTCTCATTGATTAATGTCACTTTGCTGCATTACTTGCTTTAATTAGCTATGAAGGATACATATTGATCGTCTTTTCTTAGTATATAGCCATTGAGTTTAAGCATAGAATATTAGTCTTCTTGACAAAAGTCAAGGACGTGTTGTTATCACTACCAATCTATTATGGTATGCTGCCCTTTTTTAATCAATATTATTTCCAACATAAACAAAAGATTAAAAAATACACTGACTTCAACTAGAAGTCAACATAAATAATAGTTTATTAAAACTCTAAATCCCCATACGGTGATTTTTATTTTAATCTCTTACGCTGACAAAAGTAGTAGGATTTCTTCCGATCCAGTTGAAATTTAAAAAACGATATTTTCGTTTCTAAATTATTATTTAACTAGACCTAGATTTTCTAAAAGTTCTACAATATATATTATCAGAGACTGAATATTTTATATTAATCAAAAGGTGGTGTTTTTTTAAGGTTGAATTCATTGCTTGTCTTTAGTTCATTATACGCTACAATCTCGTGTCTTATTTGATGATACAATTTCTAATACACCTATAAACATTCTTAATTTAAGTGTGATTAGCAACATAGATGGAGCTAGCTGGGGCTGTGGTGCACTGAGCTCCCCAAAATTTATAAAAATTAAATAATTTAATTTTTAATTAATATATATATATACAATGATAGAGTTATTTAGAGTTCAGTGATATACTGGGCCTCCAAGATTTAAAAACTTAAATATTTGAGCCCTTCTATCTTAAATTTCTGACTCAATACATTTTGAAGATTTTTTTTCAGTATTAGGAAATTAATCATGATCTAATCACGAATACAGTAAAATAGTTTATACAATTTTTCATTTAAATTACTTAATATAATAACATGAACTAATAATCGAGAATTAAAATGATTACTATAAACTTCATTCAAATTCCCTATAAAAATATTTCTTCTTTGATGAAAGAATCCATCATAAACTTGTTCAATATTCTAACTTCAACTACGGCAGCTTGACAAAGAGGGTACGGGAAGACTATGTTACTAAGTATTAAATTAAATTCTAATTTTAAATCATAACCAAAATCTAACTTTAATTACATAATTAGAGTTTAAATTTTATAACGTATGTCTCATATTTGATTTCTAAATTTTTTAAACTTTAAAATTAAGTTTAACTTAACTTTAATTTATTTTTCTCTTTCATTATTTTATATGTGTAGCCTATTATATTTATAATATATTGAAAATAATTATAAATTATAATTCATATTTAGAGTTAGAATTAGAAAAAGTAAAACTCTTCTTTATTTTCTGTTATAATTATAAATCAAGATTCTCATCTAAAAAGGTTATGAACACTCAAAGATTAGAAATCTCAAAATAGTTTGACTTTACCTATTCGTATTATAACTATATTTAAATATTATATATATATATATGTGCATAAAATTTAATCATTTCTATATCTAATGTTCTAGTTTGATATAAAGTATGGAATTAGTATATATATTATATAAAATTCAATCATGTTCTTTCTTACCAAATAATAATTAATTTACAATTGAAATTTGAAAATAACCTTTTTAAATCTTAATTCTTTGGCGAGAAAAATTCTCAAATTATTATTAATAAAAAAGTAGAACATTCTCCTTAATTAATTTAAAGTGATAAATCCTTTATTGACTTATTCATCTATCTTTATATTTTTTATATTATACGATTAAGCTACCCTAAATATAAGAGACTATAAGAAGCATCTAAGCACATTATTCATATATGTAACATTTTAGTAATCTCAAACATAAGGATTAATTATACATCCACAAAATAAAAAAGTTTATACGTACACAAGTAATGTTTTATCTAAGATCCTCATTAGTGGGCCAAATTAGTGAATTTACATTCTAATTAACACTCATGTATTTTTCTTTGTATCTATGTGCTTTAGTTTATGAAATTAATTACTGTCGTTATAGGAAAGAAACATAATATGTGCTAATTTTAGCATTCTATCAATATGACATCTTAAAGAAACTATAATTAGGAATAATTTAAGAATAATATATAAATAAATTTGAATTTCGTAATCATGATCACACTAATTATAACCGATCAATTGATTAGAAGGCATATTTGAGTTGTTCTTAGATCTGTAAGAAACTTGATAAAATGTTTTGGTTTAGACTATGCTTATCACATTTTAGTTAATGTTTCAACCATTTGTTATTGTAATTATTTATTGATTTGAGATTTCAAGAGGTGTTAGAGGACTTTTGTAAGAGTTTTGTGGGGGTTTAGTACAGATTTACAAAAATTTAAGTTTAGAAGTCAATATAATTGGTATAAGGAGTGTTATTAGTTTGTTCCCGAATTGTCAAGTGTTATATTAATTATTAATGCTTTAATTGATTCATACATTACATAAAATATTTTAGAGATACTATTTTTGATCGCAAGACAAAGGATGAGGGAATATCTAGGTACATAATGCTTGAACCATTGTAGTGCCATTTTATCTCCTCTCCTTGTTGCCAAAAAATTGTCCTGTAGGATTTAGTTGTAAACTTGAGTGAGGAATCATTTAGCCATAGAATTATGTCCATTAGAGATTGGTTTGGTGAATATCTTGGAAAATTAAGGATTAATCTTTCTAAGTCCCTTACAGGATATATCAACTGATTATCTTTTATCATCATCATCTCTACCTATAACAGCCCAGACTACCCGCTCGCAGATATTGTCTGCTTTGCGTGTAGGCCTCTTTTGGACACTACTCCCGCTTACGGTTTTGTTTTTCCAGCGTGTAGGCCTCTTTTGGATACTACTCCAGCAGGACTTCCCAGGAAGTCATCCATCCTGGTACTACTTTTGCCCAAGCATATTTAACTTCGAAGTTTTGATGGGATCCGGTGTGTTAGGGCATGGAAAACGCATCTACGATGGAGAGGTTGCCACAACCTTATAAGACATGTTTCGTTCTCCTCTTCCACCGATATGGGATAACAAGTTAAAACACATGTTTAAAATCGTAGGTGTCGTGATGAGTTTGTTAGTGTTTCAAGGCATCCGGAGGAGTATTGGAGGAGACTCAAACCAAAATATAGGCCCACAATCATGGCAAGTAGGCCACAATTGTGATAAAAGCACCAACACAGGCCCACGATCATCAGGCCACGATTGTGACAGAAACTCAATCACAAGACCACGATCGTGGGACTAGAGCAGACAAACTAGCCACAATGGTGCACTAAGGGCCATAATCGTGGCTTGCACGCAGACAGATGTGGGGTCACTTCCAGATTCGAGTTTTCAAGGACATTTCGGACCCCGAAAAGACACTAAGGTTACATTAATTAGAAAAAAAAACTATAAAAGCATTAAGAGGTAACCCTAAAAAGGGTGCTACAATCAGCCTACATTTGGAAACCCTAAATAAAGAGAGAAAGAAGAAAGAAAGAAAAGAAGAAGAGGAAGAAGAGAAGGGTTCCGATGCCAAAGCTTCCCAGATTAGGTAATCTCCGATGCTGCTGCTTTCCTGAATCGCCCAACCTAAGTTTCATTTCCTCCTCTTTCATTTAATGTGTAAGATTGAGATAGGTTGTATGGTTATGGATTTCAAGTTGTTAACGATGTTCTAACTTTTCCTTTGGGATTTTGCTTACATGTAATGTTAATCTAGTTGAATTGTGTTTACTTGGTTCGTGTGTTGTGATTGATTAATGTATTTGCATGTTTCGGTAACAAACCGAGAGGTTGAGCCGAATAAAAATGATTAGATCAGATTAATGAGAGTTAGGGGATCTAATTGACCACTTAATCAATGTAGTCAGTAATTTCATAGTGAGTGATCCCGTGCGAGACCCGATTGTTTATTAGAGAGTTTTAGAACTAATTAAAATTATGGGTAATTTGTGAATTGAGAGATTGCAAGTCCATGATTCAATTAGGGTTTACAATTTAGGGAATGGTCATAACTCGAGAGAGAGTAGTCAACCCTACGATCGTCTAGAACTGACACGCCATATACACATAAATGACTAGATTAGCATTAATGATAGGTAAAATCTCTCTCTCTCATAACTTGATTAATTCTCTTGACAGATTTTCGTTGTTACATTATTCGTTCGTTACTAGTTTGTTTGATTTAGTTTATTTTTTAGTTTATTATTCAAATTAGAGTCTTAAACAAAGCATAACCTGAATTAAATGATGCCTAAGAATAATCTTTGTAAGACGATATCTGATTTTTACTACAAGTAACGACCTGTATACTTGCAATTTTTAGCTTAAAACAAGTAGTTTGATTTTGCAATCACCAATATTCATTACCAAAATGTTTATAAACTTAATGGGTCAAATATAAAAAAAAATTAAAGAGAGAAAAATGAGATTTAATCTAAACTTAATTGTAAAGTTTGAAAAACTTTAAGGACAAAGATAATATGTTTAATAAATAAGGACTAACACTAGATATTAAATCTTATTTGAACCTAATTGGTATTTAACTAGAAATGATTGTAATTGTAATTGAGATCTAATTCAATTTATAGCTATAATTTAATTAAATTATTAAAAAATTAAAATACTATTATAAATAGGTGTAAGTTCCAAAAGAGCTAGTACTCCTTACTCACCCTTTTCTACACTACTCGTGGAGTTCTCATAACATTTATATGTGGATATTGTTTGAGGATATAAACTTATGCAACTACGATAGTTAAGACAAATTTTTTTCAAAAATAATTTTAAGGGATTTGTAGAAAATGTATCAAGCTTCATAATAAGATATGATTTATAATTCATATTTTATTATGCATTAATCATTCTAAAATGATCTTGGCATTAGGCAAATCATGATTTTTGTCCTGCATGTGATATGAGATCCCACTTGAGTTTCTCAACATAAATTACATGTTAATAACTCTCATTTAAAATTTTTTCAAAATCATTATATTGGTTGTGTTATAAAATTTTTGTGAAAAATGCTTTCAAATTATGAGAACAACTCTCTTTATTACACACTACACATAATTATTGGGTAAAAGATGTAAAATTTTCTTATGATTTCACTTATTTCAAAGTATATTATTATTAATATTATTAAAAAGAATAATGTAGTATTAAAAATTTTAAAAAGAGGATAACTCATACTTTATGCAAGCCATGTGATGAATATAATGTATAATAAGGTTGAAGATATGTTGGTAAGGTAATTCCATCAACTAGAGCAATTGCAAAAGGGGATAATAACCTCGAATTCCTAATGAGAGAAGGCCTATAGATGCAATCCAACACCTCTAATGGAAGTTTGAAAAGAGAATGATGATTTAAGTGCTAATAAAGTTTATCTAACTTATAAGGTTGAAAGGGGAAGACTTAAGCCTAGGAGAGGAAATTGATGTGAATGGCAACCTAGGAGGCAGTCTAGTGGTTAAGATAGTAAGGATCATAATTTAGGTAGTACAAAGATTAAAAAAAAAAACAAATACCCTATACTAAAGATAGCATGTTTCTATCTAAAGTTAAAGGTTCAAGGATGAACCCTTTTGAAGAGAGAGGAGCATAATGCAAGCATGACTGGCCAAACATGGAGTCCATTACATGAAGGTTTAGACTAGTTACAAGGGATAGAGTTAGATGAGATTTATAGGCTTAAAACTTATCTTTGGCTAAAGATAGCCTCAAACATAGTTTTATCTCAATCTGTGTTTCTCTCTGAAATGAGGAAAGTAGACTCGATCTTACATATAAGCATGTCTCAACTTATGACCCTTCATAGAATATAGGAGTTAAAATTATAGTGAAGAACATGACCTGACACATGATTATATATTAAAACATGTAACTCTACGTAAAATGCGTTATGATGACACAATTTTTAACATAGGTGTCACAGACCATACCTACTAATATTGAAATTTCTGTAATGAACATAACCCACAATATGACTACATCCATTGAAGCCCTAATTTTAGTTTTATATTTAAGAAGTGTTTCTATTTAGTTTTAGTGAATTTTTAAACATATTTGTTTATTAAAAACTCTAAGTAAAACTTCAAACTTATCAAAGAATCCCTTCTCTGTGGCATTTGAATACTTAACAAATCCAGTTCTTGATTCTTTATAATCAATTATTCAATTCTTTCTCTCTCTCTCTCTATATATATACATACATACATACATACATACATATATTAGCTTTTTCAGTGTAGTTCAAACTTGTTCATTAGTTTTTTAAGATTTTATTCTTAAATGATTTTGCAACATGTATCATATGTTGCATTTTAAGCTTAATCATAACTCCCACTGAAGCACTACAAATAGATGAATCTCAAATTCTTCATTTAATTTTCAAACATTTATTTTCAATCAATTAAATGTCAAGTATTATGAAAATAATAACAACACAATTTAAAGGTTCTCTCATTTTATACACACACACACATATGTATATATAAATAAAATTAATGTCAATTATTATTGTTGTTGTTGTTGTTGTTATTATGATATCATCATTATCATCATCATCATCATCATCATCATCATCATCATCATTATTATTATTATTATTATTATTATTATTATTATTATTATTATACATTTATATGAGACACCATGCAAGATTGTGTACAAAATAGATTGCATTTAGATGTTGAATCTAAATTTCATAACTACTTTTCTAATTTTAGATTTATCAAAAAAAAATTCTATTCTTTGTTATCTCATAGATTTTTAGATAGAAACTTATATGTGTGAAAATAAAAAGATGAAAAATTTTTAAATATGAAAAAATTGCAAAAGGAATTTTTGTTCTGAAGGCTTAAAATTATATTTTCATAAAAAAAACCTTTAAATTTTTCTCATATTCCCAATTTCTTCCTTCACCTTTTTATAGTAAAATAAAATTTATGAAAAATTAATAAAAGTAAAGTATTAGGAGTTGAATTTAACTAAGCATTCTACCCACAACTACTTATTAAAATTGAATAAGATAAAAAGAATTAATCTATTTGCATTAAATGATAAGCTTCATATTATATATCATCAAAAATCCAGTATTTACAGCCAAAGCAACTCAAAGTGGTCATTATAAACAAAATTAACTATTATAATGGCTAGTTTAAGAGCATGGGTCAACTAGCGTAATAGCATTTGTGGGTCTATAAATTCTTTATACAAAATGTCATTTTTTTTAAAGGATATTGGTTGCCATTATATGTTGAGTATGTCCAAATCACCTTAAAACTGTAATATTTGTCATTTAATATACTGTATTGGTTAAACAAGTTTCTTAAAATTATATATTTAAATATTTTTTTTAAGTTTTTTCAAATTTTCAAATTTATTCACTTGATAAAATTTTGACTTTAAAAAATTTCCTAAAAAGGGTTTTAACGCTTAAGAGATTTTTGAAAAAATCGAAACCTTAATTCATCTAAATGATTAAAAAGATACATCAATTAAGAAAAAATTAATTTGATTATGCACGATGAGCCCCTAAACTATTAAATCTTCCTTAGTCTTAAATTTGTTCTTCACTTAGAGTGGACTTAAAAAAGCTCATATTTTTTTAATTACTCTGTGATAGCGGAATGGCCTGAAAGTGATCGGAATAGGGTCTGGTGGTTATTGGATAAAGTTTTGGGCAATCTGGATTTTATTGGATAAAACTGGAACAGGAAATAGGAAGACGTTTCTGGGTTAATTGGTTGGGAATTTGGTTTCGAGGAAAGAAGCAA
>JANITX010000005.1:20524433-20539099 GCA_027564395.1 Erythroxylum ulei
GTTCTTCTTCATGCGCCGCGACGTATTAATTGTCGGACGTCGCGACGTACGTTCTTCTTCATGCGTTGCAGAGTGATTCGCCACAGCAAGTGATCTTATGGCTCCTATCTCTTTGTTCCACTTTGGTTATACTGTTCTTGAGTTGGCTTTACTCCCCTTCAGATCTGCAATGAAAAGTAATAATTTGTAATATTAATTGTCCTATAATTTAAGGGAGTGCGATTGTTAATTAATTATGACAATTTGACCCTCAAATCATATTAATCCAAAACACATACTCTTTGGTCAAATTAAGCATAATATCCAACAAAAGGAGCCGAAAAGTATAACAAAAGCCATGAAAATGTCAAGGAATAATATAGCAAACTTGGGTTCAATCACAAGGGAAAAGGAAAAAAAAGAAGATAATGTGATCATAAAAAGATTTAGAAAAGTGAAAGTCAACATCCCTCTATCAAACGCCATCAACCACATACCTAGGTATACAAAATTTTTAAAGAAGTTATATCTTAACAAAAGAAAACTAAATAGGGATAAGAAGATAAGAATAAGTGAGAGTTTCTGGGCAGTATTTTAATGAAAAAAATCCTTTTAAGTGTAAGGAACGAGATATGTTCACCATTCTTTATAAAATAGGCAACACCATTATTGGGAGACCTATGCTTGATTTAGAAGCATCCATTAACGTTGTGTTGTCATCTGAGTATACTTTGTTAAATTTCTGACTTTCTGAAGCATATGTCAGAAATATGTGTAGCAAAGAAAGATAAGAAATGTTCAGGGTTTAAGCCATTGCCTATCAAATCATCTATATTAGATTATAGTACTAGCTTGTACATGAATGCTTAAGACTTGACAAGAAGCTAACTTCTAGTTTATACAACAGGTTGCTGGTGGAATTCTTCCAGCTCAAGGGATTCAAGTTCTGTGGTTTCACATGCATCTCCTTTTTAAAGCAAGCAAATAAGTGTTGCCTTTCTTTTCACTAGGATCGAATTAGTTCTGCTTTTGGATTAACTTGCCATTCATCAATTCTTCAATTGTTAGAATAAATGCTGCTCAATAATAATAATAATGATATATAGAATCCTATTTCTTTTATTGTCCAGTTTTTAAAACATTGTTTATTCTTAAAAATAATTAGCATTGGATGTGTTTTTCTTTTTTTCCGACCGAACCCAAAAGATTGGGCACTTTATTATTTAAAAAAATTGTCATTTAGTGAATTAAAATGAAATATAAGAAGGGAACTACACTAAAACAATTCCAAGTTGTAGCTAGGCTTCTGAAAAAAATTTTAGAATCTCTTTCCCACCAAATTATCAAACTCAACCTTTATAAAAAATAAAAATAACCATATAAAATCCAAAGAATGGTCAGAAATTCAAGAAAAAACACCCTTAACTTCAACTAGAAATACTGAAACATTTACTGTCATAATATAAAATTCACTAAGGAAACCTTTTAATTACAAAGAAACTGCAAAAACAGTGTTGCGTGTGATTATATAGTCCTAACCTAAGCGAGCATGAAACTCTTGAACAAATTCAATGTTTCACTATACTTCATACATAGTATGGACAAACTTCACGATGAACAATACAACACCAAAAAGAAGTAAAGAGTCGAGGAAAAAGAATAAGAAAACCTCTCAGCCTGGATAATCGTTTTCTTACTGTCATGAGATGCTCAATCATCGTTTCACAGAAACATGGGCATGATATATATTTGGAGTTTTCATTGATAGGCCAGTGATCCCCATAACTGATCAAAATTCACCAAAGATGTCTTCCTACTACAATCCCTCAAGTCTAGCACCGAATCTCATAAGAACCTGCCTTGGTAATGTAACGAACCCACTCAACTGTGTTGTAGCCACTCTTTTCCCAAACCTACAGATGATCACTACCGTCAAATGCTGAACTCTTGCAAACATACCAACTCAATTTTGAAAAATAATAAAAATAATAATAAGTACCTTGAGGAATCGAACCCGTAAACCAGAAGCTGTAAACATGGGAACCTGCACAACCAACAAATCAAACAAGGATCTCCTGAAAATGAATAATCTCTCACAGAGACCAAGTATAATACAGAACCAACACTATTTACATCACAAGTGAGATCCCAATAGTCTCACTCTACTATTTTAACTTTTATGCCCAGTTAATTGATTACATGAAGTTCTAACTTCTACAACCTAACGTATCTAGAATTGAAGAAATCCTTAACATCAGATCTCAAATATGTAACTTAGAGTTCTGTCATATGTCGGAACAATCCAAAAATAATAATAAAAAATTAAAGAATGAAACAGATGCACGTCCTAGACAGTCAACTAAAAGACAATTTAAATGGCAATATACGAAAGACAAGGCACCTGGAATTCCATCTGAATTGGTGGCCTTGTCCAAGATTTTTTTTCTGCCATTGTTGAAATTAACTCAACTTCAGCACTCAGGGTTGGTTCAGTTTGACCCGGAAATTTCCTTATCCTGAAATTGTTTGCAAGAATGTGTCACTGAATAGCAATATCCAAGTTAGACAAAAATTTCAGAACAAGAAAGAGAATTTAGATACACACATAGTGAAATGAATACTATGAAGAAAAAATGAAATAGGTGAAAGATGAATAGGTCTGGCAAAGGATGGTGAAGTAAGATTGATTTCAAAGCTGAGTGCATCAACTTGAGAGAATTAATAGTTAAAAGGACTAAAAATATATACTCAGAGCCAAGACAAGGTAATATACTCACTTCCAAACCAAACAATCAATTGCAGCATTGTATTTTGCCCGACCAGAAGTCACCTGAAAGCTTGTCTTAGCTGTTTGTTTTGGCACCGGAATTTTTATGACAACCCCAAGGGCAAACATTTTGGCACCAAATACACTCTTTACCTGAGATTAGTCAACAGAAAAAAAATGTCAAGCTTCAAACATTTAGATAACCCAAGATTCAGTTCTTTCACTTCAAATGTAAATTTCAAACCTTAACATTCACTTCCATGCGTGTTCGGCCTAGTTCCTTTATTGTTGGCAACACCCGAAACGGAAGATTAACACCCTCAGTAATACGATACCTTCAAATATACAACAAATCAATTGCACTTCTCAGTATAGAAGCAACTGCCAAAAGCAAACAGCTTAAGGATATTAAAGTAGAGATTTAACTAATGAGCCATTGAATTTATTTCTGCTATCAATAAGTCTACCACAAAATCTCAAGTCAATTCACCTCCAACCTTTTAAAAGAGGAATAACGACACTATAGAATGGCCATACATTTTAGACAAAAGCTATACAAAATGGATTAAAAAAAACATAAAAAAAGAATAGAAATTCACCAAATTGTGCAATCTTTTCTACCATTTGTTAATTTTGTATGAGCTTGAAGGAAATCTCAGCGTAATAAACCATAAAGTTCTATCCTTTCTGAGATTACAGTTTTGCTTTATAAGTTAATAAATTGAACCCAACTGAGGCAACACAACCACCTTGCACATCTTGTCCTTATTTCACCACATTAATAACTTGATAGAACAATTTCCTACTCCAGAAGCTTACCACAACTGATAACCTTTAAGCAGGGGAAAAACACTTGATAACTCAACATATGTTATGACACGAACACAAAAAAACACCAATTGCAAGTACATATGAAAATGTTGAGAGATTGGAAGCTTACTTCATCAATTCAAATTCACCATCAGGTGGGACAAAACTAACAGTCTTTTCTGAATTGAACCTTGTCAAGTTTACACATTGATGGAAAGTGACATCATCGAGCTCAATTGTCTTTCCACTGCACAAAATATCACAATAATGATGTAAACTTTACGATAGTGAAAAAAATTGAGAGTCTTAGAGCATCAGGTAATTTCAACTTAGATGTATTTAAGTGACATAATAGGTTTTAAAATAAAGATAATGAACATATCCGTAAAGAAAATTTGGAAAGGCAAAAGAGTCAAAGATCATCAAGTACTTATTCATAGTAACCTGTATAGTTTACGATACATGCATTACCAGGTCCAAAATCTCAAAAAAAAAATGATAGAAAAATCTCCACATGTACTCTATTGATTTTAAATTAGATGTATTTAAGTGACAAAATATGTTTTACAATAAAGATACCAAACAAATATTCACAGAAAAATTGGAAAAGCAAAAGAATCAAAGATCATCAAGTACATATAGTAATTTCCATAGTTTAAAATACATGTATTGCAAGGCTCAAAATCTCAAAACAACAATGATAGCAAAAATATCCACATGTAAGATATATTGAAAATCCATTACAGCAAGCTAAGCAAAGGAATGAAAATAAGTAATCCTTTCCAAAAGCAATTGAAGGCAAACAACCCCCCCACAACACTTAAAATCAGGTGCATTGGCAGACCAAAGAGAAGTATGTGAGACAAAAGTATGTAAAAACTATAAAACCCAGGTATCAAAAGAAAAATACATCACTTGAAGCTAAAACTATACACCTGAGAAAAGGAGGAAAATATTAGTAAAAAGCACGAACTTAATCATAAACATAAAGGTAAAGGATACCTCAGTCTAGATTTTTGACAAACTTTATTTCTAATCTGCAAATATTTTGAAGATATTCAAGTTAATACAGTCAGGGTTCAAGCATTCACCAAGGATCTTTTATTACAGCAGATAACATATGTTGAAGGAACAAAGACGAGGGAAGAGAAAATTGAGTGCAATTGCAGACCCAAGTGCTCAATTTAAGATTTGCAAAGGAAGAAACTTCTTGTTATCATGATATGAAAAAACAAAAACTAGATTAAAAAAGAATGCCATTTGTGCTGATTGAAGTTCTCCATTTCAGTTCTCAGTATTAGATTCTGACTCTTTCTCCAGGCCCAAATATCATTGAAGAGCATCATGAAATCAGATGATACACAAATAGAGGAATGATAAGCATAAGGAATAAAGGATTACCTTTTGGCAGGCCGATTTTTCAGTTGTGACTCTTTCTCAAGACCAATTTTATCATTTAAACCCAACTTCAGATCAGGCATTCCAGAGAGGAAGCACTTCATAAGAATCTTCCCCGTTACGTCACAACGTAGAACACTACCTATAGTGAAAAGATTCTTTAGGCACAATCCATGCACCGTTGATAAAAAATAAAATGAGTAAATGAAGGAAATCCACCACCAATCACTACACCAACCTTTTGAAGACATTAGAAGATTTACACTTTCCACAATATCCAGAAAAACCTGAGAGAAATGGACGTGAAAATCCAGCAGAATGGCGCATTTTGATCAATTGAAAAGGGAAAAGAAGACAGTCACCTCATTCTTTTTATAAACAAGGCCTTCTCTGCGCCAGCCCACAGCACCTGTAACTTGTAAAGTTGCGTTGGGGATGGGTTTATCTGTAGGCTGCCAAATTATTTACAACAGAGTTGAAAAAGAAAATTAAGAAATTAAACATAAACCATTTAATTCTAAACGCAAAAAGATCAATTCATTAACTTTTTCCGTGGATCTGCAATGTCCATAAATACAATCAAAGATAAATATAGAAGAAAAATGTATTGTCATATTGGAAACTAGTTATTGCAAGAAGAACCTAACCTTGGAAGAAAATGGTGATCGCACTCCTTCTTGAGTGATGTAAAGTTTTAAAATCTCAGGAGAAAGATTTTGAGGATAGCCAAAGTCCATGATTTCTGCAATTTTAAGATACCAATTGTTCACTTGGTCATATAGAGATTGTTTTCTAAATATGAAGTTAATGGTTCTAGGGCAAAGAAGTTCATTAGACTGAAAGAAATGTCAAAAATTTAAAGAGCAATGGGAAGAAAAATTACACAATGCAGGAAGTACGCACCATCCAGTAGTTCATAGATCAGAACAAAATTATTTCTAATAGCATCTTCATCAAAGGACCCACCAAAATATGACTTAAACAATGCCACTGCCTGCATATAAAACAGTATGCCACTATCAGCTATGTAAGAAGTCAAAGTCTCAGAAAAGTTATTACTTGGCAGTCGCAATCACAGAGGCTAAAAGACACATGATTGGAAACACAAGAAAGTTTTTTTAACATTAACAAGATTAATCCATCATTTGAACCTTTTAAATAGAGTTCCGAAGAGACATTGGGTTGATTTGACTGATATTAAAATACTAAAAGAAAATTCTTCCAAAACAGATTGAATCCTCCAATGAAAAGCAAAATAATTTGTAGATGAGTTAACAACAACATTACTGTCGACTACATGTCAAAGATGATTTGCCAAAATCAAGAATAAAGTTACTTGCCAGGAAGAAAGTTACCTCAACAACAAACTTGAAAGCACAAGCTACATTAGCATTACTGCTTACAACAATTACAATATAGACATTGCTGATTCTCATGTAAAAGAAGGAGCAACCTCCAATCTGCTTCACAGGGCATGTACCAAGTTCTTTAGTTTGCATAATATGCATCCGAAATGCATCCACCATATTCCCACTGAAAGAAATATTACATAACAGCTTTGTAAAAGATCAATTATAAGTTACAGCTAAGGAATTGGTTTAGAAAAAAAGAGTTATAAAGAAGGGAACGTTACAAATTCAATAGCAAATGCCAGACGTAGGAAGCAAAGACTGTTAGGTAACATTAATAAGGAAAAAAAATATAGGAGGCATGCAAAGTAGCTTGATAAAAGGTTCTGGAAGGATAAAACAGAAACATCTTATAATTGGAACTGCAAGTCTGCTATAAAATGTTTGACAAAGTAAATGTTCTATCGACCCATACACAGAAAACAGTGGAAAGTCCTTATCCAGCAATAGCCTTTTGTGGAATAGAACAAAAACATGCATTTTCCATCTCTTTTTTCAATCAAAACAACACCACCACAATACCATAACCACCGATCTCATTTAATGATGAAGAATCAAATAAATCCCTTTAGTAACAAGCCAAAAACTCAATGAAAATAATAATTGAAAGTACGTTAATAACTGAAGCCCCTTAGCCTCCATGAGTTCCACATAATTAACATCAATATTCTTCTTTCCTTGATAAAAACAGTTGGCATGAAGCCATAGCTAAACTAATAACGGATATAAACAAAAACATAAGAAGCCCTCCCGCATGCACATTGAAAAAATACCCACTAAAAGGGGAAGAATGATTAAAAAGAACAGTCATGAGTGCATAAATTCGGATATTTTGATTCCCAAAGTTCCCACAAATTCAATATTATCAGACAAAGAAATGTAAAAGTAAAAAAATTACCCAACATCGTCGCGATAGAGGCGGTTGATTAGGACGTCGCCGCGGAGATTTAAGAAGTAGATGGCGGAAGCAGCCACCGGCATCTCTGAGCCAGTGGATCGAAGCGAAAAAGAGGGACGAACGGTGATGGTTTGATTGCCGCAGATCTGGGGAGTTGGTAAACTCAAACGACGTCGGCGATCGGAATAATATAGTGTGCAGCTCCAAAGGTGGGTTGTGGTAGAAACGGAAGAAAATGGAAATCGAGATTTTCTTAAGAGGGCGCTGTAGTCTGCTTTGGGTAGCAGTCAGCAAATTAACACATCAGTCTCGATTTCGCACGCGAAAGATGTCCGGCACGTGCATTTCACATCTCCTAAATTTTAATTACTATTTAAGGGGGAAAAAAAACTCACATCTCATGAAATTTAATACAAAAATATTTTCGTCTAAAATTAGTTCCATTGATTAACTGAATCTTTAATTACAATTGCAATTTAAAAAGTTCTTGGATAGCATGTAGGTGAGGCTATAAATTATTCTCACTTTATAAGTTTATTAAAATTAAATAAAATATATCTATAAGTAAACTGTTTAATTATCCAAATCATTATATTTATAAATTCTAGCTACAACTAACATATTGTAGAGATTATTCTAAATTTATATATTTAAGGTTATATATGTTTATATTTCTACTAAATTGCATGTCTAATGTAATATATTAAAGGGTTAATTACTATAAAAAAGTTCAAATTTTTGTCAATTTTTTAATTTTATTCTAAATTTTAAAAAGCAACAATAAAATATTTAAATTTTTAATTTTTTTCAGTTTTAACCTAAACTTTAAAAAGTAACAATAGAATGTTCAAACTTTCAATTTTCTTCAATGTTAACCCAACATTCTATGTTGTTCTTCTGGTGCCCTCAACCATGTATTTTATGTTTGTTCTTCTGACCTTTCAAATTACTCTCGCATTACAATGTACTGCACCAATAAACTATTCGTTTTTAATTTGTTCTCTTGATGTTCTTAATGTAAGGGCATCGAAGCTACATAATCTGAAAATCGAAAGGTGAGGGTGTCGAAAGAACAAACTGAAAGCAAAGGAAAAAATTTTAATGAACACGCAAGGTCGTCAGAACTGCATAATTTGATTTAGATCACTTTTATACGATGTCGTCATTTTAATTATATGATTAAACGATGTCGTTTCATAATTTCCATTTGTTGTGTTAATTTTGGCTGACGTGTATTAATAGTTAAGGTTTCTGAAATACGTGACAAATCATGCCAGTAAACTTAACGAAAACATCAACGTTGAGTTAGAATTGAAAAAAATTAAGAATTTTATTACTCCTTTTTTAAGTTTAGAATATAATTGAAAAAATTAAAAATTTGAGTATTTTATTTTTATTTTTAAAAGTTTAGGTTATAATTAAAAATTTAACGAATTTTGAGTTTTTTTAGTAAGTAACCCTATAATAAAATATGATCATATATAACAAATGTTATATTATAAATTGTAGCAATTATGGTACTCAATTCTAAATAAATATTCATGTTTTGGACTTTATTTATTGAGCATCATTTATTGTACGACCATCAACAAAGCTATGACAACACTGTCCTAGTCTCTGGTTGGAATGATGCTTTTTTTATTAATAGGGAGAACCGAAAACAACTTACACTACAAGTCGAGGGATAAAAAGTCCCGACATATCCTCGAGGAGGAAGGGGTGGCACCCAATAGGTGGATTAACAAAAGTGGTGGTTCCTAAACCAAACTGTGTGGCATAGTTTGCGAACCAGTATACGCATATGTTGATTTCTCAATAAATGTGGCGAGGGATAACCGTCTAGTTTCAAGTGAACAGTACATGAATACACTGAACTAGGGGATAGAGAGCCACAGAACGGCTAGTCGCGTAGGAGATTTATCACCGCAATCGAGTCCACTTTGTGTTCAATCCGACAATAGCCTAGGTTCCAGACGAGTGTGAGCCTTGTATACACTCCCCACAGTTCCGCAGTCACCGGCGAGCACGCGCCAAGATTCTGGCTGAAGCCTCCAAGCCAATTGCCTTCACTGTCCCGTATGATGTCGCCTGCAGTGGCAGAGAAAGGGTGTCGTTCGCACACGCCATCCGTGTTTAGCTTGCACCATCCAATTAGCCACGCATGTCAAGGTCAATAGCCCAGTCCTGCTCCACCTTGCCATGTGGATGCCTGTTGTAATTGACCTGCATAAGACAAAATAATAGAAATAGGTGAGGACGACCAAAAAAACTATTCATCAAAGAGGGATCGATTATGCCAGGTCCAAAGGAACCAACAGGTAACACAAACAGGATGGACCAATAGTGTGCAAAAACTTAGCGGTGAGATTGAAGATTTGTGGTGATCCAGTTTTGGGCCGGTATATGGAAGAACTCAGTAGTGATTATGTGCGAAGGAAAAGAGCTCCACACTTGTTGGGCTTTGCCGCAGTCACGCACAATATGTTGTGCGGATTCCTCTAGTCCACAGTGAGAACAGGCTTCATTCGTAGTAAGGTGCCGTCGAACTCAATGCTGGTTAGAGAGTAAATGATGGTGAGCGAGGAGCCAGAGAAAGGAGCAAATGCGTTGAGGACCGTTCCACTTCCAGATGGCCTTCCAAATACCATGGTACGAGACTTCCTCGTGATCCATAACTAGGGAGTAGGTGGACGCTACTGTGAAGTGTCCCGTGTTAAAAAGCCCCTAGATTAACTTATCTTGGCCTAGGTGGTCTTTTGGAGGTAACAAACTAGCAAGGACTCGGTAAATTGACATTGGAAGACACGATTTCAAAGTGTCCCACTTCTAATTACTGTCAGTGTCTACAAAGTGTTTGACACTGAGGTAGCGAGAAGAAGCAGGAATATGCGTAGTTGTGTGGTGAAGTAGAGGTCCCATCGTACCTACCCACAAGTCCTGGTGCCATCACCAATACTCCACCTTAGGCCCTGGAGCACTATGTGCCAAATCGCTTTTATACTCCTCCAGATCATGGATCCGCCTACGGTGTCAATAGAATTGGGGAGATTATTGGCATCAAATTTATACTTTGTAGACATAATTTGAACTCAAAAGGCGTGGGGCCTATCAATCAAGGACCATCCCAACTTCGCTAGGAAGGCATCATTGGTTTCGCGAATTTTTCGAATGCCGAGGCCCCCTAGATCTTTAAGAGTGCAGACTAAATCCCCGTTAACTAAATAAATCCATTGAGTGCCTGTATAAGAGCTTCATAAGAATCGTCGCATTAGTTTCTCCAGGGCATCACACAAGCTGTGGGGCAGTTGTACCATCTGTATAATGTAGCTAGGTAGGGCCGCAATGACCGATTGCACTAAAGTGGTGCGGCCCGCAAAGGACAGAAGGTTGGCTAACCAATCGGATAAGTGTTTCTGAATGTTCTCTAAAATGTACTGATATGTGTGTTTTTTCATGCGTTCATACAACAGTGGAACGCCCAGACAACATTCGAGGCCCGTTGTTCGTTGGAACCCCAGGGCGGTGCATAAATAGTGGGCGGTGTGAGGGCAGATATTGCTGGAGAAATAGCACCTCAATTTAGCGTGGCTAACTCGTTGACTGGCAGCATCATAGAAGGAGGATAGTGTATCCCAAATAATGGTCACTTGGTCAATTGAAGCTTCAGCGAACAGTATGAGGTCGTTAGCAAAAAACAGGTGAGATATGGTAGGGCCATTATGGCTTAATCTAACAGGCTTCCAATGGCCTTGCGTGATAGCACGAGATATAGAGTGTCCGAGGCGTTTCATACACAAGACAAATAAGTAAGGCGATATGGGGTCTCCTTGTCGAATACCTCGAGTAGGCCGAAAAGCTTCGCTAAGGTCCCCATCCCAATGTACCTGGAGTGAGACCGAGGAAATGCACTTTATAATGAGGTTAATCAAAGACTCGGGAATGCCACCATTGACTAAGGTTTCTTGAATGAAATCCCATAACAGACGATCATAGGCTTTCTTAAGGTCAACCTTCAGAGCCATAATCCCTTTCTTAGCTGTTTTCTTTTTCATAGAGTGAATAACTTCTTGGGCGATAATAATATTAGCCGTAATCAAGCACCCTGGGACAAAGCTCAATTGGATTGGAGCGATCAGATCCTCTAGGTAGGGTTTAAGCCTATTAACAATGAGTTTGGTAATGGTTTTGTAGAGTACAGTGCATAAGGCGATAGGCCGAAACTGGGTAATGGAAGTGGCAGTCGGGGTCATAGGGATGAGAACTATTATGGTGCGGTTCAGGTTAGACTCCCAAACTTCTTGTCGAAAAATCCTCTGGATGAACGCGGTGAGTGAAGGTCCCACTGTATCCCACTGGGATTGGTAAAAGACAGCGGTGAATCCATCTATCCCGGGGGCTTTGTTAGGGGCCATAGTGAAAAAAGCCGTTTTTAACTTCGTCGGGGTGTGGAGGGCTAGCCAACTCTTCCATCTCTTGGGGGTAGAGGGGGAAACTGGCCCCGAATTTGACAAACAAGAGGGGTCTGCCTGTCAGATGTATAGATTTGCTCAAGGAAGTTCTTGGCTAAGCTCCGGATGCTTGTCAAATCGGAGAACTCATGCCTGTTTGCATCCTTCAAAGAAATGAATGTTGCATGATGATGCTTGGCCATAGCGAGCGTATGATAGAATTTAGTATTCCTGTCACCCTGACTTAGCCACTGACTCTTGGAGCATTGATACCAATAGATTTCTTCCTAAGAAAGGACCTACTTTAAATCAGATTGGAGTTGTTCCTCCAGCTCTCGAAGTGAGTTAGAGTCTTCACTTTCTAATCTTGTCTGAATGCCTTCGAGGCACGCCAGGAGGCGCCTTTTTTGGGAAAAGATACTGCCAAATGTGTGGAAGTTCCACTGGTGAAGCTTTTCCGCGAAGTGTCGGTGGGCAGTGCTGATATCCGAATGGGTAGTAGTCCAATGCTCCGCGACAAATTGCTGATAGTCAGCATGCGTCAACCAAACATTTTGAGAGTAAAAGGGCCTATGAATCGGCGGAGGGGGCGCACTGTTGTTGAGAGACACTAACAAAGGTCGATGATCAGACTTAAGAAAGGGAAGGTGAGTAACTGTAGTGCTACTGAAAGTCGAATACTAGTTATTAGCACAAAAAGCCTGGTCTAATCTGGCGAGGATATGACCCCGTCGCCATGTGAATCTAGTCCTGTGAAGCCTAGATCCTGGAGAAGACAGCTTTCCACGCAATCTCTAAAATGAGAGTTGACTATCGGTTGAAGACGAGAACTGCCGTGTTTGTCCGTGCATTCCAACTTGATGTTAAAGTTCCCCCTACAATAGTTAGGGTTTAATGGTGATCCTGGCAATTTGCTGAAGAAATTGCCATAAGTATCGTTGAAGCGAGGAAGTAGGGCTAACATAGATAGCCCTAAAATCAAAAGACCGACAGTCCCACTCAATACTGGTATAGACAAATTGCCGATGGGCGATATGAATACGGACTTCAATATCCTCTTTCCAAAGAAGCCAGATACCGCCCGAATACCCCGCTGCTTCAACCCGGAAAGACTGGTGAAAACCTAAGCTCCTAATAATTTTTGTGGCACGAGCCCCACTAATGCGTGGCTCGACCAAAACTACCAGGCACGGTTTGTGGATTCAGATACAATTTTTAATGATGGGTTTAAAAGTCCGTCCTCCAACCCCTTGACAGTTCCAAATGAAGATCTTCATGAAAACGGGTAGGAGAATTAATCAACAGGCGAGCTAACTTGGGTGGTTGTTTGCACCCGACTGTGATCCATTATAGGCTTCGGAGAACTCTCCTCCATTTGCGCGTTAGGCCTTAAACTTGTAAATATGATTGTCGTCTTAGCTGGGCCTAGATCTGGCTGTTGTGTAAGGGGAACCATATATGTTTGGTCGGATGTGTCCAAGGTATTGGGCGGGGGATATGTATCAAGATCCTCATCCATGGCTCCGCTATCCGAACCAGTATTTAAAGGAAGGGTAATGGACTGGTCGGGAATGACCACGTCGGCATGGGAAGGAATGGAAAGGGCCACGTGAGCCATAGCAAGAGATTTGGGTCCTTGTAAGTTGGGTGAGAAATGAGGCCTAAGGCTTTTGGGTATAGCTAGGCTCGCTCGTAGGAGGAGATTGGCCCATAGACTAGGTCTGTCCAGATTGGCCCAACGTATGGGTGTGAAGTTGCTGAGGCGGCATCGTTTTCGCGCCAGCCTTACCCACGCTACTTTGGCCCTTTGTCGATTGTCGTTTCGTGCGATTCTCCTTCAGCGACGCTTGCATTAGGGATTGAGATTGAATTGGGGGTTGAGTTGACGCAGACGGCGTGTCACAGGTGGAGATGTCCACTCTCCTCTCTAACAGCTCCTTCTCTGTCAGAGTGAAGAACCTCGAGCCCGACACTCCAACTGGTGATGGTCCAATGGCCTTATAAGTTCGCTTGGCCATTGCAGGGGTCAGTTGTCGACGGGGACGCCTTGAAACTTGCGTCCAGGGCCCATACTCCTCATGTAGGATATCGACAGTCGTCTGTGGGGTGCGGTCGTTGCCAGTGGAAGGCTGTTGTGGTTCACTCGGGGCTTGCTTAGTCGCGGGTTGCGCAGTCAAGTGCGTGGGGCAAGACATCTCCCATGTCCGACCAACTCACATGTAAAGCAGATTGGGGGCAAGCCTTCGTAGGCTCACCGTCTAACTTCATAATTGATCTGAGCGGGGAGCTTAAGTCCATATCCACCGTAACTCGGGCGAACTTGCCCTGCTGAGTGGTTTCCACAGAGAGAGCAGGCGTGATTTGATCAAGTGGAATCCCAATTTACGACTAAGGAGTTTGATGATAACCGCATTAGCCCAAATGTTGTCGAGTTTGCCTTTAAAAGTCTGTGAAAGCTCCACCCCATTCCAAATTTGCCTAGTATGATATTGATATCTCCTTCAGTTATTGCTATGAGGGTCTCATCTGGCCATTCCTTTTCATTTTCCCTAATTCCAGTGACAGTATAGTCACTCACCACTGTGCTAAAACTGGGAAAGGTGGGTTGAATATTCGGTGCAGGGGGTGGGGTTGTTAAGTCATTTAAATTGCATATATTTTGGGCATAATTATTGTTGATGTGTTGAAATTATTATCCGAATTTAATGGAATTGTTCTATAATTGTTTACAGATGGTTTTAAACACTCTAAGGACCAAAAAGGATCAAAAAGATGCAAAAGAATGAAAGAAATCCGAAATCCCCAATCTAGCCGAAATTTAGAGATTAGGTGTGGGCACGCCTAAGGATGGGATTTGAAGTCTACAGAAATTTCAGAATTTGTTTCCAATTAAAACACAATCTTTCAAGATCCTTTTGCCCTCTTTCCAAGAAGTCTCCCACCGAAAATAGAAGACC
>JANITX010000005.1:20715340-20725978 GCA_027564395.1 Erythroxylum ulei
CACCCATTTCATGTATTATCCTCAAAATATCATTTCAATTGCTCCAATTAACATTACCCAAGTAAAACATTAAACACCACTAATTCCCATATCATTCTTTCTACTCCTTCCACTATTCATTTTCAAAATAACACACATTTGATATCACTTATGCCCGGAAGTTGCCACTGATATTGTGTATATGTTATTCATTATTAAAAAGCATATATATATATAAATGTTAATATGATGCATGAGCAAGACCAACGCATTTCCTTTGTCTCTCCTTGAGCACATATATACTAAGATTTCGGGTTCTAACCTTTAAGATGGGGACAGGATGTTACAATATTGATGGCTTAAAGGCTTTGGAGAGTGTTAATGGATAAGTGATAAGTTCTTAATTGACTATATATTTACTCCCTAATGCCCAGTGATTAATTTTATGTTATGCTTAAGATACATATTTTGGTTTATTTTTCTTAGGTTCAAGTTGGAGAAACAAGAACCAAAATGAGCTAAAAAAAATACCCTTGGAGTAGTTTTATCAATATTTGATCTTATTTGCCTTCATGAAATAAGGAGATGAATTAGGGTAGAGATAGGACAAGAATGAAAGAAATTAAGTTATTGCAACTTAAACGGTAGTGCATGAGACTGTGTAAGTCATTGGAAGCCTGTAGGAGCTTAAAGACATTTGGAAATAGCCTCTTTACTAATTAAGTGTAAGGTTACATAGTAATGGACCTTACCAAACCCTACGTATCAATAGGATTCATGCTGGGAGTTGTTGTTATTGTTATTATTGTTGTTATAGGAGTTTGAAGACAACATTTCAGCCACTTTTACAACCTACAATTTCGTGTGTGGACTTACATAACCATGTAAGTGAGCTACACGACTATGTAAGTGGTTGTGTAGCTCACCATGAACGTGTAAGTTCACAAATTTTAGGAAAACTGAGACCCACAATCACTTACACATGGTAACTTACAGTTGTTTCTTGGTCCTTGTATGTTTGTTAATGTTATGTGTGGTAGTGACGAGATCTCCTCATTAAGAACTTGTACGATTTGATCCTAAGATTGGAAGAAAACTGTGAAGGTTGTGAAGGGAAACTAGAACAACTCTAAGAATACAACAATGAATTAAACTTGAGGAAGTTGTTGAGGAGGAAAGTCATTTGTTTTGCAAAAGTAATCATGTTAGCCTTTCTTCCTAAAGTATTATGGAATGGGTGAATTGATTATGATTCAAATAAGGGAGAAGATGTTGTAAAGGGTCACTATTTATGGTTATAGTTTATTGTTTATCATCATTCTTTTGAGTGATTTCTTCTAACTATTTATGCTTCATGTGGTTTGTGATATGGAGCCTTGAATCTAACTATTTTTGTGATTTTGAGATGGTCCATCCAATAGTAGATACTAACATCCTTGAAAAATTTTGGGAAAAATGATACCCACAATCACTTACACATAGTCACTTACAGTTGTTTCTTAGCCCCTTTATGTTTGTTAATGTTGTGTGTGGGTTGATCCCTTTGTGGTTATTAATGTCTCTCCCTTTTGCACAGTAGATATTAAGAGTCTAAAAATATGGAAGACATTAAAGTATAAAAATATGGAAGACATTAAATATGTGTTCATTGACTTAATCTTTATCTTGAAGAATTTTAAGTGGAGAATGCAGAAGTTATGATTCATAGAGATCAAAATTTTATCACGTGATGAGGAAAACATGGAGTTGAGAGCGAACGCCAATAAACAAAAAATCTTCTTGGGAGGTAACCCAAGGGGAATTTGTTCCTTTTCCTTTACATTTGTGCATTTTTTGTTTAAATGCTCCATTTCTTACATTTAATGTTACACTGGGGACAATATAAGTTTTAAGCATGGGAGTGGTGATTTTGTTTATTATGTGAGTTTTTAAGTTTGTTTCTTATGTGTTTTTAAGTTCTTTTAGCATGTTAAAAATATTCTCTCTTTTTCTATTGCTTCTAGGACTATATAGTTATAATTAGAGATTACAATTAACTAAAAAAATTATGGAAACTTGGGCATGTATTTTTACTCTTATAATTGATTAATGTATGTTTTCTTTATAAGAGTAGTAACTAGTGGGTAGATATAAGCTAGTGAGATTTTAAGCCTTTTAGATTGACACATCTATATTAGTTTCATTGTCTTTCACTTATATGTGACCTTTACAACATTTACATCCTAACTTTACCTTGATTTTATATTTGAGACCACATTTTAATCACATGTATTAATAAGTAAATAATATAGGCATTCTTTGTTTTGTAACCTATATTAGCCAAATAGCCTACCTAATGACATGATTTATCTTGTTGTTAAGCCCCTTGAACTTTATTAGCGTTTTAATTTTATGCTAACCACATTATGTTCCTTCTTAAAATTAGTGAAGCATTTGTGATTGTTGATATTTGTGGAAGCACAAGAGTATAAGTATGGGGGTGTGCACATATGCGGGTTGGTTATAATGAATGGAATGTGATTTTTATCTCTTATTAATGAATTCCATCATTGATGTAGTTTCTTTGAATTTTTGTCTTTAAAAAAAGAAAAATGAAAGAAAAGAAACATAGAAAAGAAAAGAAAAAGGTAATAAAAGAAAAGAAGTTGTTGAGGAGGAAAGTCATTTGTTTTGCAAAGTAATCATGTTAGTCTTTCTTCCTAAAGTATTATAGAATGCGTGAATTGATTATGATTCAAATAAGGGAGAAGATGTTGTAAAGGGTCACTCTTTATGGTTATATTCTATTGTTTATCATCATTCTTTTGTGTGATTTCTTCTAACTATTTATGCTTCATGTGGTTTGTGATATGAAGCCTTAATTCTAACTATTTTTGTGATTTTGAGACTGTCCATCCAATAGTAGATACTAACATCCTTGAAAAATATGAAGAAAAAAGGATAAAATATTAAAAAAATAAAATTATTAAGAAATTGGAAATGACATTAACAATAATGTTAAATAGAAGAAAATAACAACATAAAAGAAGTAAGAAATGCACACAATTAATTAAGAAAAAGAAAATAAAATAAAACTCAAAAGTCAAACGTCTCCTTTTTAAGTGACTTAGGCTAATCTGATAATGGAAAATCCTCATGTTGTTGATCCTAAACCAGTGGAAGAGCTGCTAAGTAAATACCTTCGTCAAATGGTGGAGGTTGGAAATCAATGCCTTAACTGAAGGCTCACTATTAACAACATTAGCTCTTCCATCCACCCAGCTATAATCTTGAGTCTTCCTAGCTTTATAACCGAAGTCTCAAGTTGTCCTTCCCTCTCTAGAAGCTCTGATTGCTATTATGGGAGAGTCTTTTGAATACTCAAAAGTTGAGCTACCTATATTTCCAACAGTGTTATCTTTAGCTAATCCAGATGTGGTATCCTAGCCCTAAAAACTCTTGAACTATCCTCCATTAGTATTGCACCTCCTCCTATCTTGGGTTAAGGTGTCTATGGTTATGGTGGCTAGTTTGAGGTATTTTTCTCTACTTTATCTCCATCCTTTGCTATTGGCTCGTTAGGCTTCCAAATGAGTCTCTATATGTCTCCCGTAGGTCCTCGACTTCGACTAACTATACGCATGCACTTCATTATGTCTAGGTTAAGTGATATCATGGTTCTGACCTGCCTCATCAATGGTAATCGATCGAACATCCCTATATGTCATGCCAGTCAAGTCACATAAGGTTTGACACAAATTGTGTCAACCTTCCTCTCTTCGCTCTGACGACTGATGAATTGGACAAGTGCATGTCCTAGGCAGATCGACATCTGTCGCTCATTCTCTAAAGATAGTAAATATCTATGTTCCCCACTACGCTATGGCTATCCCCCTGATCTCTCAAAGTATAGCTCAAAACTCCGTGTATGTATCAGAGAGTCAGGTATCGTAGTGACGAAGCCTTGGATCTACTTAGATTATATTCATCGTCGTCACTGATGGTGTCCTAAAAATTTTGGGAGGATATTTCATATAAAGATTCTATCCTTATGTCTAATTACTCATGCGCCCTGAAGAAGTCTGCATCATAGAGGCCCATAGTGACTAAGAAGTCCAAACAACTTATTTTGTTCATCTTCCCTGGATGGTATTCTCCCCATCCCAATCATGGGGTCCCTTCTCCACGAAGAAGGTGGAGATCGCCTCCACATTCAACTCCAAGTAGATGGGTTCCACGATCTCGAAGAATCTAGACCAGGCAATGACATTTACCAGCTCCAGAACTTATTACGTTAATCCAACTTTCTCTAATGTCTCCTAATCAATGTAGTTTCTTTCGGGGTTAGGAGAATTCCATAAATAGTCCATATGTTGTAGCTGAACTAATTAACAATCTTGTCCTTGATGATCTAGCCCACATACCTTACATTGCATTAATCAACCTTGGGCCATTGTAAGTCTGTCTATTTTTCTTCTTAAGGTCTCCACTTGGCTTGCCAACTGCGCCACTGCATCCATTTCATACACTGCTGTTGGCTTATTGTTTTTTCCTCTAGACAAGCACCACTGATAATTGTTCATCTCCATATCTTCTATTAATTCTTGGGTCACCTCTGATATTTTGTTGTTGAGTGTTCCCCTAGTTGTTGCATCATTAGACTAACTAATGCTTTGATTCAAACCATTATAGAAAGTATGGATTTGCATCCAAAGTGATGGACCATGGTGTGGGCATTTTCTCAATGTCTCCTTAAATCTCTACTATATATCATATAAAGATTCAGCTTCAGCTTGGGAGTATGAGGAGATGTTGTTCCTCAGTTTAGCCATCTTTGTTAGTGGAAAATATTTTGACAAAAACTTCTCTGAAACTTGTTCCTATATTGTTAGCAATGATTGTGGCATTGAATTCAACCATTGTTTTGGCTTCCCTCTTAAAGAAAATGGGAATAACCGCAGTTTGATGGCTTCATCATTAACTCAGTTGCTTTTAGAAGTATTGCAAATCTCTAAAAAATTAAAGATGTGCACATTTGGGTCTTTATCTCTAAGTCCATTGAGTTAGACTAACTGCTATACCATTTGTATGATACTGGGCTTTATCTTAAATTTGTTAACATCAATAGTCGGTCTTACAATGGAGGACTTTGCTCCAATCAAGTCTGGTCTAGCATAGTCAAACATGGTTCTCAGTTGGTCAGCCATGCTTTGCAATTATTCAGTGTCTACTTGACCACCCAAGTCTTCTATTCAACGATCTAGCTCAAACTCCCACAATTATGTGCTTCGAAGATTTCTACATTTTTTCTTTTGATTTATAGATCTGCGTTAATGAAGCTCTCAAAATTACTCCAAGTCATAAAATGACTAAGAGTCCAAATCTACAAAAAGAAAGAAAACTAAAAAAAATTTACTAAATAAAATAAATAAAACAAAAGAGCAATAAAACTTAATAAAATAAAATGACTAGAGTAATAAAATCTAGGTGTTGCTAATATTACCATCCCTAGAAATGGCACCAAAACCTTAATTGGTTAATTCTATACTAATATTTAAATTTACCGTAAGTGCACAATATAGTTGTAGTTAGAACATGTAAGTATGGGTCGATCCTACGAAGATAGTAAATACTAGTAATTAACTTTCTCCTATTATTTAGCCTAAAAATTTGATGTTTGGTTTTTAATTAGAAATAAAACTTAAATAAATAAAATAAAATAGGAAACAATAATGAACAAAGAACATAGGAAATTGTTTAGAAAACTCAATATCAAAGATTAGTCTCTAGGTGATGAATCCCATAAAAATTATTAATTAATTAACCTTTTAACATGCAATTACTTTATTGATCATTAGACGTGGAAATTCCTATCTTATGCTAATAACTCTCTTAAGACTAATAATAACTAATCTATCGGTTGATTAATAGAAATCTTTCTAGTAAAATCCTATAGGATTGTATTATTGAGTTATGAATTCCGTTATTACATTTTACCCTAATCTAGAGGATTTAGGTTGACATATCTCTAGGTTTGCAATCAACTCCTTTCAATTATGGTATATTTATTAATATAAAAGAACTTCTCAATCTCAACCATATGAAATCAAATCATGCACTAATATTTCATATATATTAGAATAAGCATAAAACACCTAATTGAATTACAATAAATTAATTAAAATAATTGCATTGAATACAAAGATTAAAACGTATTGTTATCCCAAACTAGGTTCATCACACCTAGACATTAATAACGTTTAGCTTTTGATAATAGAAAAAAAATCAAATATAAACAGGAAGAAAAAACTAATAGAAAACAAAGAAATCATAATTCTAAATCTCCCTTTTTCATCTATTAAATCTTCTTGCAAGTTTGAGGTTTGATGTTGTAATCTACTAGATCTTTTGATGTATTCTTTGTGTTTTCCACATCCTTTGATCAAAATTTTCAATCGTATAAGTTCATTATATCTGAAATCTACTAGAAAAATCGTGGCTCCTCAATTTGCATTCGCTCATGTCTTTTTATAGTAAATTTTAGTCTAAGACATACATGATCTGCTACACAGGCATGTAGGAGACTGTATATAATAAACAAAACACCTAAATTTGCAAATTTACATAGGTACTGAGACTTACATGGGCACACATAGTCGTGTATCTCTAAGTTGCATCAAAACTTCATTTTGTGCCACGTTTTCATTGGAATTCTTCTCCTTTATGTTCATAAAGACAATTATAACCTATACATGCACTTGAAGCAAATTAAGTACTACATATACAACAAAACTACAAAATATCAAGCAAAATATCAAATATAGGTGTATAATAATAGTCAAATATGCATCTATCACGCCTCCCAGTCTGTAAATATGTTAATCCCAAACTTTTTATACTTAAGCCTCTAATATTGTTCCTCTTGGGCTCCAAAATTGAATAACAACATTCTCGGTTGCTCTAGGGGTTGGCTATGGTGGAGGAACCTTCTCCTATTTGTCACTTCCTTGGGATCTTCTTTTCTCATCATTGTGCCTGAAACTTTAAATAAGTTTGAGATATTCTAAGAGAAATTACAAAAATACCCTTTTTCACTCACTTAAAATTGATTATGCTTACTAAATTATTAAACATGAAAACAAAGTAACAACGAAAATTAAAACACATAAAAATTAAAAATAGCGAAAATTAAAACACATAAAAAAATTACAAATAAATTAACACAAATAAATAAGTAAATAAATAATATAATAAAAATTAATTAATTAGAAAATAAATTAGCAACCTAATTAATCACAAAATTATAATTAAAAATATTGTAATTAACAAATTAAACTAATCTAATTGTATAATTACGAATTCAACCCTAAAATTGAAATTAAAAACCTTAATTTCACAATTATGTAAAATTGACAAAATTGAACGTTAAATTCATGCAAAACACAAAATTGACATTCAATTTAACACAAAACAAACTTCAATTAACATAAAAAAAAAAAAACTAATTAACCTAATTTGACATAGAATATCACAATCAAACATTTGGTAAGCATAAATATCCCAATTTCACAATTCAAGTTGAAATTTCACCCAATACATATGCAATTAATCAAATTGAACAATTAGATCCAATGGGTAATAATAATAATAAACTATCAAAATACAATTAAGCATAAAATCACATAAATTGTCACAAAATCTCTAAATTGTAAAATTAGTGTTTTTGATTAAAAATCGCCAAATAATGCAAAACACCCCATGAATAATCCATAAATAAGTGAAAACAATAGGAAAAAAATGCAAAATATTAGACTGGAAAATTGAAACGTGATGACAGGGAGTGAGAGAAAATGAGAAAGAATGAGGGTTAGGGCATTTTCAAAGTATATCATGGGTTTACACGGTTTGTTACGCGACCGTGTAACTAACCGTGTAGGTCACTAAATTGCTTCTTTTCATGGACTTACACGGTTTGGTGCATGGGTGTGTATATAACCGTGTAAGTCTACACTAATATGTATAAAGAACGTGAAACTCTTTGTAAACGTGTGCCACTTGAAAATTATAACAAACTTAAAATTTTTGCACCTTAGAGTTATAAACCTTTAACATGTTTGCCCTAACACTATAATCATGCATAATCTTGTGAAAATGATTAATGTCCAAACCTAAAAACACATTAAACTCAATTAAACCTATTATAATCATCACAGTAAGAATAAAATGACATGGAATCGAAAATAAAACCTAAACTAATTTATGGGTTGCCTCTCATGCAGCGCTTATTTAATGTCGATAGCTTGACGTATCCTACAGGCTCATCCTGGGTCTATAATCAGTGGCTTACTTCTACCTATTTCTTTGCAAGGAAGTTTAGTAGCATGTAAGTAAGCCATATGTTGCAAGATAATAAGAGCATAATTTATCAATTAAATAAATCATAGCAATTAGTGTCGAGATGTTACACCAATATAGTTTTGTTGTTAGGCCATCAAGGATCTTAGCATATGATTGGATGGAACTAACTCCTATTTAAACCTAAAGCAGTAACTTTCTTTTATTGCTTAAGTTTTAGAGAGGAATAACTAACTATTTACATTACACATGCTTCTACTAAACACTTTCCTACTTCTTACTTTTTCTACACCAAAATTGCATGGAATCATTGCATTGCTTTTATGTTTTATGATAATCAACATATTGTTTTTTATAATCATTTCATTACTTTTTTAATTTTAACTTGCATGTATGCTTATATTTATAGGTTTTAATGGCTCAATAAAGAAGTATAAGGCCTTTTCACGGTGGAAATTTCATGTTAGAGCCTTAATTCTAATATGTTGGTGGGGATATTGCTACATTTGATAATGTTGATATGGACTTTGTTAGTAATAGAAAAATAAATGAGATAAGATTGGAATTAGGGTATGATCAAATTGATAAGGCATATTATAGGAACCTAGCTTAAACTTTCAGGACTCATTGAAAATTATAGACTCAAATGAAAGTTGTATAAGGCTAGCAAACCTATTGCAAATACATGGGATTGTTGAAGTATATGTAACTCATCTCATGGACACACCTATCCATGCTATTGATGATGATGAGAATATAGAGGGATAGGGTGCACAAACGGATGATGATATGAAGGGACAAGGTGCACAAATGGATGATAATTTGGAGGGAGAATGTGAAAAATAGGATGGAAATTTGGATGAAAAGAAAACACAATTTCAATCAAACTTTTATGTAGACATTCCAAATGACCAATATGCAATTGAAATTCAATCTTCAGATTATGTTAGTCCTATTAGCATTGGTGAATATCCTAGCGGAGAGGAGGTAGGTGAAGCTTTATGTAGACCCAACTCAACGATTAGGGATAATCTTACAAAGGTTACACATGAGTGGAGGTTGGGAATGGAGTACAGGACTATAAAAGAATTTAAAGATACTATTGTCAATTATGCAATATGTAATGGATACAATGTTAGGTTGAAAAAGTGTGAGAGTAATTGGATTAGGTATGTGTGTGTTGATGGATGCCCATGGGTTTTGTATGCTGCATATGATAAGAATGAGAGATGTTTTAGGGTGAAAACATATAATCCTAATCACACTTGTTTCACTACAAACAAATTAAAATTGGTTTTTGCAAAATTGTTGAATGGATATTTAAAGGATAGAATTTTGGAGAAGTCTAATATCACAACCAAAAATTGGTAGAAAAATATAAAGAGAAGCTCAATATTTTTATTAATTCAAGCATGTGTAGAAGAGCAAAAAAGATATTGAGGAAAGAGAAAGCAACATATTTTATTGCTGAATGTAGGACGTTGCAAGGCTATGTACATAAGTTGAAGGTAAGCAATCTTGGATCAACAATTGAGTTACAATTATCGAGAAATCAAGAGATTGCTACATGTATGTTATGTTATAAAGTTTATGATGTAATTCATTATGTTTGTTATGTAGTATATTAATACTTCTTATATTTTGATGTAGTTTAAGAAATTGTATGTTTGCCATGAAAAGAGAGTGGAAGCATTTAAGACCAATTTTTTGGATAGATGGATGCATCTTAAAGATAGAATTCTAATGGAAGTTGTTAAGCGTAATTGGTATGAATGGTGATGGAGGAATGTTTCAATTGGCTTGGGCAATTGTAGAGGTGGAAAATACGGATTCATGCACTCAGATCATGAATCTGTTGTCATCTGATTTGAATTTGGAAGATGCTGAAGGAATTACAATTATATCTTATATGTAGAAGGTATGTTAACATACTTAGAATTGAAATCATTACATGAAATATTAGCTAATATCTTTTTAATTTATTGTATGGATTAGTCAGGGTTGTTGAGGACACTTTGCTCAATGTAGATCTCAGAATGTGTCAGACATATATATCATAATTAGTCTGCCAATTATGTTGGGCCCCGTTTCCAGAGCCCAACTATCCTGAACCATAGAACGTGAACAGGTTTCCTTGTAAGATTATGCCAATGTACCCTCATTAGCCATCATTGGTTCCTCATCATTCTCATAACATCTCAAGCCACAAAGGCTAACCCACACAACGAAAACACAACAATCACAATTTACTTCTTCAAAATTGTAGCTCTTAGTTTCTAATTTATTTTGGAGCAAGAACCACCTCAAACGGAGCTCTATAGCTCA
>JANITX010000005.1:21037882-21054507 GCA_027564395.1 Erythroxylum ulei
GCCACCCTCGCGGGGCACGGACTCGGATATCACCAACGATGTCGGGTTCGGGTCACGCGGGAGTGGGGTGTTACAGCTTCAGCTGGGTTCAAGATGTTTCTCGTGGGGATCCAAGAAACAGAGTGTAGTAGCACAGTCGACAGCTGAAGCAGAGCTAATTGCTACTGCTGCTACGGTAAACCAATCTATTTGGTTAAGGAAGATGTTGGAAGAATTAGGTATCTCGCTGGAGGAGAGCATAGAAGTGATGATAGACAACAAAGCTGACTTATCGATTTCTCTAAATCCCGTGTTCCATGGAAGGACAAAGCACTTCAAAATGAAGTGCTATTTTCTTCAAGATATTCAGCAGGGGGGAGAAATCAAGCTTGCGTATTGCAAGACAGAGGAACAAATAGAAGACTTATTCACCAAAGCATGACAAGGCAGGAGATTTGAATATTTGCGAAGTAGTGTTAGTTTATCTCAAGACTCCTAAGATAGGAGGAGTATGTTGGAGTCTTAGTAGTCTAGAAATACAAGAAGTTGTTAATAACAATTAGTGTCAGTTTTTTCAGTTAAGTCTGTTAACAGTTGTTGACAGCCACTGTAGCAATTGTATAAATTCTTTTGATGAGAATAGATGAATATACTCAATTCATTCTTCTCAAATCAATCTTCAACAGCGTTATCAATTCCTATCTACGTATTTTTAAAATAAAAGATTGGCATCAAGTTAGACGACAATAACTATGGCCTTTAGTCTCAGGTTATGGAAATGTATCTTGCAGGAAAAGATAAGTTGGGATATATAAATGGAGAACTTGAACAACCTGCTGAGGCAGATCCGACATACAGGAAATGGAGAGCAGAAAATGCAGTAGTGAAGGGCTGATCAATCAATTTTATGGATCCAAAACTGATTGGCAATTGCATTAGATTCCCAACAGAGAAATTCGTTTGGGATGCAGTGGCCACAATGTACTTTGATGGTAATGATACCTCATAAGTCTATGATCTCAAAAGAAAGGTGATGAAATTCAAGCAAGCCAGAGGATCAATTGAGACATACTACAGTAGTCTTCAAGGCTTTTGGAGAGAATTTGATTTTCGTCGGCCAAATCCAATGAAACATAATTGTAATATACAGAAGTATAACTCTATTTTGTTGGAGGATAGAGTATATACTTTCCTTGATGGGCTAGATGACCAGCTTGATAAGATCAGAGCGGACGTTCTACAAATGTAACCATTCCCATTTGTAGAGCAGGCTTATCCTCATATTCGTCAAGAGGATTTAAGACAAACAGTGATGCTAACAAAAGGGGATAACATACAACGTGTTGTTATGATCTCTAAGGGAGAACAAAGGACATAACAACAGCCTTCCCTTCGTCTGAATCACGCTAGAAAGAGTACTACCTTGACTAAACCAAAGGCACAAGGAGAGGAAGGGAGCTGCACACACTGTAGGGGTACAAGGCATACAATGGACATGTGCTTTAAACTGCATGGGTATCCAAATTGGTGGCATGAACTCAAGAAAAAAAGCGTGAAGCTAGTTGGGTAACATTTGTAAGCATTGGAGATTCTCCATCTGGTGTGACGAATGCTAACCCTCAATTTTCTCTAATATCACAACAGAACACTTCACCAGCCAAGGAAACAATTAAAGGCTCCTAATGATCCAGGTAACAATGATTGGATTGTTGATTCAAGAGCAACAGATCACATGACATTTGACCCCAAGGATTTTATTGAAACCACTCAACCGAAAAGGACATATATTACCAATGCAAATGGAGTTGCCTACTCGATTACTGGGGCTGGAATAGTGGCACTTTCACCCTCTCTCTCACTATCAAACACCTTACTAGTTCCATTTCTCTCAAATAAATTATTGTCTATAGGTCAAGTTACTGAAGAATTGAATTGTTGTGCTCTACTTTATCCTTCATTTTGTTTATTTCAGGATATTCTCACCAAGGAGAATATTGGTCGTGGTCCTAAAAGAGAGGGGTTGTACTATATAGATGATTTTGTCGTTGGCCAAGCAAACACTACACGCTAAATGAGAGAGAAAGAACGACAGATTTGGCTATGGTATCATCGATTAGGACATCCATCTTTTCCTTATCTCCGACATTTATTTCCCAGTTTGTTTTCCAGCATACATGAATCTATTTTCATATGTGAAACGTGTATTAAGGCTAAGAGTCATCAAGTCTCTTACCCCATTAGTTTGAAAAAATGCGAAACACCATTTATACTAGTTCATTCAGATGTATGGGGACTAGCCCATATCCCAGTTGTCTTCGGTTTTGGATGGTTTGTGATTTTTGTGGATGATTGTTCCCGTATGACTTGGCTCTACTTAATGAAAAATAAGAATGAGGTGTTTGGCATTTTTCGTTCTTTCCATAACATGATCAAGAGTCAGTTCTCTACTAAATTTCAGGTTCTTCGGTCCGATAATCGTGGGGAATATGACAATACTGAGTTTAGACAATATTTTCAAGAACATGGTCTTGTACATGAAACCAGTGCTCTCAAACACCACAACAAAATGGTGTTGCAGAGAGGAAGAACAGGCACATTATTGAAATGACTTGGGCTCTCTTAATGGAAGCATATGCACCTCAACACTATTGGATAGATCCAGTTATGGCAGTTGTTTACCTGTTGAACCGAAAGCCATCTCCAGTATTGAACTTTGCAACTCCATTGCTGGTTTTATCTCACCATGTGACACTACCTTCCCTTGATGTTTCCTCCAAGAGTGTTTGGATGTGTGACCTATGTTCATATCCAAAAAAATCAGAGAAGTAAGATTGATCCTTGTGCCACTCGTTGTATTTTTCTAGTGTATGTAGCTCATAAAAAAAGGCTATCGATGTTATGATCCTACTACTTGGTAGCTATACATCACCGTGGATGTCACGTTTCTTGAAGCAGACAATTTTTTCACAGCTCCATGCTCTACTCTTCAGGGGGAACAATATAATGAAGAGCAGAATATGAATCTTTGGGAAAGTTGGCTAGCCTTACAAGATACAAATTTGGGGGTGCAAGCTGATCAACAACCAAAAGTCATAACAAATGATTAGGCTAGAGAACCAATGGCAGAGAAGGAGAATGTAGATGACAGGAAAACTGGACAAGAGGAAGAGCCACAACAATCCACCCCTCACACTTTGGAACCAAATGACCATTCTCCTAAGAATACTCCTGAGGTACAATCTCTAAACCCTTCTCTCGATAATACTATAAATGATTCTGGTGTTTATAGATTACCATTCAGACACAATCGTGGTAAACCACTAAATAGATATTCGCCAGATCATGAAGAGAAGGGAGCTAGATATCTAATTGCCCATTATGTCTGCACTCAAAGGCTATCACCACCACTCAAAGCTTTTGTGCTTAAAATGTCTTCTGAGTATGTTCCAAGTACAATATAAGAGGCCTTGGATAATCCGAAGTGGGCTCAAGCAATAACCGATTGACAGCTTTGTAGAAGAATGATACTTGGAAACTTATATTGCTTCCAATCGAAAAAAAGCAGTAGGGTGTAAATGGGTGTTCTCCGTCAAACACAAGGCGGATGGGTCAGTGGATCATTACAAAGCAAGACTTGTAACAAAGGAATACACTCAAACCTATGGCCTAGACTATCAAAAAACTTTCTCACCAGTAGCAAAGTTGAACATTGTCAGATTATTGTTATCTCTCGCTGCAAATTTGGATTGGCCCTTACACCAATTTGATTTGAAGCATGCATTCCTCCATGGAGACCTTGCAGAAGAAGTATATATGGATATTCCACTGGGTTTTACTTCTTCTCAACCTAGAGTAGTATGTAAGCTGCAGAAAGCACTGTATGGTTTAAAACAGTCACCGAGAGCATGGTTTGGGAGGTTTAGCTTGGCTATGACAAAGTATAGGTTCAAGCAAAGCAACTCTGATCACACTTTATTCTTAAAGCATCGACAAGGGAAGGTAACAACTAATAGTTTATGTTGATGACATGATAATTACAGGGGATGATGGTGAGGAAACCTCCAACTTACAAAAGTACTTGGCTATCGAATTTGAAATGAAGAAACTTGGAGGTTTGAAATATTTTCTAGGGATCGAAGTAGCTGGATCAAATCAAGGTATATTTCTTTCACAAAGAAAGTATTTACTTGATTTACTTGTTGAAACAGGAATGCTAGATTGTAAGTCTACAAACACATCAATTGTTCAAAACTATGGATTAGGAAAACAACCAAACCAAACACCTACAGATAGAGAAAGATATCAACAGTTAGTTGGCAAGCTGATTTACATGTCTCATACTAAGTCAGATATAGCCTATGCTGTGAATGTGGTAAGTCAGTTCATGCAAGATCCCAGTGAAGAACATATGGATGCAATCCTCCGAATCCTATGATATTTAAAGTCTTCTCTTGGAAAAGGGCTTATGTTCAGGAAGTGTAATCACTTAAACATTGATGGTTATACTGATGCTGATTGGGCCGGAAGTGCTACTAATAGGAAATCAACATCGGGATATTTTACTATTGTTGGTGGAAATCAAGTCACGTGGAGAAGCAAGAAGCAGAAGGTAGTTGCTTTATCAAGTGCAGAGGCTGAGTTCAGAGGCAGGTCTAAAGGACTTTGTGAACTTCTTTGGTTAAGGGAGTTATTGAAGGAAATTGGGTATCAAACTAGTTCGACAATGAACCTGTTCTATGACAACACGGCAGCCATAAAGATTGCTCAAAACCCTGTTCAACATTATCAAACGAAACATGTTGAACTAGACAGGCATTTTATCAAGGAAAAACTCGAGGCCAAGATAGTTCGATTTCCATATGTGAAGCCAGAAGACCAATCAGCGAACATTCTTACAAAGGCAGTAGCAAGCAAGTTCTTCTATGGCTCTCTAGACAAGTTAGGCATGGAAGACATCTATGCACCAACTTGAGGGAGAGTGTGGCAATGAGTTGGAAGAGATCACGTGAAGAGATTTTAGGGATTCCCTCTATTACTCTCACCCATTGATTATATTCTAATTATGTATACAATCATGGCTAGATATGTAGAATTAATTCTTTCCATAGATAGATGTATGTAAAGTGTATATATCCCATCCAATGTATTAAGAAAGAAAATGAAAAAAGGAACCAGTTTGACAAGCTGTACTTGCATTCATGTGGAATTGTTGTTTGCTTTGTGGTGGCTTTATATTTGTGGATATGGAAACATCAACAAATCTATTAAGTTATATACTTCAATTCAAGCTTACAAGCAAGCAAGAGGGAAAGTGCCTAAGTGCACGAAGGGGTACTCACGAGTGGAAGAAGGGTTTTATCTTTCGGAGCCTAGAAGAAGGAAGCTAATAGGAATTTAAGTTTGTGTGAGGGGACAGAAGTCCTTATTTTAATAAGAGACATAAGTCCTTATTATCACTAGACAGGCAATTTCTACTTACTCTCGAGGATGCAATGCTCAATGGAGACATTATTCAAGGTCGATGTTTCAAAAAAAGTAACATGTAAGTTATTTTCCCTTTTCTTTGTACTTAATCTTTAGGTTTTTCACCTGCTTAGTCTTGTTTTATTTGATGGAAGCATCAATTTGATCAAACTTGTGACTTTTAAATGGCCTAGATTTAAGAAATTCATAAATTTTAGTTACTATTGGATTAAGAAATACCGGAAGTAGGTATTATTGGGTAATACTTTGGAGTTATTGGAAACCCGATACCTGTACCTAAAAGCTTAAGCTAAAACATAAGCTGCGCGTGCTCCTTTTGCCAACACCTACGGTTACAATTCTTTCATCTGTTTTCCACTTTTTCTTTCTCAATCTCACATCATCACAATCAGCATCAGTCCCTGTAAGGCTCTGCTTCGATTCAATCTTGTGATCATTGGTTCAATAAGGTCATGTTTTTAAGTTTACCATGTATCCATATATCTGCTCTTATTTAATCTTGTATCTAAAAACATTATTTGATTAATTGCGGGTATAGATGGGTTGTACTGCAAGGGACAAGCATGTTCGTGCAAATCGAAGGGTCCGATCGGCGAGACCCGAATTTGAGCCCTGTTGCTATGCATCATCCATATCGAAGTCCGTTCTCCAATCGAGTCTCAAAACTTTTGCTTATAACACGGGTTTGCAGGACCCCAACCATTACAACTCGAGTGGTAATATTGATGAGAGCGGGTGGGGTTATTGTACTGAGGAACAATTAGAGGAGATATTGTTGAAAAATCTTGAATTTTTTTATAAAGAGGCCATTGATAAGCTTGTTTCTTTGGGTTATGATGAGGATACTGCATTACAAGCAATTCTGCGGAATGGGCATTGCTATGGTGGCATGGATGTGCTGACTAATATATTGCATAACTCGCTCGCTTTTCTGAATAATAATTCTGGGAATAGTAATGGATATTCGGACGAAACTGAGCTTACTTTTAGTAATCTTCGGCAATTGGAAGAGTATTCCATTGCAAGCATGATTTGTTTGTTGCAACAAATTAGGCCACATTTGAGTAAAGGCGATGCTATGTGGTGCTTGTTAATGAGTGATCTTCATGTGAATAAAGCCACCACAATCGAGATTCCTATGCCTAATGCCCCTGGGATTGGGTATTCTGCTGCACAGAACAATGTAAATAATGTTTGTGGTAATGTGGTTGATAATGGTGTTGGTGTCGTCGCACCGGCTCTCTGTAGATTTCATGGAGGGTGGGGTTTTGGAAATGGCAATGAATCTGAGTTTGCTGTTAATGGGTTTTTATCTTACGGTGCGGATCTATCTCTACCAAAGGATTTTGAGTGTCCTAAGAGGTTCAATCTTTCACCTTCAGTAAAGTCTTTGTTGAAGAGGAATGTTGCAAAGTTTGCTGCTGGGTTTAGAGCTAATTCAACACAGATACAGATACAATCTCAGGCACCTCCGCTGGATTTTGTGAGTGGTTTATCAGGGAGTGCAGCTTCAATGGTGAATGGTGGTGGAATTCCAGTCGGTAAGTGTGAGGACTCTCAGAATTTGAAGAACCAAGATGGGGTTAGTTCAGTCTTGAGTAAATTTCATGACCTGAATCTGGAAGAAAATTTGGAAGTTGCTGGAGAAGATCAGAAAGATGAAATGATAATGAACTTGGTACATCAGGTTAAAGATTTGGAAAGACAACTAAAGGACCGTAAAGAATGGGCACATGAGAAGGCTGTTCAAGCAGCTAAAAGACTTGGTAATGATTTAACAGAACTTAAAATCTTGAGAATGGAGCGGGAGGAGATTCAGCAGTTGAGAAAGGGAAAGCCAACTCTTGATAATTCAACAATGAAGCGGTTGACAGAGATGGAGAATGCTTTGAGAAAGGCTAGTGCCCAAGTGGACCGAGCGAATGCTGCTGTGAGACGACTAGAGACTGAGAATGCTGAAATTAGAGCTGAGATGGAGGCTTATAAGTTAAGTGCATCTGAATCAGTGATGACCTGCTTGGAGGTTGCAAGGAGGGAGAAAAAGTGCCTGAAGAAGCTTGTGACTTGGGAGAAACAGAAAACTAAAATGCGGGGTGAGATTGCAGATGAGAAAGAAAAGATCAAGGAGTTGCAAAGATGCCTGGAAATGGGTCAACAAGCTCAAGAAGATGCTGAGGTGTGTTGGTTTTTTTTTTTTTTTGCTGGGCTTATTGTTTCTCAAGCTTCTTCATCCCTAAGCTTTGGGCTTTCAGACCTATAGCAGATCTTTGGGTTAAATTTCCTCGATCCTCTAATGGCTTATTCATTTAGGTATGATAAAGTTAGTGCAAACCTGTGGGTAATTTTTATGCAAAGATGATCACTTACTTTTTTTCAAGCATGAACTCCTTTTATATAGGAGAGGCAAGATGATATATGCCCTACACATGAATCAATCTTCTTTCCTCAGAAGGTTGCACTTTGAGGCATGAGTTCCTCTATCTTCTTGTAAGTATCATTTTCAATCTTGTAAGTGAAAATGATACTTCTCAAAAAAATGACTCACCCCACTTCAAGTAGGTAACTAAACCAATCCTTTGGTCTTAAGTAAGATTGGGAAGTTTCTTTAAGACCAAAGTACTTCGGGATTGCTTTTTGCCTGTACATTGCATATCTACAGTTTTGCATCTTGTCAAGTGAGAGACGTAAAGTTTGTGACTCTGCATCCTTTTGAGCACAAGACCCCATGTTTGCGTATTGTAGTGCGAGATAACAAGCTTGCATATGTACGTCTTAATTCCAAATATGAAGTAAGCCTTCATTACCTATCGAGCGTGAGATCACATGTTTACAGCTATGTATCTCGACGAGTGCAGGATCATATATCTGTGACTTTGTGTCTTTTCGAGCACAGGATCACATGTTTACAGCTCTACATTTTGTCAAGCTTGAGATTGCATGTTTGTGACTACATCTGTGTTGAGTTTGAGATTGCAAGTTTGCAACTCCCAACATTTTGAGTGTGAGACCACATGTCTTCGACTTTGCATCATTTTAGAGCAAGACTACATACTTTTGTCTTGAAGAGCATGAGACTGCATGTTTGCGGCTCTGCATCTTGCTGTGAGAGACAAAAAAAGATTGTGACTCTTCATCCTTTCAAACACAAGAATGCATGTTTACTTCTTGTCAAACCTAGAACTACATGTATGTGCATGTGCCTTGACATTCTACAGCTTGACGTCTTCTTGAATGCGAGACCTTATGTATGCAACTTACATCTTGTTCAGAGTAAGAATGCATATATATGACTTTTTGTCTTGTCGAGTGCAAGATCAAATGTTTGCAGCCTTGTGACCTTTCTAGCGCGAGACAATATTTTGTGGCTCTTTGTCTTTTTAAGCATGAGATTGCATGCTTTCATGTTGTCAAGCGAGAGACAAAGTCTATGAATATGTATTCTTTTGGGTACATATGTGCGCGAAGCAATATGCCTGCAATGTTGCATCATGTCGAGTTAGGGACTATTAGTTTGCATGTCCGCATTTTCATGGGTGCGAGATTGTTTAATAGAAAGTCTACCTATTATAGGAGTGCTAGATGGCATATGATCGAATTTCCATCTTTTGTAACGCAATATTCCATATTAGCAAGTCTACATCATTTGGAACATGAGACTACTTACGAGGTATTATGAGGGCACAAAACTGCGTGTGAAAAGGTTTGTATCTTTATAGCTGCATGATTGCATATGAGTGAATCTGCATATTTCATACCTTGAGACTACATATTAGCTAATCTATTTCTCTTGGGTTGTGAGATTGTGTGTGAGTGAAGCTGTCTTTTAGGTGTCAACTTCTTAAGAGTGAGTATATGCCTCTTTGTGGTCACGAAACTACTTACAAGCAAATCTGCATCTTGTAAGGGGCTTAAGATTGTGTATGAGCAGATCTGCATTTTATGGGCATGATACTGCTTAATAGTAAGTATGTTCCTTTTGGGGGCACAACTATTTTGGAGCCTATCTGCAAGTTTTCTTTGGCCAAGTTACTTATGAGTTAATTTGCATATCTTTCATTATATTTGTTGCATCTGTCTGCATTGAGTCAACAAAACAAGTGCTATATAATAGATCAAAAAAAATAAAACAACCATATATTTGCAGACAATTTTGACCACCAACCTTATGGATTATTGCAAATTGTCCATGGTGTTAAGTTGAGTGGTGAATTTTCTCTGAGGTGATTGGTTTTTTGAGGTCGTGTTCTTCATGGTATTCATCATTATAAAATAAAATAGAAATCAAAAGAGTTGGCTATCGTATTCTCAATTTTCATTGCATCATGGACTTCTTGATCCGTAAGCTTTGGGATTTCGGGCTTATAGCAGATCGTTGGACTAGTCTTGATGCTCTAGTGACTCATTCTTTTAGGTCTGAAAGGAGCATTAGAGTTTTCTCTGCTTCTCCGGTGTAAAGACTTGGATGGTAAAGTGAATGCAGGCGTGTAGGTAATTATTGTGCAAAGATGAATTGTGCTTAAACCGGATTCAGTATCAAGTTGGATTTTCATATGCTTGCTTGCTGTTAATCACAATTCATTTATTGTGAATGCTGCTGTACTTTCTTCAATTGCTAGGCAGATTTCTATCCAAAGTCTGATAATAGCCGCTGGTTCCGTCACTTTACCCATTTATTAATTGCAGTCTTATTGCAGGTGAAGTGGAGGGAGGAAGTAAAGGCGAGAGAGCAAGCTCTGACCCGAGTGGAGGAAGAAAGATTTTCCAAGGAGGCAGCTGAGGCTAGTAATAAAAGGAAACTGGAGGCCTCGCGTCTAAAAATAGAGATAGATTCCCAGCGCTATAAGGATGATGTCCAAAGACTAGAGCAGGAGCTTTTGCGTCTTAAATCATCTGAAGAGTTGAGTGAATTGAATCATGAGTCCTTAGGCATGCCAGAGAGGACAATGCCACATGGAGAAACAATTGCCAAGCTGCTTAATGAATTGGACAAACTGGAGGCTTCATCTGATCAGGGAGCCAACAGTAATAGGGAATGCATAATATGTGCAAAGGAGGAAGTCTCTGTTGTTTTCCTTCCATGTGCTCACCAAGTTCTTTGTGCCAATTGTAGTGATAATTATGGGAAGAAGGGTAAAGCTAGCTGCCCAAGCTGCCGTGTTCCAATTGTGCAGAGGATCCGTGTCTTTGGTGCTTGTTCATAGGCAAAACCAAAGTTAATTATACCCGTTGCTTTTGATGTTGTAATCACTCAAATTTCATGGCATCTAGTACAATAAGGGCGATAATTTTCTCCTAATATAGCTGCCTTTTTTAAGTCAAAATATTAGTAAAATACAAGTAAGAATTACTTAAGCGGGAAAGCTGAAGACTTGTTTGCATTGATCAATGACATTATGGAATACTCGTCACAACTAATTTCATTGTTCATTGCAATTATTTTTTATATGAATTATGCTCTTATATTTGTTGTTGTTCATAAGGATGGCATTGAGTTCGGTTGGGTTTGAGCCTACTTGACGTAAACTCGGCCCAGCCAGAATGATTGGAGCCTAAGCCTTAGGATATAGGCTTGAAACTCGCATGACCACGCTTCCTAGGCTCGAAGACCGATTAGGCTTGGGCTGGCTTGACTTTTTTAAATCTTTTTATTTTTTTGAAATTTTTTTAAAATATAAAGTAATCAATTCGATTAATTAAAATTACAAATTTCAATTTAATAATTATAATTAAAATTTTATAATGGATGAAATGGATATATATTGATAAAATAAATAAGATAAACTAAATTCATTACTGAACGAAAATATGATTATATGAAATGAATATATTTATATATAAAATGATAAATTCAATTAATTGAAGTAAGAATTTAAATTGATTAAGAAAATTGGGATTTTATAATGATGAATATATAAAACAAACATATATTGATAAAAATAAATTTATAAATCATTTCAATTAATTAATGATAAGAACAAAATTCATTACACAATGACAATTTACAAAATTGATTATCCAAATTTTTTAATGATACAATTTACAAAAATTCAAGTTAAAATCATGAAATAATATTCTAGACTGGCACTGTGAGAGTGGAAAGTGTAGACTCGAGAGAGAAGAGACTAGAAAGAGCAAATAATTGTTGTAGTCAAGATAATAAATAGTTTGCATTACTTCTTATTTATGTAGAAACATTATATTTAGTATTGTAATATTAAAATTTTAAAATTGAAGGAATATTAAGCACAAGGTAATAATTAAATACACCTTTATTATCCAATATTTTATCAAAATAATGTTCACTTGATTGATGAGTACGAGTTTGTGTATGACTGATCACCTCCGCATCAATACCTCTAGTTATATTAATATACAAATTAAAAAATATATAAGATAAGATAATAAAAAATAGAAGAAGTTTGGATATTAAAAGAAAAGAGTTTATCTTCATCATCTAACCAACTTTGGGCAAACATAATGGCTTCCACAATACTAGGATGAAGTCAAGCAAGATAAGAACTAATAACCCGACCACCAGTGCTAACAACAAACTCTGAAGCAATAGTAGATGATATAGCTGCCAATGGGTCTCATGCAATTACTGGTACGATCAGAAAATTATTCCCACAACTCTTCCACCATAACAATACATCGAACTACACACCTTCTACTTTGCCACACAATCTTTCGTCAAATATTTATCTAACTGCATCATCTTTCATGAATTTTGCAAATGAAAGTAACAAAATGCCCTTAGAAGATGAGCTCGAGCCTGAAACTGAAGGTAGAGCTGAACAACATGAACTACTGTGATCTTGTTCCTAAATTTTGTCCTTTCTGAGTTGATACTCATTAAACAAATCATACTAGAATTGTTTAATAACATTTCTTTGCTCTTGAGCCTAATCACAATACAACACATTGTATATAAAATTCACCCCCTCCATCTTATATCTCAGGTCCAACACAGATATAACTACAATAACCTAGCTTCATCACCTATATTGTCATAACCCGAATAACCTTACTAGAATCAAACACCCAATCAATAAAGTTTTCTTTATCTCTTTAATTCGTGCTTAATTGATGATGCATTTAATCTATTACACTTAGTGATTAATGTTCTAAAATGCTTAAGACACTCACTTTAGTTCATATTTAATGTTAGGTACAATTTGGAAGCATAATAGCTAGAGTGAGCTAAACTCATTGACTCATCTTCTTAAGATTCATACTCAATTTCCTTCATGGAGCAAGAAGGAGAAGGATTAGAGCAAGAGGAGATAAGAAAGTGCCAAAAGGAATGAAGAATGGCAAAGCCATAACCATGAGATGTATCTCACGACCATAACAAATAAGTCATGGCTATGAGAGTCTTCTCACGCCCATGATAAGTCATGGTCGTGTTATCACGCTGCATGGGACTTGCACTCACGAGTGTGACACACCATGTCACACCCGTGACTTTGCCACATGTCCACCTAAAAAACCTAGTTTTGACTATAAATATAATATATTATAACAACAGAAAAAACAAGCTCGGATATTATTCATTATTCTTCAGTTTTGGGAACGACAGAGGCGATTCATGGCTATTTCTCAGAGATTCATGGAGAAGATGGAAGTCTAAACTTCTCAGAGCAGGTTCGGAGGTGCAATCGACACCGAGGAGCACATTAAACAAATCGTCTTTGCGTATCATGTTCTTTCCCCATCACGGATTGTTTACGTTATCTTGTATTTATTGAATTAGGTATTGTATTATTTTTCATGAAAACCTATTGCTAGAACTTTGAATGCGATACATAATAGTCATGTTTGAATTCATTTGTGTCAACTAATGGTATTAAATTATTAGAGATAACATAATTTAGGTTAAATAATCCGAGATTGCTTAGATTGATCTGTTGTTCTCACTCATAACGTAATTGTCCGATTAAACTTAAAGAGAGCTCATCTTGATTAACTACGACCTAAGGAAAAATCGGGATTAGTAGAGCTTGTTATTAATCTATGATCAATAATCCAAAGAGAGATGTGAAGATGATAATGCAATGATGTATGCTAACTTGTGTGTAGGCCGAGATTAAACCAAAGAATCGAATTTCAAATCAACTGTCAATTTTCTCACTTTTCTGCTACTTGATTTGATTTGCTTTTATATATTCAATCTTACTTTGTTTTCTAATTTGCACCAAACCTAAATCCCCTTGTTTTACATATACATATAATTTAAGTAAGCGATTTGATTTAATCTATGTGGGAATAACCTAGACTCATCACTGTTGATAACTTTAAGTCTAGTTATTTTGTGTAGTGTTACAACGTGCTACGTCAATTTTGGCATCATTGTTGTGGATTAATATCCATTGCTTTTTTGAATTTATTTGTTTTGTTTTTTTTTTATTTTTGATTAACTTATTTTCTTGTTTGGTTAGTTACAGTGCATGACACGATCTTCTCACTCTAGTGAATTGAAATTTGACCCAGAAATTGAAAGAACAATGTAGATTGAGAAGAAGAGTTGCACAAAGTTATGAGGATTTGTAAACATCTTATAAGAGAATTGATTCTTCACCAGGAATTCAGATAGCTTTAGGTTTGCTTTCTAGTTCTTCTAGTGATTCCATTTCTAGAATAGATTCTATAATGGCAGGGAAAAATAATAATCGCACTCTTAAGCAATTGGTTTCTCCTGATTTTAACCATCAACCTTTGTGCATTTATTTTCCTACTGTTAATGTTGCTTTTGAGCTTAGTTCTAGTATAATTCATCTTTTGCCTACTTTTTATGGTATGCAAGGTGAAGATCCTCATAAGCATATGGAGTTCCACTTAGTTTTTTCTTGCATGAAGCCAGTCGAGGTATAAGAAGAGCATATTAAGTTGAGAGCATTCTTATTGTCATTGGGAGACACCATCAAGGATTGGTTTTACTGCTTACCCTCTAGAACAATCACTACTTGAAATGTGATGCAAAGACTTTTCCTAGAGAAGTACTTCCCTACCTCTCGAGCTAAGAATATTTGGAATGAAGTATGTGCAATTCAATAGCACTATAGGGAGATTATATGAGTACTGGGAGCATTTCAAAAGGTTGTGTGATATCTGCCCTTACCATCAAATCAGTGAACAACTCTTGATCCAATACTTCTATAAGGGGCTTCTGCCACAAGAAAGAAGTATGATAGATGCAGTAAATGGAGGTACGTTGGTAGATAAGACACCTATTGAAGCCAAAAATTGGATTTCCAACATGGCTCCTAACTCTCAACAATTCAACATTCGAGAGGACCTCAGACCGTTAAAAGTCAGTGAAGCTAGTATTGCCACAATAGAGCAACAGATAGTTGGGTTGACATCTTTAGTGAGACAAATTACTACAAATGGTGCTCAACAAGTTCAAGTATGAGGAATTTGCACATTGGTAGGACATCCAACTAATATGGTTCCAACCTTGCAAAAGACATTCACGGAATAAGTGAATGCTTTTAGAAGTTTTTCGGGTCAACCACAAAGGAAGTATAATCCTAGCTACCCCTATGCACACAATTCAAGATGGAAGAATTCTCCATTCAAAAATTATGGGCAACAAAGACAAGAACAAGGCTCCTACCAACAACCATATCAAAGACAAGTTCAACCATCAAGCTTTGTACCTTCATTGGAAGACATGATGAAAACATTGACTCAAAATGCCACTCAGCTTCAAAATGAAGCCAAACAATTCCAACAACAAATAAGAGCTAGCATTCATAATCTAGAGAATCAATTGATTCATATAGCTACTATTGTGAGCTAAATGGAAAATTAGAGCTTGGGTAAACTTCCTTCTCAAACTATTGTAAACTCGAAAGAGAATGCAAGTGTTATAACCTTGAGAAGTGGTAAAGAAATAAAGGCTAACTTGAAGTGCCTCCAAAAGAAGTTGAAATGGGAACTAAGTTAAATTCTCAATCTCCTGTAATTAAAAATTTTACTAATACCTTACCTCATTTTCCTAGAAAGTTTACTAAATTGAAGAAAGAGGAGAAAGATAGGAGATTTTGGAAATGTTCAAAAAGGTAGAGGTGAATATACCGTCAACTGATTCCATTAAACAAGTTCCCCCATATGCCAAATTTCTCAAGGAATTATGCACATCTAAAAGGAAGTTGAAAGGAGACGAAAAAGTAAGTGCGGGAGAAAATGTGTCCGCAGTCATTCAAAGAAACCTTCCCCCAGAGTGTAAGGATCTATGTATGTTTACAATTCCCTGCAAAATAGGTGATACTAGATTTGAAGAAGCAATGTTAGATTTAGGAGCTTCAATTAATGTCATGCCATATTTTATTTACACTTCATTGAATTTGGGATCTTTGAAAGAAATGCTTGTTACAATTCAATTGGTAGATAAATCTAACGCTTATCCTGAAGGGGTTATAGAGGATGTCTTAGTGCCAGTTAACGAAGTGGTTTTCCCATCTGACTTTTATATACTAAACATGGAGGGAGAATCTTCGTCAAATTCTACACCAATTCTTTTGGGTCGACCATTCTTGAAAACATCAAAGAAAAAGATTGATGTATATGCAGGAATATTGAATACTAAATTTGATGGTGAAAAAGTTGGCTTTAATATTTTTTAAGCTATGAGGTACCTTAGTGATGTTCATTCTGTTTTATCGATTAAAGTCATTGATTGTTTGTCTCAAAAAGTCTTTGATATGGAAGGTAAAGATGAGTTAGAACTCATTCATTGCATGAGTTTATAGAAAAACACTTTGCAAAATTCTAACTTATTCATTATAGACGGGATGGAAGAAATTGTGCTAACATTGCAATCACTGCAACCAATGCCAAAAAGGTTTGTATTTCTAAATATTGAACTGCCAATATCTCATACGAAATCTTTACCTTCGGTTTTGAAAGCACCTACAATTAAACTGAAGCACTTACTAGAGACCTTGCCATCTGGATCAATCACCACTTGGAATAAGATGTAAAGAATTTTTTTAGAGAAGTACTTTCCTACCTCTCGAGCAACGAATATTTAGAACGAAATATGTGCAATTCGATAATACCATGGGAAGACATTATATGAGTTGTAGCGCCCCGCTCCCGCTGCGACCCGCTCCCGATATCGTGGTGATATCCGAGCTCGAGCCCGCGGAAGTGGCACG
>JANITX010000005.1:21152153-21162959 GCA_027564395.1 Erythroxylum ulei
AACTCTCATTCATTCTTACTTGATACACATTACTCATCTCCTTACAATCATATTAGCATTTCTAAGAACACTTTTATTTTTATAACACTCATAAATTTCTAGATTTTATACACTTGATATGAGCAATCCCTTTACTAAGTTACATCCTTAATTACAACCTAAACATATCCAACACTCTATTGACTTAATCAACCTCAAAATAGGTTCATTTCAAGTCCCATTTAAGTATGAATGCATCATAGGAAAGTATCCTACCATTTGTTGTTTCAAACATCACACAAAAGAAGAATAACTCACGTTGATGGCCTTTCCAGTTTTTTCTCAAGACAAATTTTCGGGTCAATTTTGCATGGCCATTTTGACTTAGAAAATGAGGTATTTAGGCAATACATTCTTCTAAAAACAATTTGCTATATGTATTAAGTTTCTAAATACATCAATTCATGAATTTTGGTTCAGTATTCTGCAAGTTATACCCAAATTACTACAGACTATTCTCATACTGTGACAACACATAATACTCAACCTCAAGACAAATTTTGAAACTCTTAAAGACAGAATTCAAATTCTATTATGTCTTTAGTTTAATATAAAATTAAAATCATCCCAATTTTATCTCTAAAGATCAAGATATGGCAAAAATAAAAAGGCCTGTTCAGTGAAAACACTCCATCTAACATATTCTAGCACACTTCATCATCATTTTCATCCTAGTTCATCTCTTTTGCATAGTCTATCATTTCTAGCTTATGTCCTCATTATTTCCTCTTCATTCCTACTTCCATTTCAGCTCAATTTCAACGACAAACAAATCATATTCTATATTTTATCATAACACCAAAAACAAAACATCTACATATATATATATACATTCATCACCAACTTTCTGCACATGCTCAACTCTAATCTCACATGCATTTCACTTCTAACTATCACCTTAATTCTTCCCATTTCAAGACATCACATTACTTCCTTTCTTTATCTCTAGACTTATTTTAGTTCATCTCCAAAACACCCAAAGAGATCCACGTTAATATACAATGAAAACAAAACATGAAATATCCATTTATCTATTAAATTTTTCTGCAATTTTTCGTACACCATTTTTAATGATCTTTCTATTTCAAACTCATCTCTACAACAACTTATGAAATATTGATCATCATAAACACAAAAGCAAGGCATCAATGTGTTTATTTCTTTACCTATGTTCCAACATATATAAAAACACCATTTTATGATCATTTAACCTCTAACTATCATCATATATGTTTCATTTAACAAATCATGAAGAAAAATATGATACTTTTATAACTTCAAGATTTTCAAAGTATCACTTAACCCTTGCTTTCATTGAACCATATGATCATCATCATAGAAGGTGGAGTAGGTTTAGATTCTTCTTCAAAAAGAAGACACTTGATCTTGAAGAAACATGTGAAAAATGATGGCAAAGTTCACAATGGTGAGAGTTGAAGGTATCTTGAAAATGAAGAAGAAGAAATGTAGAAGATGAAGAATGAAAATGAATAGAGAAGAAGAAAGCATCAAATGAAATGAAAGACAAAGGATAGTCTTTCAAATGAAAGGAAATATCGAGGATGGGTGTGTGGCATGGTAAGTGACACTTGTCACTTGCCACATGTCACCACCTTATGGTTTCTAATGGGTCTTCTTTCTTAACCAGTCCAAAAATTACTCAAAATTTCAAAATTTTTCACAGATTTCACCCAAAAATTCTAATTCATCAATAAAATATACCAAATCAATTTTCAAGTCAAGGTATTTGCTATCCATATCACAATCACTTTAATAAAAAAAAAAGTCATTTATATATGGAAAAGGTCAAATGAGTGCATAAACAGTCATTGCAATGTGTATGAAAATCTATTCGCATGTGTGTATATGCTATTGTTATGCATGAGTATGAAAATGCATTTTTCTTATCTCTTATTACCATTTCTCATTTACAAAAATCTAAGGTTCTAACCCCTTGTATAGAAACGGGATGTTACATGAGTTTTGCTGGCTCTCTAGCTTTTGAGCACTAGACCATATATCTTGCCATAATTACCTTTCATCTTGCTGGAATTGTAGGGTATTTTGTTGAACCTGCTACATATTCTGTTGAATTTGCTGCATACCCTGTTGAAACTGCTGTATTTTCTGTTGAAACTGAAGATCGTTAACAGTCATAATATTAATCATATCTTCTAGATATGTACCTGAATTTCGTTGGTTATCCACATTTTAGATGTTTTGCCTTCCATCCTGTTGGAATTGTAGAATATTATACTAAATCTGTTGGCATATTCTGCTGAATGTGCAGCATATCCTATTGAAATTGAATATTGTTAGCATTAGAAGTCTTGATAAAGTTGTCCAGAGATCTACCTGAGTCATAATAAGAAGCTTCTAATACAAACGAAAATTGTTGTGTGTCGTGCATACTATTATGGAAGTAATTATGTTGATTATCCCATTGATAATTAAAATTTGTATGAGCAGTCCAAAAATAATTATAAGGTTAGGAATATGAGTTATGAAAAAAAATTACTATATATATAAGTTATGAAAAAAATTACTTCCACTCATGAACATATATATACATCAAGAAAGAACTAAAAAGAAACAAATTACAGACAAATATGTACAAAACACTAATTAAAATCAAGAAAAAAAACTAAACACTGTACTCCTCGATAACGACTCCAAAATTGACAGCACGTCCGAACACTAGTCCAAAAAAAAAAAACTAGACCTACTACTATAGCAGTGACAAGTCTAGGTCGATCCCTAAGAGACTATTCAATTAGCTTTTGATCAGAAATTAATCGGTGTTTAGGTTATGAGGGTTTTGAATTTTAAAAAATAAAATAAACCTAAAATAACTAACAAAAGCAATTTAAAGAAAGCATGTAAAAAATGATAAAAGTGGGGAATTTGATAGGGACCTGATTTCTTAGTTCAATCTCGGCCTACACTCTAATTAAACATATTTCAATGATTTTTTGTTCTCAAACCTCTCTTAGCAACTATTAATCATGGGTCAATAATTAACTGGGTTTTCCCTTAGGTAGTATTTAATCAAGATACGATCGTTAATTAAACCTAACCATCTAATAACCTAAGACACGATCTCTAGATTCAGTTGGGTAGTAGCTTTACAAATTAGAAAAATTGATTAATCAAGGAAACAACCAAATACAATGGGTCATTTAACCTAGGTTATCTACAACAACCAAATACAATGGGTCATTTAACCTAGGTTATCTTATTCCTATTCATTAAGAATCAATAGTCGTTACACATGAATTTCAAATATAACAATTATGGATTATATCATATTTCTAGCAATGGGTTTGTAAATAAATGATCCAATGAATGCATTAAAATCACCTTTTCACAATACCCAAATCAATACACATAGGATAACACAGTCAATTTCTAAAGAGAGAAACAAACAACAAAAACAGTAAAAAAAATGCTTAATTAGGACGTCGGCATCTATGTCGCCTCCGAATTGGTGTTGGATTATCTAACCATTTATAGGTCTCTCCCAGTTGAGAGCTTTACCCCTCATCTTCATTAAAATCAAGAGCCCCCAAATTCAGCCCAGCCGAAGACCACCTTCTGTCTACTGAAAACCTTAGAACTAGCTGACTCTCACTACCGTGTTATTCTTTTTTTCTAAAATCTTCTCTTTAAAAACAACACGCTTCTCACCTCTGCTACTATGTGTTTCAACATCTGCCCAACGACAACGTCTTATTCCTTGCTTCCCAGCCTCTGTGGATCGTGTTTTATCTTAGCGTCCCTAGCGTGCTCTGCATTTTGTTTTCTTCTTGCTCCCGACAGTGTAGCGTCGTTTTATCTCTTGGTTGTTCCTTTGCTAGCGCATTTTGCTTCCAACTTCTTGTTGTTTTGCTCCCTTGGCTATCCACTTGCTACAGTGTTTTGTTCTTCCTTCCAACAGCCACCTGAATGTTCTCGTTCACAATCCCAGCTGCTGTGTTTTTCTTCTTGCATTGGCTAGCTTCCAAACTCACGTTCAACCATTACTCATTCCAAATTCACGTTAAGACATTCATGGCATGCGCAAATTTTCTACTGCTTTATCGTGAGCAATTTTGATTTTTCTTGTTTGTATTTTGATTTTTCTTGTCTTTTAATCTTCTTCTTCTTGCTCCATGAAAACAAGTGAATACTAGTCTTCAAAAAATGGCCCAAATAAAGTGCTTTCGGCTCACTTTAATTTCTTTGCTTTTGAATTATGCCTATAAGCATTTTTATAGCAATAATCACTAAGTATTATAGAATAATTCATAATCAATTAAGCACATATCAAATATGCAAAATACCACAATCAATCATAATACCTAAATGCAATAACATAAACATGACTATATTAACATTTAATCAAGTTAAAATCCCTAAAGAAAATTAGAACATGATGATCAAACCCAAATCCATCAACATATCGATATCCATCTCAAATATTCAAATAAAAAGAACATAAGATGAATGAAATGCATTATTGGAGGGGATCAGGATGCGTCAGTAAAAGCAACAGCAGCTAAGCCGGCTCCTCTTTCCTTTTCTTGTTCTTCTTCTTCTCTTCTCTCTCCTCTTCTCTCTTTTTGGACTTTTCCAAATGTGGTAGAATGTGAAGCTCCTTTAAGGTTCCATCTCTTTCCTATTTATAGTATTTCTGTTTTGAACAACCTTACGGTTTTTTTGGGTCTAAAAGGCCTGAAAAACCCTTAAAAACGTAAGGCTAGAAGTTCGTCCTCGTCTGTTTGGGTGTAGGCCACGATTGTGACCCATAGTGCCACGATTGTGGAACCTAATTTGACCTTCTGTCACAATTGTGGTAGATCAACCACAATTGTGGCCCTTCCTCCACGCTTTTGTCACAATCGTGGCATATTGACCATGATCGTGGCCATGGGTTTTACCATGGGCTTCCTCCGATTCTCCTCTATTTTTTGATATTTTCCCTGAAAAACTAGCAAACACATCAAGACACCTTAAACACATAAAATTGAAGCTCACTCACGTGTTCTAACCCAAAAATACACATAAAACACAAATGCTTCACTAAATCACACAACCCTAACCTAAACATACACTAAACATTCAATTTAATAACTAAACACATACTAATCTACCCTCTAAAACATTATGTAACCTACCACTATCAACATCCCCACAATTAAACTTTTGCTTATCCTTAAGCAAAACCAAAACCACAAACAAAAATACTAAAACACAATATACACATATAAGCAATAATGGGACAAAAGAATTAAAGTTTACAAAAAAAAAACTACAAACACTATCTCTTAAGTTGTTCCAACTTATTAAATTATGAAACCTGTGTCTAATTATTTCATATTAAAAATACATATTGATCTAGACTGTAACATCAAGTATATTCACCCCTCTCATTTGCACACACATATTGATAATTATTCAGTCAATCAAACTAGTAACTATCCTTAAGTAGGATTTCATGAAAATTCAACCTATTCACAAAGATCAGCAGGTTTATTTGACAAAACACTATTTTTTTTATTTGATTGACATGAACCTAGCCTTTTTACGCGAAGGCAATCATTTGTGATAAATGTTGATCCGGTTACTTAACTAGTTCATGTTTTTATTAAACAGCTTGGTTGGAGTGTCATTATAGTCTTTTGACGTAAAGGATAATATTTGTGATGAATGTCCCCTAATTACTTAGCTACATCACGTTATCAATTGGCTACTAGCTCTATTCATAACCCAAAGGCCAACAGAATTGTTATTTATTTAAAATTTTCATCATTTTTTTCCATTTTAGTATTGCCTATCTCATTTCTTTATCTAGTAACTGTTATGAATAGATACTAATGAAGCCACTTATTCGATTGACGTCAATTTATAAATGAATGTGACAAATTCCTAAGGTGAATAAACTAACATCATATCCTAATTAACATGCATGTTTAACCGAAGTAACGTAGGTCACTAATTTCAATAGCTAATAAACCTTAGCAGACTATGTTCTAAGTTAAATCGATTTCGTTAAGTCCTACCCATTGACATATTTATATGAATCAATCACGCAAGCCTAAACAAACTAATGTATGATATGAAAAATTCACATTCGAAATAAAAACATACATACACACAACCCCTACCCACATTTGAACAACACATTGTCCTCAATGTGAGAAGAATCAACAACAATATATAAGGTGGGAATAAAAATGAAATAATATGGAAACATAATGACAAGATCAAGAAAGAAATGGAAAGATAAGGGTTCAGTGCATAGAACCCGTCATAGCGATTGAGGTGGTGATGGAGATAATATTGAGACCAAATCTGTTTGACACCATGAGTGTTTTCTTATCTTATAAGTGATTCAAAAGAGTAAGAGAATTAGTGATCCAACCCATTCCAACTCATCATAGAATTGAAAAAAAATCTAACTACACAGTAATTTAGATCTAACTACTACACGTGCTAATTTATGTTCTTAACTTGACCTTACATCCTTCAAAACTTAGCCGGGATCAATTATGAGTAGCTTGCTTCGACCAATGTTGACTAATTTCAGCTTTTTATCTTATAAATAAGCTACATGGTGGAAGATAATTAGAAGGAAAATATTGATAGAATTAAGATAACCAATTAAGTTCAGCAATGTCCTTTTCACTAACAAACTGTCAATAAAATAGGGGATAATGAAACTCCCTGAATCTTCTATTGAATCTAGCAGTATGTCCTATAAGAGGGTCATCTATTCTTGCTCTTCCTTAGTCACCCATGTCTCCTATTCTTCTTTTGCTTCGTAAATAGAGTCTTCTTTATATTCTTCAAGCTCTATGTCCATTGTAATATGTTTTTCTTCTTCTTGCTCCTTTAAAGATTCAACCACATCAATTTTCATGAATGAATCACTCTCCTCCTTCTTCTCTTAGTTTTCTACAAGGTGGGATTCACCTTGTTTTTTTGCTGGTTTCTAGCTCTTTCCTACTCCTAAGTGTGATAACTTACACTGCTCTCTTGGATGTACTTCAATATTTCTCCAACAGTTTTCCACGCTTCTCTTACAAAATTCACGGGAAAGTTATCTCATTTGAAGCTCTAGGTTGTGAATAGAAAAGGCATGGTCTTCCGTTACTTGCTCAAACTTCTCTTCAAGTCTCTTCTAAGCCTCTTCCATGTTAATGAGCTTATCTATGATTTTGTCCAATTTAGAATCTCATGAACTAGACTCATCTTGCTAAAATCCTACTAGGTCTCAATGTCCTATGTGAGTCCTTACATTGTTAGACCAACAAAAATCTGGGTAGTTAATAGAGGTGTCACGTCTTATAATTTATATCCCTTAATTACCGCAAGTGCACGGGTCGTGAGTTGTAGTATTTAAAGGGTTGATCCCACGAGGAGGGTAAACTAATCTAATCCTAGGTTATCTAAGGCTCAGATATTAATAAAAATGAAACAAGAATATAAACACGGGAATTTGATTGCATGAATTCAACTCAACAAATTAACACAAAATAAGAATTAAAATTGAGCAACACAAAAGGCTACTATGGAAATTAATCAAGAGAAATTACCAAGTTACAAGAGAGGGGTTTCTACCTATCATTAATGTTAACCTAGCTATTATATGTTATCAGGGTGTCAGTTATAGACTATTATAGGGGGAATTACTCTCTCTCAAATTATAATCCAGTGCCCTAAATCATTAACCCTAATTAAATTATGGAATATGCAATCTTCAATTAATAGAAGACCTATAATTAAAATTAGATTGAAAGCTCTCTACTAAACTACCGGGTCCCACACGAGATCTCTCTCTACACAAAAACCATATGATTAACTATGTGGTCTATTGGATCGCCTAACTCTCGTTAATCCAATCCAATCATTTTTATCCAACTCCCTCTTAATTTGTTACCAAAATGTGAAAAAAAATCAAATTTAATCACAACACCCAATCAATAAAATACATAATCTACTACATTAACATTAAATTAAAGTAAAATCCCAAAGGAAGAGTTAGAGCATCGTCAAGAATCCAAAACTTATCATCATACATTCCATTTCAATGTTATACATTATATGAACAAAAATGAAATGGAAAGGAAATACAACTTAGATTGGATAATCTAGGAAGGCAGCAGTGTCGGGAGACCATCTAATCCGGGAAGCAGCAGCATAGGAACCCGCTTCTTCTTCCTGTTCCTCTTCTCTCCCCCTCTTCTTTTCTCTCTCCCTTGAATTGCCAAATGTGACGGAATGTAGAAGCTCCCTTTAGGGTTATATCATTAAGTCTTATATAGTAATTCCAATTAGGGCAACCTCAGGGTCTTTTCCAGGTCCAAAAGGTCCAAAAATTCCCTTAAAAACTCAAGTTGGGATTGTTGTTTGCATATCTATCGAGCAGGCCACGATCGTAGGCCTTAATGGCATGATCATGGTTGGGAGTTTTTTCTTTTGTCATGATTGTGGCCCATAATTCCACGACCATGGCTCCCTACACCAACTTCTGTCACGATCGTGGCTTATTTTCCACAGTCGTGGCCCTGGGTTGTTTCTTGACTTTTCTTCGAATCTCCTCCAATTGCCCTAAAACACTAACAAACAAATCAAAGTACCTCATAAATATAATGTTGGAACCCGATTCCAGAGCTCAACATTCGGAGTCATAAAACGTGAGTGTATTATCCTATAGGGTTATTTCCATGAACCCTTATTAGCCATCATCCCCCAATGGTAGCATGCCCTCAATCATATTGCACCTGCCTTGGAACAATTACCATAACTATCACTAGAGATGTTGGATTAAGATCCTTCTTAGACGGTTTGAAAGAAGGATCATAACTCTAAAATTTTCAAGAAGACCTTGAAGACAGATTCTATCGTCTAGAGGGTCAAAATTGAGCCAAATGATATGATCAGACAAAACCAAATGAAAAGGAAAATGAATTGGGAAAATTGTCATAACTTTCCTATAGATATCAAATTAAGGTGTTCTTTATACGATTTGAAAGAGGACTTCAAGAGCTTCAATATCATGAAGACCTCAAAGACTGATTCTATTGTCTCGAGGGTCAAAATTGGACTACACGAAAAGATCAGATGAATAGTGTACAGAAGAAGTTTCGGTCAACATAAGAAGAAGTAGAAGTTCAAACATAGAAGAAGCAAAAAGCAGAAGAAGCAAAAAGTAGAAGAAGCAAAAAGCAGAATAAGCAAAAAGCAGAAGAAGCAAAAAAACAGAAGAAGCAAAAAAGAAAAAGAAGCAAAAAGCAAAAGAAGCAAAAAGCAGAAGAAGGAAAAAAGCAGAGAAAGCAAAAAAGCAGAAGAAGCAAAAAGCAGAAGAAGCAAAAAAAAAAAACAAAAGAAGCAAAAAGCTGAAGAAGCAAAAAACAGAAGAAGCAAAAAGCAAAAGAAACAAAAAACAGAAGAAGCAAAAAGCAAAAGAAGCAAAAAGCAGAAGAAACAAAAAGCAGAAGATACACCTTCACCGGATGATATGACATCATTATAGACGATATGACGTCATCATAAACGATAATACCTACAATTTCTTAGAAGGCAACTTTGCCTAATTCAGCCTAGATCAACTCAGATATTTCCCCTAAATTTAGAACATGAATTTTTCCCTTATGTAAACTTGAAAATGCACTGGACAAACTTTGAGAATCACGAGCAAAAACGAAATCATATTCCATTAATATCAAAAGATAATAGTTTTACAAAGCTTTAGTGGGCATTTCAACCCGTAAATACATTATTATCTCAAAATCCTAAAATACCGAAGATACATGAAAAATGATGCTGGACCCCGCTTCCGAAGTCCAGCATTTGGAGCCATAAACTGAAACAATACATGTCCTTGGCCCTATCGAACTTGTTTAGGGACAAAAGACATAACTTTCTCTGAAGACGTCGGATTAAAAAATTCTTTAGACTGTTTAGAAGAAGACTTCAAGATCTACAACTTTCATGAAGACCTTGAAGACAGATTCTATCATTAGGAATGTCAAAATTTTGACCAGACGATTCAAGGTGAACAGTGCACAGAAGAAGCGAAGGGCTAACCATAGAGGAAACAGAAAGTAGATAAATGTGGAAAAGCAAACAAATGTAGAAAAGCAGACGAATACGGAGTAGACAAATGCTACAAGGTAGACGAATGCCACAAAGAAGATGAATACAGAGCAAACAAATGGGGTGCAAATGAATGCTACAAAGCAGACGAATGTGGAGCAGAGGAATGCCATAAAGTAGACGAATGTCACAAAGCAGACGAATGTCGAACAGCAGACAAAGGCCACAAAGCAGACGAATGCAGAACAGACGAATCCAACAAAGCAGACAAATGCAGAACAGACGAATACGGAGCAGACGAATGCTACAAAGCAAACAAATGTGGAGTAGACGAATGCCACAAAGTAGACAAATGTCGAACAACAGACGAAGGCCACAAAGCAGACAAATGTCACAAAGCAGGCGAATGCCGAATAGTAGATGAAGGCCACGAAGTAGACGAATGCCACAAAGCAGACGAATACCACAAAGCAGAAAAATGTGGAATAGACAAATACGGAGCAAATGAATGCTACAAAGCAGACGAATGCGGAGCAGACGAATGGAGTCAACTTAAGATGAAGAAAAGTCTTAAGATGAAATGACATATGACGTCATCACAAACGATACATCTCCCCTTATGAAAACCATAACTTTTGACTCCTATGCCCAATTATTTCATACTATATACCGATGGAAAGCTAGAAA
>JANITX010000005.1:21237011-21254902 GCA_027564395.1 Erythroxylum ulei
TTGTATTTGTTATGTGAAACACTAGAGCTATCATTACTGTAACAAAGCTCGCAATATCTTTCTTGTAAGGGAGAGGAAAAGCTGAGAGCCTGAAGAGGCTAAGTGAGCGAAAACAATACTTGGTGTATGAGACCTGAAGAGGCTCTGTAGAGAAAGAATACTTGTACATTTTGAGAAGAATAGTTAAATCTCATAAGGATTCTGAGGATTGGACGTAGCCCACAGTTTGGGGTGAACTAGGATAAAATCGTTGTGTCAACTTTTAAACTCTCTACTCTAATTTCTATTGTTCATATACAAGTATATAGAAATTATCTGTGATTTAATCTTGAAACTATTACCGTATAAAAGTTGTGATATTCATTTAATAGCTTTGAAAAAGTTAGTTTTCAAAGAAATAAAAAGGGGATTGTATTCATGAAAAAGGATACACAATTCAAAACCCCCTTCTTGTGCATTTTGTATATTGTCTATACTAACGCGTGATTTACTTCAGTGTAGCCTTTCAAAAGTTTATACAAAATTAGGATGTTGTCCCCAATATTCCGCTTGCTTAAGAATGCTCCTTAATTTTTACTAATGATGTAGTGTAGCACAACTTTCAGTCTGTTGGTCAGTATTTTAGCAATAATCTTATAGTTGAAGTTAGTGCATGAGATAGGCTTGAAATCACTCCATGTAGTAGTGTTATGAGATTTTGGGATCAAGCACAAGGAGGTCATGTTGATCTCTTTGAGGATTACTCATTTTTTGAAGAATTCATGCATTGCTTCTTTCATAATTTTCCCCGTTGCATTCAAAGTTTGCTAATAGAAGAAACTATTCAGGCCATCTGTTCCAGGAGCCTTCGAGCCATTTATTTTAAATACCACTGCTTCTATCTCTTGATCTGTGACCTGCCTGATTAAAAGATCTACTTGATCTTCAGGAATTTTAGCAGAAATAAAGTTCCTGAGATCTACACAACATGAGCTAGTATTACCCTCAGATCTAAGGATCTTTTGGAAGTGTTTCAAAGGATCTTGAGCAATTTCAGCTTGTTCATACAAATTCTCCCCTGATTATGTTTTTATCGAAGTGATCCTTTTGACATTTCTCCTAGCCTTAATGGTATTGAAGAAAAACCTAGTGCATCTATCTCCTTCCCTAATCCAGTTGGTTCTAGATCGTTGTCTTAATAAGGAGTTATAGTTATCAACTACTTTCATGTAGGACTTCAGGGCCTCCTTCTCCTCCTTCACAATAATCTCATCAATAGGATTATCTGCCAGTGACTTTTGTAAGAGTAAGAGTCGATGCTTAGCGGTCTCTAGCCCTTGCGTTATGCTAAGACCCCTTCTTCCATTTACTCTCTTCAATTCGTGCTTTATGGCATTTAGTTTTTGCAAATAGATAAATTGTTTAGTAATAGTTACTTCTACCTCCATTCCCTTACTAAATGCTTCTTGGAAACCTTCTACATTAATCAAGAAATTGTTATACCTGAAAGGGTGTTTCAAATAAACCTTTTTGAATATATTGTCCACCTTAATCGGGGTATGGTCCGAGAATCCTGGGTCTATAAACATGGCTTTACTATTTAGACGAGTTGTTAACCACTCCACGTTCACCAAAACCCTATCCAATTTCTATTTGATGAGCCAATTAGAGCTCTGCTTTTTGCTCTAAATAAATCTATAAGCCCCGTATTTTAAGTTAGAAATTGCCACATATTTGGTGCAATCTAGCAAATCAGTATTGTAGTTGTGCAAATTACAGTTCCCTTTAGCTTCAGGTCGATAAGTAATAGAGTTGAAATCGCCACTTATGATCCATAGACCACTAGTTTTTCCTTTAACTTTTCTCATAGAATTCTATAGGTCCATTCTTTGAAATGCAGTATTATAACCGCAGACAAAGGTGGCCAACACTGAAGTACACTCCATTGTGAAAGTCATTTTTGTATGCATAAATTGCTCACTTACTTCCAAAACCTCCACCTCTATAAACTCCTCAACATAGACTATGATGATTCTTCCATACCTATGGTACTAGTACTTGGATTTTATCTTCCACTGACTCCCAAAACAATCTAATTTATTAAGGTTTATAAGTTTAATTTTTGTTTCTAAAAGACAAAATAATATAAGATTCTCATGTCGGACAAACTCCTTCAAGGCATTGAGCTTCGAAGGGTTGTTTATTCCTCTAACATTCCAAAATAGAAAGGTTATGTAATAATAATTTTACCTTTTGAGCTTTTCCTAATGCTTCGATTTCTCTTTCTAGTTTGTACTTGTTCCACCTTTTCCCCATGATTTTCCACCTAATGCAAAACACCTAATTGTTGTGGCCTTTGGGTGGCAGCCTGTTGCTGAACATCTAGGGGATTTCCATTCTGCAACTCTTCTTTATATCTAATACAGTTATCCATTTCTACCCCTCCCTCTGTTTGTCGTGCTATCATATTTTCTGTTACCAACCATATATGCTGTTGATCCTCGACATTATGTTTAGTTTGATCCCCCTTAGCTGCATAAGGCTAATTTTTATTTGCTTGAATATCCAATTCCTTATCCATCGATATCCTTTTCTACACTTCAAGTTCTTTTGTTTCTGTTTTCCCCTCTGTATTATTCTCATCTAGCCCCATCAATTCTCTATAATCTCCCTTAACAAAAGCTTTCCTTATTGGTTTCCATGTTTTACCCTGAACTTGTAGGGAAGGTTTCTAATGATAAGTAACCATGACTTTATCCTCCTTTAGAGAATTTCCATGTGCCAACCTTAAAATGGGAATATAATCTTTCATCTCCTTCGAAATATCCATACTCACACATAATCTAGCATAACTAACCTATTTCCTCAAAGTTGTATTCTCATCTATGCAAATTGGTTTTTCCAAATAGTTAGCTAACAAGCTTATGTCATTAGTGGTCCAATATTCCAGTGGAATATTATGGATGTTCACCCATAGGGATTTGTTCTTAACTCTAATTTTCTCTAGTTCCATACTAGGCTGCCAATTTTGAAGAAATAATGGAAGCTATAAGATGTGCCATGGTCCTTCTATCATTTTTTGAGCCTTTGATTTTGAGCTAAATGTAAAAATGTTGTCATTTTCTGTTACATTACCCCTTCAATGCCTCTTCCCTTCCAATTTCTTTGAACCCATACTTGTATTACAAGAAAAGGTAGGCGTTTATCTATAAAGAAGTTAATGATCACTGCTTCCCAAGTTTTTACTTCCTCCTACAAGATGTCAAGACTTAGGGCTACCATCAACTTCCACCGCGGGGTTGTAGAAAAGAGAGGATTCAGAGCTTTCCACTATAACTTGTTTCTAGGTTCTCCTAGTTCCCTTAATGTTCTGCTAAGCTATTGTGGCCAGTTTAGGTGGGTTTGGATGAGTAACTGAGCTGGATGCTTACTTCCAGATATTAGGAGAAAGGGTTGCGGGGTTCTGGAAATTAGGGGGCTTAATAAAGGATGAGGATGAAGGGGAATAGATGTTAGGTTTTGTGTTAGCAAGTGGCAGATCTGGGGGTGATTCAACAGAGGAGGATGGTGAATTGCACGAGGTAAAGGGGGAAAATCGGAGAGGTTGGGAGGTGTGAGGTCAGACATTGTGAGGAACAAGCCTGATTTTACTAAAGAAACAACAGTGCAGAGAATGGAGCAGGAAATGTTGGTCTAGAAATAGTAATATGAAGAGAGCAAGAAAAGGATTTGAGAAGGAAGGACAGCACTAGCCCTGGTCTAAAACAGGTGTTGTAAGGAGGGTGGACGAAAGAGAAAGGTTGATTTGCATATGAACAAGGTTGAAGAAGAAGAGAGAGAGAGCTTCACCCGGAGGAGCAAAGATAGGGGAGAAGAATGAAGGTGAGAACTCAGTTTGAGCTCTACATGGTGTAGTGTTGCTAGCCTTCTCTTAGTGAATCAAAGTTAGAAGTTTTGTTATACCAGTATTTGTATTAGTCATGAACCTTGAAAGTAAAGTCTATATGGCAAATCTCTTTAGTTTAATTCAGAACTTTTTTTCACTACTCAAGCTTATTATATTTGAATGGTGAAGATAATTTCAAGTCCTTATGAAGAAGGTTGGATTATCAAGGTCAAGCCAAGCAATCCATCAAAATTAGAATCCTTGATGGGTCCAAAGGAGTACACCAAATTTTGCCAAGAAAAAGACGTGGCTCACTAGATTTCCAATATTGTTAAAAGAACTTTTTATTCAAAATGATGCAAGAACATATCTCAGCCCTTTGTTAATGATTACACGTCAAATTCCAAATTTCTCCACTCTCTTATAGTTTTATTGTTCGCTTTTCTTACTTCCATTGTTACTGTTTTAACATTTCATCCCTATAATCAGGAAACATTTCCTTGTTAATAATATGTAGGTTTAATAATAGAATGAGTTAAGTTGAGTTTGAACTGCTTATACTCAAACTTGATTTGAAATATTTAATGTTAGTTTGAATTTAGTTCGAAGTTTGATTGAATTTTGGTGCTTCAAAATTTAATTAGACTTGACATTTATTGTTTAAACTCAAGTTTAAAGTTTGATTGAGTTGAGTAAGTCCATAAATTTTTAAAAATTGTTATGCAGACAATAATTCAAAAAAAATATTATGTAAACAATAAGATGAATCATGACAAATTATTATACAGAATCTTACTGAAGGCCCTTTTATAAGCACATGGAAAGTGTTAACAATATTATTAATATAATCCCTTAAAACACACTTGTATGTTGTCAATGGAAACAATAATCTTTCTTGCATATTCAGGTAGTATAACCTAATGAACTTGAGACACATGCCCACGTAAGTAAGGATTTGAAGGAAGAAGAAAAGATTTAGAGAACAAAATTATATTAATAAAATTCCAATAAGTAAGCATCATAACTTGTTTGTTCTTGTACATTGTTTGAGGATTTTAACCAACTTTAAAACATAAACAATAATAAATATTTAAAAGGAAGAATAAAGCTAAGTAATTAAAAATGAACTATAATGTATTGATTTTTTATGTGTCTTTTGCATTACAATGTACACTATATTTATACACAATTTTGAGATAAGATGTATCAATTTGTATTTGATTATGTCTAAAATAAATGATCAGATTATATCTAAGCTAAAATGATTTAGCATAATGAGAAGTTTATCTAATGTAATTACAATAGAAAGGATTAGGAAGATGTTCTGTTATCAGCCTCCATAAGTTAATGTTTGGTAGAACATTTAGCTTGTGATGTAAAAACAAAAAGGGAGTAGAAATTAATGGTTTTGTGAGGATGTCAACAAGTTAGTGAGAAGTTGATATATGACGTATGAACAGAAATTTCTTTGCAACCAAATCACGAAAAAATTGTATATCAATATGTTTGGTACGAGTATGAGAGATGGGAATTGTAATTAGAAAAGTAGAGCCAATGTTGTCACAGTACAAAAATGGTTTAATATCAGGGAATCAAAGTTCACTAAGTAGAGAATAAAGCAACATAGTTCAATGGTAACTCAAGCAATGCTCTTGTATTTTGCTTCAATGCTAGATCTGGCCACAATACACTATTTCATAGAACTCCAAGAAATTAAAGAGGGGCCAAAGAAAATGCAATAACAAGATGTAGATTAATGATTCTTAGAACACCCAGCCCAATCAGTATCAGAGTAAGCAATTATAGTTAAGATAGAAGGCTTGGTTAAGTGAAGACCATGGGACGAGGTAGAATGAAGATATCGAAGAATGTGCTTAACCGCTATCAAGTGAAAATCAGTAAGACAATGTAAGAATTGGGAAACTTTGTTAATAGCAAATTGGATATTTGGTTTGGTTAGACAAAGGTATTGAATTGCTCCAATAGTATTGCAATATTTAGTTGGATCAGAAAGAGGGAGGTCATGATTTTTGCATGGGTGTGCGACTAGTCACACCTGAGACACACCAACTCACCACCATGAGAAGTGCCAGCTATCCACTAAACCCTAGCTTTTTCATATAAAAGCAATATATTGGTGACGACCAAGAGGATGGATGTTTTGATGTTTCGTTGGGAAAAGTTTGAAGAATCGACAAAGAGGTTTCAGGAGAATGAAGAGGGGCAAACCTCTCATCCTTTGGAGACCTATGGAGAGCTAGACATTCCAAAGTTGGTTCAAAGGTGACATTAATGCTAACTACCTAGTTAAGTATTTCTTCCATTATTTTTGTTGTTCTTTCTCTCTTCATGAATTATTTAGAATATCCTTAGTTTAATCGATTTGGGTATTCATGTATGGATAATCGTATTCTCATAATCATTCGAATGTTTATGTATAAACCCATAGCTAGAATTTTAATATAATTCGTAATTGTTATATTTGAGATTCATTTGTAGCAACTAATGGTTCGTAATCATTAGGGATAACTTAACTTAGGCTAAATGACCCGAACGTATGTGATTTTGCCTTAATTAATCGGTTTTCCTAATTTATAATGCAATTGCCTAATTGAATCTAAAGATCATATCCTAGGTTATTCGATAGTTAGGTTTAATTAACGAGCATCTTTTAATTAAACAATACATAAAGGAAAACTTGGCTTAATAGAGCTTATTATTAACCTACGATTAATAGTTACTAGGAGAGGTTTGAGAAAAATAAATCAATGAAATATGTCTAATTGGGTGAAGGTTGAGATTAAACCAAAGAATCGATCCCTACAAAATTCATCACTTTCATCATTTTTATATGTTTTCTTTAATTTGTTTTCATTAATTTAATTTAAACCAATCCAACCCCCTAAAACCTAAACACTGATTATTTTCATTTTAAAAGCTTTACACACACTCTCTATGGGATCGACCGAGACTCACCACTCTTATAATAGTAAGTCTAGTTTATTTTATATGTTATTATGACGCGCTACATCAATTGGAGGCATAGCCTAGGAGTACACATGGAATGGATTTAGGTGTGAGTTTATCAGTTCTAATGTAAGCAAGAAAAGGATAACATGTGCAATGAAAACACAAAGATGATTAAGGTTGTGAAACAAATTGAGCAACATTTAATGAGGAGATTTGAAATATAAGGTAGATGATGGCAAAAGATTTCTAAGGTAAACAACAATGGAAAAGGCTTCATACTAAAATAGCTTCAAAAGAGAGCTGTGAATAAGAACATTGATTTCTATTTCCGTTATATGACAAATTTTACATTCAACAACACCCTTTTGTTATAGGAAGGAATGCCATGAGTGGTGATAAAAGTAACAAACGATCCTTTGATGAGTTTAAAAGTTTCATCACATTGAAACATTTTGATTTTTAATGAGAATAAGTTCTCGATAGTGGTTTTGAAATTTTGAAATTTTTATAATGCTTGAGACTTATGATCTAGAGGAAAAATCCAAGTGTAACAACTAAAATCATCAATAAAAATTATAAAATATCTAGAACTAAAAAGTGATAACAAAGATGATGGTCCTCAAATGTCGCAATGAATAAGTTGAAGAGATGCATTACATACTCTAGAGGATGTAGAAAAAGGAAGATGACAACTTTTACTTTAAAGGCATGAATTACAATGAAGTACATGGATAACCAAGACATTGATGCCAGAGGTGTGAAGAAGCACATTGAGTAGCAAAAGCCATATGATTTGTGAAATTGACAGGAACCTTGAGAGGGTAGAGATTATTGTGGATATTTCCCTTTAGATGTGAAATCTTGGTGGAAAGGTCCTTCACAATATAACCAAAAGGATTGAATTCAATTAAACATGAATTTTCTGTAACAAATTAAGCAACAGAAAGTAAATTTGCAATAAGGTTAGGCACAATGAGAATATTATTTAAGGATAAAGGTTAAAGATTTGTATGAAAAGATAAGGAACCTTTTAAGGTTAATAGGGAGAGTAGTACCATTATTGAGAACTACTTGATCAATTCCATGATATGGATGAATGGAGTTGATAATATTGTTGTTAGATGTCATGTGGGAAGAAGCATCAGTATCTGAAGGCTATTCGGTATTTTTGTTAGGGGAATAGGTAGAGGAATTTTGTGGAGGATCAATATGTAATGCAGAGAAGGATGGTTGAACTTGTGTTGAGTTAGAGAAATGATTGGAAAAATTATTTAAGGGTTACATGTAGCGAAAACAACAAATAGCAACTATATAACTAAATTTTTTACAAATTTGATATTTTGGAGGTCAAGAATTGGGATTTACGTTTGAATTGGCTCAAATGGTTACATGTTTATTTCCTCCGAGGAGCAAGTATATGGGCTATTTGTAAACATCCATTGCATTCACAATTTCTAAATCAACTCCTACAATTTTGAGATAGAGTATAGCAGGAGATGTCCTGCAAAATAGGGATGGTCAGTTAATCACCTTTTGGTATGATAATTGGTCCAGCCAAGGACCACTGATCCACTCTCTTCATCGTCTAAGAACTCATGTGAGATCCCACATTGGTTGGAAAGCAGAACGAAGTATACCTTATAAGGGTACGAATACTTCTCCCTTACAGATGTGTTTTTCATGGCCTAATAGACCAGATTCCATCGAAACTCCAAGGTTAAATGTGCTTAGGTAAGAGTAGTTCTAGAATGGGTGACCTCCTCGAAAGGCCTCGAGGAAAGCAAAACCGTGAGGGCTTGGCTGAGCCAAGGCCCAAAGCGGACAATATCTATAAGCGGGTGATATAGGGTGTTACAAGTGGTATCAAAGCCAGGTTACCCGAACCGTTGTGCCAGCTAGGCTGGACCCTAAAGATGGCTAGGCCCTAAGGCGGGTGGAGAGTGTGAAATCCCACGTCGGTTGGAGAAGGGAACAAAGTATGACTTATAAGAGTAAAAATACCTCTCCCTTACAGACGCGTTTGCTATACCCTAATGGACCAAATCCTATCGAAACTCCTAGGTTAAATGTGTTTGGGTGAGAGTAGTTCTAGGATGGGTGATCTCTTGGAAAGGCCTCGAGAAAAGTAAAATCGTGAGGGTTGGCTGGGCCAAGGCCCAAAGCGAACAATATCTATAAACAGGTGATCTGGGTGTTACAAGTGGTATCAGAGCCAAGTTACCCGAACCGTTGTGCCAGCTAGGCTGGACCCCAAAGAAGGTTGGGCCCTAAGGGGGGTGGAGAGTGTGAGATCCCACATCGATTGGAGAGGAGAACGAAGTACACCTTATAAGGGTACGAATACCCCTCCCTTATAGACGCATTTTCCATTGCCTAATGGACCAGATCCTATCGAAACTCCGAGCTTAAATATGCTTGGGTGAGAGTAGTTCTAGGATGGGTGACCTCTTAAGAAGGCCTCGAGAAAAGCAAAACCGTGAGAGCATGGCTAGGCCAAGGCCTAAAGCGGACAATATCTATAAGCGGGTGATCTGGGGTGTTACAACTCACATACTTCCACTTCACACCAAACTACACTCCTTGGTCCACGATAGCGACTGGCACTTTCCTCTTTGGTTATGACATCTTCAACCTGTTCAACCCCTAACTAGAGCACGCATGATACATTCTACTGGAAGGACAAATCTATTCACAGTATCATCACCTAGGAGATTTAACAATTGTTAAGAATTAGCAACCTAGAGTCGACAAGCTTCAAATCGTGTGGAGTAAGTCCCTTACGCCACGCATCTCATTTATCCTCTGGTCAGCTATTAAAAACAAACTAACTACCTCAGATCATATGCCCTTCATGCAAGTTGATAAATCTTGTTCGATGTGCTTGCTACATGACAAAACACGGAACCATCTCTTTTTCAAATGCTCCTTCAATAGTGATATTTGGAAATATATCACCATGAAATGTCAATGACTCACCTCGGGGGAGACTCTTCTCGATGTCCTCTCACGTCTATCCAATCAAAATGCGTATACGACAACTGACCAGATGATCCACCATGTTATTTTGGGTCTTTGTTTCTACCGCTTATGATAGGAAAGAAATCTTAAACATTTTGCCAGTATGAGTTCATCTAAAGAAGTTTTGAAAGCTATGCTTCTCGCTAAGGTTTGTGGGCATCTCATTATGCACAATCCACACGAACATGGTAGTCCGACGATCCTAGCTTCACTGCAGCTCTAGTGTCCATACTATAACCACTTTCAGCTATGGCTTTGCCTATCTTCTTTATTTTCTTTACTTGATTTTGAAACGGGGCAATCCCTTATTATGTCCAAATCTTTTGTAGACTTTGATCTTATATTTATTAATTCAATTTCCCTTTTGTCAATAAAAAAAAACTTATCTAAGTCACATGTACGTAGGTCCTTACCTTTGTGAGGTTAAGAAAGTTCCAAGTACTTTCTCGCGGACTAAGATCGAATTATGCCCAACTCCATTTATGTTCTCTGAATGATTCCTCAGGTCTTACCCTCGATTATCATGAAAGTGCCCCTAAACTAGAGCTTAGTTATGTACTGCCAAAGAAATAGCCCCAGACATCTTCTTTAATCCACTTCCAAGTTCACATCACCTTTTATCATTACAATTTTTTGCCTTTATTTTCCTCCGAAAAGCACACCAAGACCGATATGTACATGTGTAAGGAAACTTGCGTTGTATTCCAAGGATCAAGAAACTACTTTTCAAAGATATTGGTTCGGTCACTTAAGTATCAATTATCAATTTTCTTTGTTTTACTATATAATGAGTAACCTTGCATGAGATCTTCATTCAGTTTTTTTATTAGTTATCACAGTTTCCGGAATAACTGCGAACAAGAAATAAAATACAGGTGTGATTTGTGGTTGAAATGAACATCAACAAACACAAAATGTCTGGAATAGCAAGTGATACAACACAACAAAGGAGTCCAGTATTCTTACAACATAGTTTTGGCTACCCATCGTGATGGTGGCTAGGCAACGGGGGTGGTGAGATGGAAGCATCCATCTCAGAAATAGATAGCAATTGAGATATATATATGTCAGTTTCACCATCGTTTATAACCTGAACACTACTAACATCATGATTAGCGGTCTTAGTTATCTCATCCTTATCTGGCAGAGAATAGGATATTGATATAAGTGACTCCCTCACCAGCTCCTCAAATGCCTCTCTGCCCGATGCTTTTCTATCCATGCAATGGCTCTGTCATCCCATAAAAAGTATATCATTAGATGATTGAGAAATAAATTTAAGCACATCAAATCATTCTGGAATAGCTGCTCAATGATTTCGCTTTCAACGAGGTCTTAAATTAAACGCATCAAACTTAAATGTAAGAGCCTCATCAAATTTATTCCATATGTTGACCTCATATGAGCGGTCGACTAGGGATGGTCTCTAATTAACATCTATCATTTTTACTCAGCATTCCACCAATTGTAAACAATGCAGGGCCATAAACATAGAATGAATTCAAGAAGACCAATATGAAAAATCCTCACTCTTATTTTGCTAACTACAGTTCCACAACCTAGCTGTTTTGACAGCTGATCAATCCATCCAATTTTCAGTTTCACTACATACCACAAAAGCTTGCAACAAGATTTAACAATTTACAAAGTAGCCAAAACCCAAGTTACTCGTAAGCTGCATTCTACCTGAGAAACCTCACCTCACCCTGTTTCTTAACTCCCAAACTAGCATACATATATTCCGGTCAAGATTATTGCTAAAAGCTGCAATACAAACGAATCAACCAAGTATGACTCCATCATTCCGGATCAATCACTTCCCAACAGAACTGGGCCTTAAAAATCCCCAATCTGAATTTCGAAAGTGGCCAAGCGCATCACATCTTTTGTTATGAGCTTTACCTATGTCAAAACGACCTATAACCCCAATATGGGCAATTCAATTTTTGACTTCTTTAATCATAAAGTTTATGAACCTAAGAACCATTTATCCTTTCCATCCACACAACTCTTAATCATAAACAAAATTATAAATTTCAGAAAGTCAAACAAGAAACATCGTCTAGAAAACCAAAATCATAAATTAAAAAAAGAAAAAAAACCACAACTCGAACAAGAAACGACATCTAAAACACGATATTCATAATTCTCGAAACGGAAAACCGCAGACAATAATTGGTTTTTAATGGAGTTAAGATTTAGACTACTTATCCGAACAGTAAGAAAAGTTGAAATCGTCGATGATTTTCTCTGGCTTTGTTATTTTTCCTTGAGTTTCTCGAGAAGCAAACAATTCGGATAGATCGTCGTATAACTAAGAGATAGAAATTTAATTTCAAGGACACGAAAAGAGCGAAATAAAAAAAAAGGGACAAAAGTAAGAAAAGCTTACCTGTATCTGTATTGTGATTGAAGAGCAATGAATCTGTTTGACTAACTAACCCCAATGTTGCCTGATCCCCCCTTCTTTATGCTCCATTTTCCGTGAAATTACAATGTCACCCCTCCTATTCTAAACTTATGCTTTTCTTAACTTATTTTTTCAATGGTTTGAGTGATTGTTCTAGAGTTTTCTTGTTTATTGCCTCAAATTAGTTTAATCTGTCTTATGACTTTCTTTTTTAATACATGGGCATGGGTTGCCAATTTTTTGTTCCTACAACGCTTTTTCAGTCTGGTGGTGAAAGACATATTTTAGTGAAAAAGAAAATTCAATTGTTTTACAAAGACAAACAAAAAAACTGTACCCAAATTCAAAAAAGGAATTGCGAGAAATTGTATTATAAATGATATTTACGTCACTTGTATTATTAAAATTATTGTTTATATTTTCCAAATACAGTTCTTCAATTGTATTAAGTTAGTCAATCAACCAAGAGACTAATGTTAATTAATTATTAAAAAGAAACAATGGGAAGTATTAATTAAGTGTCGGAGTCATAGAGAGTAGCTTTGGGTTTCTTAAAAACAAAGAGATTAAAAACTTAAGTCATAGAGGGTAGCTTAGGGTTTCTTAAAAAGAAAGAGATTAAAAACTTAACCGGTTTAACTGATTTAACTATAAAAGGCTTAAACCATTATCTTTCAGGTTCGAATCTTAACTTTTCATATTAGTTTTCAACTTTTTAGTTCGATTTATTTTAATAATTCTTATTATTAAAAACTAGTCAGTTTATTAATTAACTGATCAATTTTTGTAAATTAATAAGTTCTTATAAACCAAAAGAAATTAATTAATTTTTATTTAACAATATCTTTTTTCAATTAAATTTCAATTTTTTCAATAGATAATGACAATCTCTTTCAAACACATTTCAAATTCTTTAGTTTTATTCAATCTTTAATCAGTTTTAAGAAGGTCGATTGCCACTTAAACCTTTTAAACCAAATCTCTTGCCTTATCAGTTTAACTTCTGGTCCGATTTTTAAAATATTGTTTTTCGATCCACACCATAATGTCCAACATTAAGCTTCAAGAATCAACAACAACAATATTTAGTAGAAGATCTGAAAATGTTTAGTAGTACACAACCTTACTCCTAATTAGTAGAGAGACTCACTTCAACAGAAGGATCTTTTAGCTAAAAGTCCTTCATTCGTCGCTAATAATATTTAGCGATGATATTAATATGTTGCAAAATTTCGGCAACAAAATTCTATAGCTGACTTTTGAAACAAATCGTCGGTAATTATTTTTTGTTACGAGCTACAAACGCGGCGAAAAGAGAGTTGAGATAAATTTCTAATCATCGCCCAAAATTATTGACTATAATATAGCAAACATAGCAAAAATTTTCTTGCTGCATATTTGGAAATGCAACCAAAGGTTATTGGCAATGTTTTTCAAAACGTAACTAAAAAATTTTGGCAATGATTTTAAAAACATTGGCAAATCTTTTTAGCTACGTTTTTAATTTTTAATAAACATTATTAGTAAAATTTTTATCTTATTAATTATAATTATTGGTAACATTTTTAACCCATGTTATTGTATGTAATATTTATATATTTTTTATAATTTATTAGATGAAAATATAATTAAAAATAATTAGAAATTATATACATTTTATATAAATAGTAAAAGATTATTAAATGTTAAATACAAGCGTTAACAAAAATAGTTATGTACAAACTAAGAATTGTTTTCTTCGTCACTACTACCAGGGTCGTTGCTAATATTTTATAGGCCCTGGGCAAAGTAAAATAATGTTTCTATTTTTGCTTATTTTTTGGCCCTCACAAAGAATAAAAATAAGTAAAATATGAGTCATTTTTATTGTTCTTTATGAGGTCAAAAATAGGCCCTATTTCATTTCATTTTATTTTTTATGAGGATAAAAATATGTCCTATTTTATCATTTATAAGGATGGGCCCTAGGTCGGTACCTGCCCTGCCCTTGTCCAGACTGGCCTTGCTACTATTTACATAATTCGGGTCAAGTATTTATTTGACTATCTTTTCAAGCTTGTCCAACTTTTGTTCATTACGTTCTAACTTTTGTTCATTACAATCTAATTTAGCCTTAAACAACTCCTCTCTTGCTCAAGACGGTTAACATATGTTGGTCTTGATGAGGATTAAGCGGTTGGTTTAGGGCCAAACTCAAGACTTTTGATGTAGCCGGATCTTGTAACAATTACATTGTTGCAAATCTCATCTACATTTGGTTCATTTCTCTCATACAATTATCTTTGCAACAACTCCTGCGTCTTATTTTAAAATTCAAAAAACAAAATCAATATTGAATTCAAATATTATTTGTTAGTAATATATAAATAAATAAACTCAAAATTTAAATAAATTTTTACTTATATAGTTATTTTTCACTTCTTCGGACAGCTATCCTTGACTTTCCTTATAGTGAGTGAGTTTGTATAGTATGATCCTATCACACTCTCATCTATATAGTTCCTTCTTACTCTGTTTTATTAATTGAAAACAAAATAAATAATATTGTAATTACAAATATAATTGTAACTTCTAAACAAAGTGTAAGGCCCGAACATATACCCTATAAGTATTATAGCATGTCTAGGGTGTATTAAAAAGTGAACATGAATTAAGCGCATCCAAGTATAGTAATAGACATAATAGTACTTAATGTAAAAGACATGAGTAAATAGGTAATTTGTTCGTTTCAACATGGGCATACATACTTGAACATGAAATATTTATGGGAATTTTTGATATATTTGATTGGATTTATGAGCGTGATGTGAGGTGAATTGATAAAAGAAGTATTCCATAAACAAATATGATTTTGTTAGTTAAATTGGATTTTTTTTGCATTACTTTTGCATGATAAGAAGGAAGTTAGTTAATTTGAGATGTGTACCTTGTTGGATCGATAAGTTCCACTGAACAAACTTCTATAATTTGGCCATATCTTCATTTGTAGACCTCTAAATTGGATAATTCTAATTGGAGATTAAACTAGAGACATAGGTCTAAAAATTTTATTAAGGCACCAAAATTTTATTCTGCCTTCTAAGATTTTTTAATTCTGGTTGTTGTCCTTGTTTTTTAACAACATATAGTATTTTAGGTATAACTCCTGGAATAATTAACCAAATTGCATGAAATTTATTCTATTAGAAAATTAAGACATAGGGAAATGAAATCAATTGATAAGATTATAGGCTAATGTGGGAATTAAAGAAATAAAAATGACCAATATGCAATTTTTCTAAAGTTAACACATGAACCAATTGGATTAAGGCATGTGTGACTAATAATAATAAAGCATGTGTAGTAAATAGGAGTTAAGCATGTGTTTGAGTCTTGAAAAAGCATAAATGGGCATATAGAGAGGGGAGATGGACGATACTTTGAGGGTTCTAACTTCAAATTTTTCTCCTTTCCATTTCACCTTCTTCATCCTATCATTTTTCATATAAGAAATCAAACTAATCTTAGGTGGAAATTAAGCTAAAAGTTAGGGATTTTCTCTTCACATTTACCTTTTCTTGCTTTGCTTATGAAGAACTGAAATTATAAGATTGGAAGTGGGATTGAGATGTGTATTTGTGATGTTTGTAGTTGGTGAGTCAAGCAAAGCTAAAAAGGAAGGGAAGGAAAGTCATTAGAATACCTACTTTGCCAATTTTAAGGTTTGGAACTACACTTAGTCTAATTTCTCTTTGTATGTATATTTGAATGGATAAAGAGATTCATTTGAATGAGGAACGGTTGCTGCGATGATTCTTTGGTGTTATTTTCGTGTTATCTTGCATAGAATTGTTTAAATATGACAAGAGAGTATCGTGTAGTGGAATTTTTTTTAGAGTTTTTTTAACCAGTCATATTGTTTAGGTCATAACTTAACTGAAATACCTCTAAATTGGGTTATTTCAATTGAATATGAAAAATAAGAAGAATATGAAAACTAGGACATGGAAATAGATATCTCTAGAGAGATGTTGACTTAATTCTGGCTTTATGATATTGGAAATTGAGATCGAAAATGATGACTGATGTTGCCCCTATTTTGGAGTAGCTTGTGATGTTTTGTCTATATCTCATGTTTTAGAAGTCCAAATGACTTGATTTTTAGTGATTTGAAAACTAGAGACATAGGGAAACAAATATCCAAAAGATCTAAAACCCTAATTCAAAATTTTTTTTTTCTGTATGAAGATTTCAGAACAAGTGGAGGTATGAATTCTAGGCAGGGGACACGACGGGAAGGAAATTGCACTATTTTAAGTTTATTTTAATTTCTAATTTTTACTGAATCATTTCTGAAAATTTTTGAATATGTACGAGACTTTTTAAACACCTAGAAATAAATGAAATAGGACTGACCATATGTGAATTGGGTGATTGAACATTGGAATTTAAGATTGAGCATAATGCATTCCAAGGATAACTTACATGTACATAAATGATTTATATGCATATTTATCGCTCATATGTGTATAGTATGATTATACAAGTTTGATTTTGAAACCCTTCTAATGGTGGTAAGTTATGACTTGCATATATGAACACATATATAGATTTTTTGACTTGAAATATATATCATATGACTTGTCAATATATGAATTGTGAAATTGGCAAATGGTTAAAGGAAATGTTACAGTGTCTGCTTTATTGTCTAAATGGTGGATAGATAGACATGCCTATAGAGATACAATACATTTGCTACAGTTTGAGACCAATGGTATCTTCATTTCAATAATATAATGTCTCTATATTTTGATGCCTTTGAGTATCCATAAGTTGTTACTTTCGAGTATTCACAGTTTTTATACCTTTGGATATCCATAACTCTCTTTATCCATACCCACAAAATTATGCAGGTCTAACACAAAAAGTAAAGTAAATAGTTATAAGCAAGAAAAACAACATGACAACATAAATAATTGGTATTGATGAGCCTTTGCATTTGTATTAACAATTTGTATCAATAAGCGTTTAATGCCAATGTTTGGTTCATGAATGTGAATTTATGGTATATAAGTTTTGATATTTCTAAATGTTTGTGCTTAGAGGATGATTGTTGTAAATGGTATTTCCCTACTAAGCTTTCAAGCTTAGCACAGGTGTTAATCCACGTAGGTCCAGGTCATAGCTGCTGGACCATACTTTCGGAGCCTAACATTTGGAGCCATAAACTAAACAATCTCATTGCAAATTTTCTTTAACAATAAACGCATATGCAGAAAAATTGATAATCAAAACGACCCGATTTATTGAAAACAATTTCAATCACAAAAGATGTAAACCTTATTGAACACATCAGAGTTTCAGTAATCACTTAGGCCCGTTACAGTACAAAATGTTTGATTTTATAATATCTTTACAGTTCAAAAACCACCCATTTGGCTTAATACAAAAAAATACATATGATACAATTGATTTCTTATGTTTAATATGTTGGATCCCGTTTCCGGAACCCAACTCTTCAGAAAACCATAACTATCATTGCTTCATTTTCTTGCGGAAAATCATAAGACTTTCAATTTTTTTTCCTTCATCACTCTTTAATACAATACTTACAACTAATTTCATCATTCCCTTTTTCCATACCCTCAA
>JANITX010000005.1:21300803-21324848 GCA_027564395.1 Erythroxylum ulei
AATATGTGTAACAGAATAACTTTTGGTAAGAATTGACAAGAGTACGTACTAGCTCTTCTAATTTGATGATGTAAAGGCCTGGCACTTTTCCTTCTTCTTCGAAATATATGGAATCTTCCAACTTTGAAAGAGATTCAATACCTGTCAAAATGTTAAGGAAAAAAATAATTATTCACTCTCCAATTGTTGGTTATAGATGTTTTAACACAAGCAACACTCATTACATGTGCTGAAGAGACCTCTCTCTATTTTCCATAACTTTTTTCTTGAATTAGGAGATTTGAGGTATATGCTGTTGTGCTCATGTAACCTTTATTTTTCATAAATTACTAACTTTACTGAGTTGCCTCCAACTCAAAATCAACAACACAGTTCCTAAATGATACAACGCCATTCTTAGTTTCTTTCACCTTTCATCCCCTAAGACAAGTGACAACAGGAGGACAGAAGAAATTTCAAATAATATTTATATCTGAAATTAATCTGTCCACAGTTAGCAACAATGGTTCCCTCTCTAGCTTCATTTACTTCTAGGTTATGACTACTGGTGTATCACCAGTATTCCCAATTTAGAAAGCAGATTGATCGAATGTCAAAATGCAGACTTCAAGCTTATATTAGGAAAACAAGTTCCATTTTCAGCAATACTACATTTGCAAACAAAGAACCTTATGACAAGTATTTCAAAATAACAGTATTTTAAGTAAAAGTTCCAGCATATCTAACGACACACTAGGTGGATTATCTAAGCTTCCTAAAGCAGATTATCATAGGGAGAAGAATGCTGTCAATTCTAGCAAGTTTAGCCATAAATGTCTCTGGATGCTTGAAACTATTCCTTAGGAATCATTCATGATAATGTAATTGACAAGTGATGCAAAACCTTTAAAACAACACTACCATTATATCTGTCAATACCTGTCAAAATGTTAAGAAAGCAGATAAAGAGGATAAAAACTGACCTAGTCTACAACCATCAGCCGAGCCAAGTGAGTCCTGTTTCTATTCTATTTCTACCAAAAAAACGAAGAAATAAAAGCAGATTGTTATATGGAAAACGAATAAGAATATGAAAGCCCTATAGAAACGCACTCCTTATCCCCCTTCTATCTCTCCTCTCATCTCATGCTTTTTTAGATTTATAAAAAAGGAAAATCCAGCCTTTTGTTCTTCATACAGAACAGATACATACCCTCTAACTCTAACTCTAAACCGTACCGTACCCCACCCCCAACCATACTCTCCCTTTCTCTCTCTAGAGCTCTCTACATATGTGACTATCTTGTATTTGCCCTTTTCAATAAACAGCTCTTTAAGCCACAGGGCACTAGCCATAAGCCCAATTGTCAATCTTGTTGTTCTGTTTCGATTTCGTCCCTCCCTGACCCTGTACTCAACCCCCCTCTTTCACCCTTCACAAAATCTGGTCACATCTCTCACTAGCCATATTGACAGAAATTGAACAAGAAGCAACTCAGTGGGATTAACTTTGCAATTAGAGAGATGAAGAAGCCCGGTGGTAAGATGTGCCCGTTTCACTTATTGGTTTCTTGAAACAACATCGATTCATAAGCTAATCCGGCCCATTCAAACAAAAGAACGAAATGCATGGTCCTAAATCAGTTACCGAAAGCAACAAAAATGGAGGAGAAAATTACCATGTAAGGACTTCTATTTTGAATATTGAACAGAACAAGAGGAAAGAAACAAGCTTCAACAGAATCTTGGCTGAAACCGAACATGCCCAGATCATAAAACAGAAAAACAACAACACCAACCCAGAAAAAAAGAACACCAGAAGACAAAATGAAAACCAGCCACGCAAATGTCAGCAACGAGAAGACAAAATAACGGTGGAAAGTGGCTCGAGAAAGAGGGAAAAGGCGAAGTCGGGTTGGGGGGGAAGGAGATAGTCGATCGGAGGTTTTAACAAAAGCAAGGAGGGAAAGGAGAGAGCCGGAGGTTTTTAACAAAAGCAAAGGGGGGAAAAATGGGTCGGTTTTAATTTGTTAGTTTTGCGACGTTTTCTCTAGAAAATCATCAAGGTTTTCATTTTGTGACGTTTTGTCTCTAAAACGTCACAGAAGGTCTGACATATTCACGACGTTTTACTCAAATGTCCCAGAAAATGAGATCTTTTGTGATGTTTTTAAAAACGTCACAAAAATTCTATACAATTCGTGACGTTTTTTTAAAAAACGTCGCGAATTCTAATGAATTGTTGTAATGATCAATGTGTTAGAGTATTGCCGGATTTCATGCACCTCCAATGAACGCCACTTTTATTGATTTGTTTATGCAAATTTGAGCTTCCCATTGCTAAGAAAGAGCTGAGTTCATTGCCTATATAGCATGGAATTTGTGGCAATCAAGGAATGATTTTTACTGGTTTGCAAAATTTGTCTAACTGAACCAGATTGTACATCTTGCCACTGACCAGCTTGATGAATGGCGGTCTCTCTCCAGCGTGCACAATTCTATAGGTGCTGAAAATGGAAGTAGCACTGGTACTTCTAGCCTCCCTGTTTACGTTAATCTTGAAAGCTTGAGTTGGCAAGCTTTTTGTGATGGAGCCTTGTTTCAGGTTGAAGATGCAACAGGGTAGTAGAGTGGTGTTTGAAGATGGTGAACGGAGGTTTCTTTAAGGTTTATCATGCCATACTATGGGCTATAAATCTCCTATAATGGCTGAAGCTTTGGTGTTAAGAACGACGTTGCAATTCGTCATGGACAACTACTAATCAAGTGGTTATATTTTTATTGATTGTCAAGTTTTATTTTTGCACTTAATGCTCAGTCTTTAGACCTTTCTGAGTTTGGTATTATTGTGTCGGACTATAAGAAATTATTAGAGATAAGACCGGATATCCAAGTTAGATGGATACGTCGCATTATGAATGGCGTTGCTCACTCTCTTGCTAGAGCATCCATTTGATTTTCACTACTTTGTATTTGGGAAGCTATTATGGATGTTCTCCACTCTCATTATCATTAATACAAGTGTGGTATTTCCTACTTTAAAAAAAAGTATAATCAGTTCCGTAGGATTTAGGCAATCTCTTTTTTTTTTTTTTTCCGGGAAGTTACTTTGGAGTGGAGTTAGACCTATTTTATCATAATATCAGATCCAGCTTTAGGTCACTTCCAAATATTTAATCCCATAAATAACCTTTAAAATACAACCGTAAATTCTCATCGTAGAAATTTCATGCATTAGATGTAGAGGTGCCTTAGATAATGTTGTTGTGACATATCAATCTAGGTGAACTTAACGAGTCCTATGAGATTTGGGCAAGCTTCCCCACTTTAAAATGCCTTTTGAAATAGAATTAGACTAATGACATCACTATTAGCATGACAGAATCCGACATGCATCATCACAGCAAGGATTTAAATTTGATAATATATCGGCAAACATAAACTATTCCTGACCCATTTCGCCCAACTAAATACTAGAGCTCCCAGCATATTAAATACATATAAGAGGGCCCTGTTCACGGAACTGTAAAAGAAAATGATAACATATATTGTTTTTTGTTTCATTGAATGTGTATGGACGTAGGATTACTTGATAAGAGTGATGTTATTTAATATTTCTTTTCGCAGGAGATAGGGTAGGTGTTTTCCAAATTAAGGATACTCGACCTATACTCCGCTGTTTGTCCAAGACGAATTGAATTTAGAGCCCTTAACAAATTCAGGAAAAAGAAAAAAGAAAGAAAGAGAGAGAGCTCAACCTCAAAGGCTTTGGAAAGAAGAAGGAATAATTACAATTTCACGCAAAAATAATTACCACTAAAACTCTGATTACCAAACAACTCAATTAGATCTTAGAGTTTCCTTCATAATATAAATATACTATACTAGCTAGTTATGTTGATCAGTAGTTTTATTTGATCTTTGTGATGGTCATAAATCATAAGGCCGTTGGATGTTTAAGTAAAATATTATAATCAAATCTTAGTAAAAATACAGAATGAAAGAATATTTTTAGTATAATATAGAAAAATATTGCCAAAAAAAAGTTTTTTTTACTATATAAATGATAGTTGGTCGGCCTATTCTTAAACAACACTCCAATTTGTAGAAAAAGAGTTTTAGTACATGAATTAAGGGTGAAAGAATTTTACTTGATCAGTGCTGACTTTTTCATTACACAATTCAATGCTTATAAAATAAAATTAGTTTAATTGTAAACTGACTTATTTGAGAGAAAAAAATGTACCTAACCATTTACTTGAAAAGTAGTGGATATAAATTATAGGGAAAAAAATAAAGGATTGTCAATAATTAGAAGGCTAATTCCTCAGCTTCCTAAAATTAAAATTTAATATATAGGGATAACATATTTAAAAGTGTAGCCTTTTAAGATTTTTCTTAATTTAGTGTCTAATTTTAAGGTTTTCAATTTAGTAATTAATCTTTTAAAATTTATATAAATCAGATCAAAATGTTATTTTTAATAAAGTAAAATGTCTACTAAATATTATGTAAATGTAGCAAAAATTAATGTTTTGAACTGAATCATTAAGGTTTTAAAAGATTAGTCACTCCATTGAAAAATTTCAAAGCTTAGATATTGATTTAAAATTGATTATTTCTAATATATATATATATTATAATGTTATTCTATAGGAGAAAGTTGTTCCACCAAAACTTGATTTTCCATATACCTAAAGAACGGACGAATGATAATGTTTTAAGCCGTATTAGTGTGACAAGTACACACGCAATTGGGGAAATTGAAAACAAAACTTTCCTTTTTGCTCGCTGTTACCCTTTTTGTGCTAATTACGTACATCTTTAGCTGCCAGATTAAACTTCTTATTTCTGTCTTACTTTACTTCTTAAATAAAGGAAGCAGGCAAATGCAAAATAAGTAATGTTCAATGTGTTATCATCGACAGTCCAATAGGAAAATAAAGTCTAATTATTGTATATATAGAGCATGTACCTAATTTCTATATTAAGTAAGGAAAAACAAGAGGACCAAAAGGACTCTCTTTTGGATACACCAAGATTAATAACAGTCGCAACATTTATGAAAAAAAAAAAGCAACATCCTGTTCATTTTAAAATCTCATCACACTGCTTGCTTGTACCACATAGAGTTTTAAAAAATGTGAAAGTTTTGCCTACATTGCTTTCTTTTTGTTATAGTTTTGGCATTGTTATGAGCGATTCTACCATTACATAGGGTCATTCTCAAACTCCACTAATTCCACAATTTGGCACTAGGAAGATTTATATTATACCATAAAGAAGTATTCATAGGAAACTAGTTTCCTTTTGTCAAAAAACAAGGACAAAAAAAGAAGTTTAGCTGATATAAATTTATAGATTACCTTATTCAAACACATTTAAGATATGGAGGGTCAATTTAATCTCTTTAGATCTTTCCTTCCTAAACAATCATCAAACTTCAAACTTAATTCGTAATTTTGCCCTTACTACATGACACAGACGTACACCAGAGCAATTCATTAAACGAGAAATGATTATCGAAGCTAGCCTTCTGATCTACCTCTGGAATAAGGAGGCCTGGCATAGGTGTTGACGAGTAAAATTTCTGGCCATGAATGATTCATACGAGGTAACCATACAATACAATCCGCGTATCATTAGATAACTGGGGATCGTTGTACGATTTATAACATTTAACTAGTGTCCGATTCCTGGCCAGATATGAGAACTTGTTGACTAAAAATAAAATCTGGGTCAACAACCACACGATCATATAATAATCGAAAATGGTAGAGTCATGACCTAAATTCTTGTTATTGTCAAATGACGTCTGCTTTGCTTTTCTACAGACAATAACGAAAGCTGATTTGCAGCTACGAGATATTTGTTTCATCTGGTCCAGGTGCCAAGCAAGCTCATTGTGTTGGAAGGAAAGCAACTATTCAAGTCTTCTTCTTCTTTTTTTCTCATCTAAATAACTAGTTTTTTTATTGATAAATTAAATAACTAGTTTTTGCATTTACCTGTTTACTACTATATTCAGCCATGAATGAGTTCGGCTTTTAGAATCCTAGAAAAGCCAAGTCGGCTATCTATATATATTTGTATATCAGAGGAAGCTGATAATTGTTTGTTACTTTGTGGGATGACCTAACGAAAAGATGGCTCACTGGCAATTAATGTACAACTATAACGTGGTTCTCTCAATTTAAGTGGCTAAAGTGATTCAGGTCGTTGTCTTCCATTAGAAGGTACGAGAATATTTTTTAATTATTAATCACAATAGTATTGCATCATATATTAAATAGTGTACTCTCATGAAGCATGATGTTAGTTTCATTGTCCACGGTGAATGCCAAAGTGTACTTTGCTAACCTAATAAGAGCATGCGCCGATTAGTGCACAAGATCAAAATTTCTTTACACGTGGGAGAACATGGTCGACCTCACATTTTCTTTTGGACTTACGTTAATTTTAGCAGTTAAATAATAGTTAATATTCTTGTAGATGAACTTCATCACTTGAAGGCTCAAAATGTGGTGCTAGATTCGTAAGGAATACACGTAAGAATTAATTCATGGGGTTAGGCCCCATTTAATTTTAGTGGCTAGAATTCATGCACTTGCGGGAGAGTTACCAACAATGGAGGTCGCTGTCTCCTATTATAACCACTATCAAGTCCTTTAGTATACGAGTGATGTGATACTTTTACAATCACCATGGATATGATCAGTAGAGTTCAACTATGCCCTCCATGACAGGAAGTGATAAATAGTTGGCGAGGAATTAGTTCCGACTTCCGATGGATCGAATGATAGTTAAATAATTCTGAAAGAAGAAAGCTGTTGGTTTAAAATCGAGATATGCTTATGGTAAAAGCAAACAAATACCAAAATCCATCATGTAAGGTACATATGAAGAAAAATAAAAGGAATTGCTTCCTTAGTTGGGGCACTAGCAACCCAAATTGTAGAAGTGTGCTTGTTAACATTGATCATTGACCAAAAGCAGGCGCTGTCTGCCTCCATAAATTGGTTGAGAATCACCAAAAACCCTATTGCACCAGGTTTAATTTGGTATGGATGTTGACGCAAAGTGGAGTCTGACATTGTTGATGAGGACCTCTGAACAGAACTTAATAAATTGAAAGGAGAAGTAGCAACTGGGGCAGATGACACGACTTATTTTCATTCTTAAACTAAACACCACTTTAGGAGTTGGGAAGAAAAATGCACCGATAGTGAATGCATGCGTAAGAAAATCCCATTCAACCACATGGTGGATAAGTCATTAGGCAGACAGAAATAGGAGCAATCGCATCTCATATTTACCACTTATTTAAGAGAGTGAAATGAAGGATCCGATTTTTGACGCAAAGTTTCACCAATCAATTCACCTTTTCCTGTCATTAGAATGTATTTATTGGCTTATTATTCCATTTGAGAGATGAAAATATGGTTATATCACAGAGTAGGCAGGCCCAAATCTTGTTTACAATGACTTGCTCTGTGACCAACATCACAACTTAGCTCTTGTCATTTAGTTGTGTAAATGCCTCGGTGTTCCACCAAAACGAAGAAACATTTGGAGATAGGCTTGCCTTTTCTTTAGGTTCTTGTTTCTTTTCCCTTTTAGTGCTTGATTTGGCCAGAAAAAAAAAAAAAAAGGTGCTGTTCATGTCAGATAATGACTAACAGTTGTAATCCTTATTATAAGTCGTCAACTTTCTTGCAAAAAAACTCGACTTTTATATCACATATTTGTTTGGTGAAATTCATTTACTCGCCCTTGTCCTTAAATTGGTTTTGTTGAATTAAAAACAAAGATAGTAGACATAGCATATTTACATACCTAAGTTGTTGATAACTATTTCTCTCAATTTATGCTAAGCGATTAATTATTTTGACATCAGTGAGTAATAGATTTCTACATTCCAATCCCAGTTTATTAGCTAGTAAAATGACAGTAAAGAAATGCTCTAATTGTGTGAAAATTATTAGGTCAATCAACTGAACATAATGCATGTTGATTCCGATTTGGAAGAAATTATCACGAAGATTTTCTCCAACGTTTTATAAAAATATATATTCATAAGTGTTCACGGATTTCAAATTGGTGTTTGATGGGGAAAATATGTTATCTATTCAGTGAAGGTTTCATATATTTGATCAACAATTAATTAAATAATTAAGAACATAATGTTATATATTAGATTGGTTCTTATTAGACCTATTTTAAGTTGTGGTATAAGAATAAAAATATTATCTTATGTTGAGGGTGGTACTTTAATCAATATTTGGGTTCTACTTAACAATATCTCGAATTTGTACCTAACACTCAACAGGTTTACGAACTTAAAAGAATAAGGTTAAGGAAGGTGAGAAAGCTAAGACAATCAAAAAGTAAAAAATGCGTATATATTACATTGCCAGTCAGCGTTGTTAGTACTAATATGCTTGGAGTAGGGCTTTTTGTCCGCTAACAATAAAGAAATCCTATTGGTTGATTTGAGATATGAGAGAGTTCGATTTCATATTAATTGGAACTCCAAGGAATTTGATTTTAGGTCTTAAAACTGTTCTATGATTAAATTAATTATTACGTGCCAACTGCCCAGAAGTAAAAGAAAAGAACATATATGTGTGTCAGTGTGTGTTATAGGGCCTTTGCAAATTTTAATTTGAGATAGACAACTTTTAAGATTTTAGACATAAATATATGTATACCAAACACGGTCATTAATTACTATTTACATATTCATAATCGTCCTTCACAATACTGTATATTCCTTCCCTGATTTTTGTGTTTAACTTCTTTTCAGATTGATTAACGAGTAACGACCTTTTCAAGACTACCAAAAATACATTTGTCAGTCTCTTAACCAATAATTGTATAAAGTGTCGACCTCACAATTAAAAACACACGAGACCAATTCAGAAACAAGACAACCGACATTCAAGGGCCACCGATTTGACATGGCGTAGACTACGTTATCAGATCGAGCAGACCAAAATCCAAGTCATTTTGACCCGTCAATCTCATGTGGTAAAATACTCTAGCAACGTTAACACGGTGGTAAAAGATAAGATTTTTAACATTTCTCTACCCCACTTTATTCAATATTAATCTAAAGCATATGGTTAAATATAATCATCAGAACAATCTACCATCTAAATAGCTTTCTTCATTTCATGTTTTATAAATCTAATATTAATATGTAATACATAATCAATCACAAAATAGTATCAATGCTGAGATAAAAGATAATCGTAGTTAACAATTTTATAACACTAATGAAAGTTTGTAAATCACTATTCAACTTTTAAAAGAACTCCTAAATTAATTTAGGGTCAAGTAAATATAAAAAAACAAAAGGTATGGGCAAAAATAAATTAAAAATAATACTCAAAATAAAATGAAAATATAATTACATACAAAAATAATTACAAAGAAGATGAATGAGTATATATGTCGTAAAAAACATGTACTTCCTATTGATAAAAAATATGAAGGACATATAACTTTTATATACACGTGGATATATAGTTAAGTGATATGGTTGAATTATCTTATATTTTCTTATACATTTCAATGTCTTTTCAATCATATTTTTGTATTTAACTACTTAATTTGTGTTTATATACAAATTAAAGGATTGAACACAAATACATGCTAAAAGGAAGAAGTTTGACAAAATTTGTCAATATGAGATGTTGTGATGAGTTTGTTAATATTTCAAGACATTCGGAGGAGTTTCGAAGGAGGTCTGAACTAAAACACAGGCCCGTGATCGTGGCTACAGAAGCTCGAGCACAGGACCACAATCGTGGGGAGTTAGCCACGATCGTGACAAAGAGTAGACAAACACGATCGTGGCTTGTGCACGATGTGGGGTCGCTTCCGAATTCGAGTTTTCGAGGAATTTTTTGGACTTTTTAAGCATGGGAAAACCTTAAGGTTTACCTTAAATAAAAAATACTGTATAAAGAAAAGGAAATGAACTACAAAGCTCTCTCTCCATTCTGCCACTTTTGGGAAAACTCCAAGAAGAGTGAAGGGGAAGTGGAGAAATTATTATGGCAGCTTCAACACTTTCTTTACTCTTTAGCTAAAGTCTTTTGTTCATTCGTTACTTTTCATAAGCTTAGTTATTTTCTTTTAGTTTTAATGCTTTATTTTCATATGTCCAAATCGATTAATATTCATTTCATTAGCTTAAAGCTTTCTTAGTGCTAATTATAGTTTTACATGTTCTAGAATATTTAGAATGAATGTTTGATGGATTTTATAGTTGAAATTTATGGATTTTGTAAGGAATCTTTATGTTATATCAACAGATATTTATTCCTTCAAATTTTTAGCTTTAATCTTGGTTGTGCGAGCTTATTTATGTGCTTTTTTAGGTCTGAATTTATTGGGCATTTGAATGTTTAACGGTTTATATTATGGGTTATTTGTGATGCTTTTGATTAATTTGTGCTTAATAATTAGGATTTATGCATATTCTTTGGTTCATGATCAATTGATTTGGGTTTTGTGCAAGTTATGTGTGCTGGAATTTTTATTTTGATGCAATTAGTTTAGATTTTGTAATTTGGGTTATGATTAGTTATTTGTTAGCATAAAGAGTTTTGTTTTCTATTAAGTTATTTAATTTTGGTTTTTATTAGTTCTTTTATAATTTTCAGCCTTGGTTTTATTTAATTAAGTATAAGTTTTGTTTATTTAATGCCTATTTTGCTTAATATGAACATGTGTGGCTAGACTACTTACGGGTTTGGTGATATTATAAGGATGAAGGGGTGGAAATTGTGATAATGGAGTTTAAATTATTTTAAATTGGTGCTTGTAGGTCTAGGTTGGTTTGGGATTTAGGTTAAATTTCATGAATTAGGAGTTGCTTATAGGCTTGATCACCTTTAGGTAACTTTTTAATCTGAAAACTAGGGTTGAGCGTGTGATATGTAATAGTCTATAGTGATTCCTGAAAGTAGCAATAGGTTAGTTGAATTTGTTAGGATACTTAATCAACTAATCTAGGATCCCATACCTTTAGGTTACACCTTCCAAGCTTATAAGTAGGTTGCCTAAGTTAGTTGTTTCTTAGTACCTAATGCATCTTTTCTATTGAACTTAGAGAGCCTATTCTAGGTTATAGTGGAGATAGGGACATTTCTAGAGCTTATTAGTTTTGCCTATTTAAAAAAAAATTAAGGGTTCGAGAGCTTAATCTAGTCCAAAGGCTAACATCATGACGAGAGTACCTTTTATTTAGATTCAAGGATCAATGAACATCCCAAAATCAAAGATATCTCCAACCCACTTCTTTACCATTGTTATAGTCTTTTCTAAATTTGCTTTGTGTTTGTCTTTTTGTTTACGTTTATTGCATGTTAACTGTTTCGTTTTCATCATTTCAGGGTGTTTTGTTTTCTTTTGTTTGCAACATTTGAAATAACATTTGCATCCCAGCTCTCTGTGGTTCGACCCTAGCTTGCTATTTACTGCATAGTTTGGTAGTTAGGAATTTATTATTTAGTAGTTAGTGACAGGCTATCAAATTTTTGGCACCGTTGCTAAGGAGTTGGCATGTGTTAATTGATGTTTATTATGTTGTTTTTATTTTTGTTTTTGTTGACCTTTTTCATTCTTTTATCGGTTTTCATGTCCTACAGTTCCTCAAAACACATTTGTTTGCGTAAATTTGCTAAGGAAAATAGAGGTTCGTTACTTTCTCCACTTAACCCTTTCTCTTTTTCTCCTATTACAGGTCGCACCAGATTTCGTTAGAGAGAGCGAGGAATTCATACACATCTTCCTGAGAGCAGTCGTTCCTTATCATTTGATGAAGAAGTGGTTAGGAGTTCAAAAGAAACAAAAGAGATTATGGAACATAATTAGCGCACCTTAAAGGAGCTTGAAGCTCCTTCTTTCAATCCTAATATGTTTTGTATCAATTATTCGAATGATAAGCCAGAAGTTGAAATTAAACCTGGACTGATACATGCACTGCCTACTTTTACAGGTTTTCGTGACACCAGTTTACTAGGATCAGACTACATCACAGATCCCAATAAGTTCCTAAAGGAGTTCCACATCGTATGCTCAGGTATGAAAACATCGGGAGTCTCAATGGAGTAACTCAAGCTAAAGGCATTTTCCTTTGCCTTAGTAGATGCAACCAAAGAGTGGTTGTATGACTTGCCCACTGGCTCAGTCAATACATGGGAGCAAATCCAACAAGCATTTCTAGATAATTCCTTTCCTGCCTCCAGAGCTGTTAATATTAAGAAAAAGATCTGTAGCATTCGAGAAGACATAGGGGAGTCTTTGCATGAGTATTGGGAGCGTTTCAAGAAGCTCTCCAGTAGTTGCCCAAACCATCAGATAAGTGACCAGTTATTAGTTTAATATTTCTATGAAGGTTTGCTTCCTTTGGATAGGAATATGATAAATGTTACGAGTGGTGGAGCCTTGGTGGACAGGACATTGGAGGATGCTAGGAACTTGATAGCTATAATGGCAGCGAACTCCTAGTATTGAGGCAATCGCAAAAATGTTTCCTCCTCGACAAAACAAGTGAAGGAGGTCTCCATTTCCAAGTTGGAGCAGCAAGTCACAAATTTAACTTTATTAGTACAACAAGCAGTGATACGAAAGGGGCCTACCAAGGTATGTGGTGTTTGTGCGCTAGCTAACCATCCTACCGATGCTTGGCCTTCCTTGCAGGATGAACAACAAGTCAATGCAGTTGGAGGGTTCCAAGGACAACAGTGGAGGTATGACCCTTTTGCCCCCACTTACAATTTGGGGTAGAAGGATCATCCCAGCTTCAGGTATGGAAACTCACAACAAAGAAGCAATTCTAATGCATGCAAACCCAATTATCAGCAACAGCAACAAGGATTCCATATACCACCAGGTTTCCATCAGAATAAACCACAGTTTCAGCCAAGGCCACCGTCTCCACAACCACCACAATAACAACAAGCTAGAGGTATGTCCTTAGATGAAATTGTTAAGATCTTAGCAACTAACACTCTTCAATTTCAGCAGGAAGTGAGGAGTGGTTTGAAGAATTTGGAAAATAAGGCCAGTCAGCTAGCTGATGTTATGAGGAAGCTATAAGCCCAAAGTTCCACAAGGTTGCCTAGTCAACCTGAAAGGCACCAAAGAGAAGATGCTTGCGCCATTACCTTGAGAAGTGGTAAGGAGGTACAAGGGCCAAGGAAGGTAAAGGAGAAAGAAGAAGAGGAAGAAACTGAGCTAACAAATAAGAAGGAGGATCACCATCCCCAGGTAAGTACTTCACACCTTATTGTCAATGATTCACCTCCTGTTCCATTTCCAAGCAGGTTAGTAAAGAATAAGCAATAGGAGAAGGAAAAGGAAATATTGGAGGTCATTAGCAAGGTAGAAGTTAATATCCCTCTTTTGGAAGCAATTAATCAAGTTCTGCAATATGCTAAATTTTTGAAGGAGTTGTGCACCAACAAGCAGAAGCTGAGGGGAGATGAGAAGATCAGTGTGGGGGGCAATGTGTCAACAGTCTTATAGAGGAAGCTACCCCCAAGTACAAGGATCCAGGTATTTTTACCATTCCTTGTAAGATCGATAACATGAGGTATGAGAGATGTATGTTAGATTTAGGAGCTTCAATTAATATTATGCCTTTATCTATTTTTAAAGCTCTTAATCTTTGTTCATTAAAGGATACCCGTGTTATAATTCAATTGGTTGATAGATTTAACACATGCCCTGAGGGGGTTATTGAGGATGTTTTGGTGCACGTTAACGAGCTTGTTTTCCTTGCAAATTTTTATGTGCTAGATATGCATGATGAGGGCTCCTTGAGCCCTTCGACAATTTTGTTAGGTAGGCCATTTTTGAAGACATCTCGGACAAAAATCAATGTACATAGCGAGTTGTTGACTATGGAGTTCGATGGCAAGGTCATTAATTTCAATATCTTTGATGTCATGCACTATCCATCAGATTGTGAGTCGGTCGTGTAACATCCCATCACCGATGGGAAGGGTAGAATAGTCATTTGGAACGGGTTATGAGTGCTTAAAATTTGTCTTGCTTTGTTCATGCATACACATGCACGTAAATAGTGACTTTTGCATATGTAAATGCCTGTACATGCATTATAGTAATAACACATCAATAATTCCTAAAATCATGTATCTAATTTCCAGTGTCATTGGACAGTAATTTCTACTGCTGATAAACAATCAGTCTGCCACTTGACATTTTTCCTAATCCGAAAAAGTACCCTGAAAATTTCTAAAATTACCCAAAAATCCAAAACTCACAAAGATCCACTCCAATCAATTTTCCAAACACAAAAATCACAATTTTCACAATAAGCACATTTATGATCAAATATACCTGGAAATGTCATGAATGCATGCACAGGCATTTACATGTGCAAAATTTCACTATTTACGTGTATGAGTATGCATGACTATGCCAAAACAATTTTGAACACTCATAACCCGTTCCAAAAGACTATTCTACCCTTCCCATTAGTGATGGGATGTTACACTTTTGCTCATCACCTAAAGATGGGGAGGAACCGAGGGGAGGGGGGGGGTGAGCTTGAAAGCTCGTGGGTAACAATTTTATAATGAAGACCAAGCAAAACCCTTGAAATATTTATTTCCATTGTAAAAATTCACATTGAAATCCATGTAACACATATTTCTCAAATTCACAACTTATCAAGCAATTCATAAACATCATGAATCATGAATTCATCAAAATTGTCACAAATCATAAACACATAAGCACATCAAAATGGTTTGGGAGGTCTATAAACAGAACAAACTAACACATTCCTATATAATGGTCCTGTGTAGTCGTGAACATGAGGGAGTCCTTGAAGGAGCTTCATGCCACTAGCGGGCAGGCGAGAGAAGCTTTTAGTCGAAGTACACTTGACATACAAAATGGACTAAACCAAACCCACATAACATATATTTCATGACTTGAAAACAGATTGCCTAAATGGCACATTTCGAAAACATGCTTTTCATGAGCATGAAATATTCCAAAAACTATTTCACAGTTCATCAACACAATTCATATACCAAACATGTAGTAATTTCTCAAATCATTGGAAGAGCAATAAATGCACATTTATAACATAATTAAAAACATTTAACTTTCTTGAGTTGGAAGAAACATTAATGGCTTATTACTCAATGCAAAAAAATGTAACCCACCTTAAATTTCTTGCTTAAGAACTTGCTTAAATGTGCCTCTCCTCTTGTTCCTCTTACCTCTCTTGAATTCCCTTTCATAGGCAAAAATTACAAATTCAATAGGGTTGCAAAATTGAAAACTCACAAAGCACATTCACTAAAATTGTTGCTAGAAAACTTAAACTCATGCATTTCCTAAGCTTTATGAACCAAAACCCTTTCCAAAATCCAAAGGATTAAAATCAAACTTACCTTTAATCTTCACCAAATGAAGAGTTTCTTGGCTCAAATGGAAGCTCTTCTCTTCCTCTTTCTTTTTCCCTTCTTGCACAACCTCAAAATCTCTCTTAAAGGCTAAGAAAAATTGAAACCTAGCTTGTTTTCTCTTCTTTCTCTCCTTCTCTTCTTCTCTTCATATTTTTCTTTCTTCTTCACGACACTCTTTCTTTTTCTCTTCAATTTTGTTCTTCTCTCTTCTTAAAATGCAAGACCACAATTTCTTCTTCCTTTTATACCCTTAATGAATGCTAAATGTCCAATTTGCCCTTCTTTCCATGCCTTATAACTTTAATGCTTAAGTGATCTTTCCAAAATGCCCTTATACATCTATACTCTTACTACTTTAATTCTAACTTACCAAAGTAATAAATCCTAATAACATTAACATAATAATTAACTCCTAAAAATTTACTTATCCAAACCTTATAATTATTTAAATTATGCTTAATTCAATAAGGAAAGAAACTCGGGGGCTAACATTTTGCATGTTAGAAGGTTCAACTATTGTCTCATCTCCATTAACAACAATCTCGAGTTTAGGTAGTTGATCTGCGTCTGTTTGAGCATGGTGAACTTCATCAAGGTCAAATTTGGTCCCACTGTCTTCTCTTAGAAGAAACTCTTTCTTTAAAAAGATAGCATGCTTTAAGACAAACACCTTTTGCTCTAAAGCATTATAAAGCTGATATCCAGTTGTTTCCTTAGGATATCTTATAAACAGACATTTATCAGACTTCGCTTCAAGCTTGTTTGATTGAATCCGCTTCACGTAAGCTGGACAAACTCAAATTTTCATATGAGAAAGATAGTGTTTTTTTTGTTAGTTCATATCTCATATAGAGGAATATCAACTGCTTTTGAAAGAACTCTGTTTATCATATAAACAACAGTCTCGAGTGCATGACCCCAAAAGGATTTCGGTAGATCTACTAAGCCCATCATTGATCTTATCAGGTCCAAAAAGGTTCAGTTTATCCTTTTAGCTACACCATTTTGATGCGGTGTACAAGGTGAAGTACATTCGGATACAATCCCGTTATCCCTGAGATAAGTTAGAAACTCCTCGTTCAAGTATTCACCACCTCGATCTGACCGAAATGTCTTGATACTTCTATCGAGTTGTTTCTCTACTTCATGTCTAAATTGTTTGAATATTTCAAATGGTTCAAACTTGTATCTCATTAGATACATATACCCATATCATGAATAATCATCAATAAAGGTTATGAAGTACATAAAACCACCTCTTCCATAAATGGACATCGGACCACATACATCAGAATGTATTAGGTCTAATAACCCATTTGCTCGTTCTCCCTTTCCTTTAAAAGGTAATTTAGTCATCTTGCCTAATAAGCAAGAATCACATATGTTATGTGATTCATAATCAAATGACCCTAAGCTACCACTCCTATGTAGCTTAGCCATGTGTCTCTCACTTATATGGCCAAGTCGACAATGCCATAAGTAAAATGATTTTAAGTTATCTCGTTTTTGTCTTTTATTGTCATTGATATTTAAAATTGGATTGCACATATCTAATATATAAATACCATTGCACAATGTTGCAGTACCATACAACATTTCATACAACTTAATCGAACAACCATTGCTAGAAAAAGTTAAATGAAATCCCACTTTATTAAGACATGAAACAGATACAATGTTCTTTGTCACAATGGGTACATAAAAGCAATTATCCAAAATTAACTCTAGCCTACTAAGAAGATACAAAACATAGGTTCCTACGGCTAATGTAGTAACTCTTACTCCATTTCCCACACGTAGGTCCATCTCTCCCTTCTTGAGTGGTTTACTATCCCAGAGACCCTGCATATCAACACATATGTGTAAGCCACATCCGGTATCTAATACCCAAATGTTATGATTAGAAATAGTATTAAACTTAATGACAAATAATATACCTGAAGTAGAAGGTGGAGCATCTAATATCTTCTTTTTGCTTTAGTGACTTCAGATAGGCTTTGCAGTTCCTCTTCCAATGTCCTTCCTCTTCCAATGTCCTTCCTTGCTGTGATTCACACTGGATAAAGACATCGTAGTGGTTTAATAACCTAGAAGTACGAGAGAATGTGTTAGAATGTACACTAAAGCATATCCATAAGGACTTTAATCACATGTGTTATAGGTCCCACTATTTTTTATCTAAATCCATAACCCTCACTATGAATTCGAGAAAACTTATAGTTTTCCTAATGGGTCAATATCCAATATTACTAAAAATGACCTTGGGTTTGCCCAACAAGTCACCTTAGGTCAATCGGTAGGTATCATTCATACTAATTGCATTCAGTTAGGAAACTATCGACTTGTGCCATCAACTATTGATTTAGCACACTCATTGGGTTATCAACTCTTGATTTGTATACATCCTATGTATATAACCCAACTTTGCCTCTATCCACGTTAACCCTGGGTTTGCCCAACAAATCAACGCTTCCAGTTAGGACCAACCTATTAATCTGAAAACCTAATTTCCACGGTTTGAACATATTCGTGTAAAGCGGGCTTGGGTTTGCCTAACGACCTAACTCTAAAAGAACTCTGGTTGTTGCCATATCAATGGAAGGCGTAAATCCTAATATTTCAGTTGAGAGATTTGTTCTTTGGTCTCATCAATTCTTGGATGATATTGTATATATATCACATATATATTTAGATTATAGGTAACTCAATTAAATTGAGCCTATGTCCATAATTGCCCTTAAAATGTATCTAATGCATGTATCACACAAAGGAGGTTTAATTTAAGTTATGACTTAACTATGCATCAAAAGTTCATGATTCGAGTCAACTATTGAACCGAATTAGGTACTAGTGTTAGTCTCGACTAATTCGATTTCTGAATGTGATTCGATTAGGAACCCTAAAATTCAATTATTTTGATGTTCAAATTAAAACACTTTAATTTTAGTACACATGCCTTTTTTTAGTCACACTAGAAATGTTATGCTCTACTTAGATTAATTCTAAATTAATCCCTAGGGTTTCCAAAATTTTCGAACATCAATTGGTCATCTATAATATCCTTAGGTCATCTAATTTTTATCTAGACAATTTCAGCACAAGCCAAAAATATCTTGACGGCCAAAATCATCATGATAAATAAGTTAACCTACTAGACACTAAAAAGATTGATTCGATGTTTGGAAAATTTCCGGAACCCTATTTTCAAGCATATGCACTAAGCATGCTACTAGCATCAAAATAATACATTTCTTATCTCATAAAAACTTTATTTAGTTCTTCTAACCGAAACACAAACACCATAAGTTATTAAACAAGTCAACTTCATCAGCTTTCAAAAAGCTTACCAATTTTCACATTGACTTTATTTATTAATTGAATCAAATTCAATTAATTCTGGAAAAATTTTAGAGTCTTATACACATTCTAATTGTGTCTAATAAAAGATTCCAAAGACTTATTCCTAGAAATTATTTATTAAGTAGAATAAGCCAGCACATCATATATCTATGACACTTGTCATATTACTTCTAACACTACTCATACTCTACATCATAAATGCATAAGATAATCACTTTAATAACAAGTGTCATGCATCTCATACACGTGGAAATATATTATCTTGCATGTACATTCAGAAAATTAATAAATTTTTTTATAAAAATTAATATGGAATTTACAAGCATGCATGTTCATAATATTTCCAGAATTTCCCAGAACTTCATACACTCATCAGGTTGAAACTAAGTTCGTAATAAAATAGAAAATGACATTCAATTGCATCTTCCTTTGATAGAAACATAACATAACACCTTATAAACATTTTTGTGAAAGAAATCAGAAAAACAATTTTTATAGAATTATTGAAAAATTTTCAAAATCAGAACATGCATTCAGTTTTCCAGAAATTCCTATAAACCAACATACGAACAGACTGGATATTAAGTCAAATAAAATATCAAATGACATTCAATTGCAATTTCCTTTGAAAGAAACATAATATAACACCTTATGACATTTCGGTGAAAGAAAATCAGAAAATTAATTTTTCTAGAATTTATACGAATTTCTTCAAATCAACATGCATGTCAGTCACAACCTAGCAAACAGTTTGCATGTGTTCAATACATCATCTAATATATGCGTAAACTTGCTTTCATACCACTGTTAGGGAGCCATGGATTTATGCATCACATGCATGATGATGCAGTAGAAGAGTTGGAATCTAAATTCCCACCCATGACTTCACCGAAATTCTCGAAATATAAATGCATGTATAGACAGATCATAAGAACATGAAATTTAGATACTTGTACCTTTTCGATACTCCTCCTTTCTTGATTCTTCTCCTTGTTTGGGTTGTAGCAAACACCCCTTTCCTTGATCACCTAAAAACATGCAAAGATGAAGAAGAAGCAATGTGTAAAGGTGGATGGAACACCAAACTTGATGAGTGCAAGTAGATGCTCAAATGGAGAGATAGATCAAGAATATCTTGCATGCAATTAGAATCATACAACAATTGAAATTACATGAAGAAGACTCAAGACCACTTCTCTTTAACTTTAGAGCACTTCCAAACCCTTTATCCTTTCACTTAAGTGTGTAAGAACTTGTTAGACCTTATGTACATAAGCGAAGAACTCACTTATGTACATTTGTCGAGCCTTCGGTCACGATCGTGGCCTACTTAATTGTCAGCCTCGCCTTTGTTTTTCATTTGATCTTTTATACTTGTGACCCTTAGGTTCCCGGTTATTTTGGGCACTTGAATTAACTCTTAATTCAAGTAAATCATGGATGGTTTCATGTCACTTGAATTAACTCTTAATTCAGGCAAATCATGAAGGGTTTTATGATGCCAATTTATAGGAATATAAGTGGATTAACATACGAACTCTTCGATAGTTAATTATCCGACTTATGAACCTTCCCATTGACAATTACCGTGCAATTCTTGCTTTCACCATATTATACCCCACTTGGTTCGATGTATGGGCTATGTGTCAACTCCCACTAGACTAACTGCATCGCATCTAGTCCAAGTGATGTTATTTCTTGTCCTAGGATCTCATTACTCTATATGTCATTGAAGACTCTCTTCATGACACATAACTGCTCTAGCCAAAGACTCCTGAGTAATGACCCTGACAAGAGACCATGGGTATCATCTCCTTCTATCAGGAGTGGTGAATCCTTTATTGGCTACCTAATTACCTTAGAATACCAATAGTTGTACCCAATCACCACCTTATGAGCGACCTTATCTTGAGGCAATAAGGAATAATGTCAAAGCACAAGATCAGTATCCAAGATATCTTTGAGTACTTCAAGTCTAAGGATATTTACACCATTGCTGTGATGAGATTAATCATTGACATTTGATAGATCATCCATATGATAATCTCATAGCGGGTCATTCTACTTACTACTTTTAGTAAGCATCCACATGTTAACTCTAAACATCTCATGCTTATAGTTTATAAGATCCACTGTTTGATCAAATCAAGGAGTATAACATGCGCTAGTCTATTCGGATTAATAATGTCCTATCTTACTAGGGATACTTTAGATACTAACATAATTACACATGACAGGAATCTTATTATTATGATCTCATTATGATTTCCTTCATAATATGTTTTGTATCATGGACTTCATTAATTCGATTTAAAATCTACATCAATCATAAGTAAATGAACATCAAATTAATGAAAAATTGCCTTTCGCTATATTAACCAAAATAAAATTTGTACAAAAATGCTAAAGGTGATTGCCTTTTGAGCACTACTCTAACAGGTCTTCTAGGTCTCCATGATTTTCCAACTTCAAAACTTTGCCTATATTGTTTCCCTTTAATACATGCTTCCTATAATTGATCACGTTGATTAATTTTTAGAAGTCCCTTTACCATCTTTGCTTTTGATAGCAATTGTAAGCCAGTAAATCCAAGACGACCAAACCTTAAATGTCATAGCCATTATTCATCTTTAATGATAGATTTCATGCACTTCAGTACTTTTAATTGAATATCAATTGTGAAAACACGATTCTTTGTCATAACAACTTTAGCAATTAATTCTCCACCTTTGTTGATGACAAGAGAGCAATCTTTCAAGTGTATGTCATACCCTTTTTCTAAGGGCTGACCAAGGCTGATAGTATTGCTTCTTAATGCATTTACATAATAAACATCATATATATACCTCTTCTCTCCATTTTTTAAGGTAATCATAAGTTTTAACTAGAATTTTTTATGAGTCATCGAAAGTAACTTCTCCTTGGATAGTCTCATCCAAATTTGTAAACAGCTCCTTTTGCCCACACATATGGTTACTAGCACCAGTATCAAAATACCAAATAATTTCTTGCACTCTTCATTTCCTTTGTATGTTAAGAAAATAGTCGATTCAACTTCTTTATCTTTTGTTGCTACAAAATGTTTTGTTTCCTCCCTCTTAGGGGTTGATATGCACTCGTAACTAAAATGGCCATACTTGTTACAGTTATAACATTGCACTTATGATTTATTACCTCGCTGTTAAAAATTGCCTCTTCCTCAATTATGGAATCCTTGACCATGACCATATATTTGATAGCCTTCATTTGTTTAGCCTCTTTCAAAAGATTTCCTACCATGTACTCATCCACTGCGTCCACTTCTCTAGGCACCCTATAGCTACCTCGATTTCCTTTGCCTTGTTCACAACTGCTGCTAGTTTGTTTACCACCAATAGATAACTTGCTTTACAAAGCTTGCTCCAAATCATCAATATTTTCATTTTGAATCATTCTCAACTCATAAGCTTGAAGAGAGCCCATAAGCTTATCAATAGAGATTTGTGACAAATCCTTTGATTCTTCAATGGTAGGGACGACATGCTCAAATTTTTTTGTTAGTGAACGTAAGAGTTTTTCCATCACCTTAACATCGTCAACAACTTCTCCATTTCTTTTCATCTCATTCGCCACCGTTTTCAGATGAGTAACATAGTCACTAATCTTTTTGGAACCTTGCATTTTTAATGTTTCAAATTCAGTTATAAGAGATTGGAGTTACACCCTTTTAACTTTTTCAACTCCTTGAAGAGATTTATGTAGAGTTTCCCATGTGTCTTTTGATGTTTCTACATCTAATATTTTTTCAAATGTTAATTCATCAACTCCTTAAAAGATCAAAAACAAGGCCTTGTTGTCCTTCTTATGCGATTCCTTAAGTGATGTCCTTTGTGTATTTGACAAAGATGCTTCGGTGATCGCATTTTTAGGCTTAGTGTAGCTCTCTTCAACAATTTCTCACAAATCTTGTGACTTGAGCAGTACCTTCATTTGGTTGCTCCAGTTTTCGTAATTTGTCTTCGTTAATTTTGGAATTTGAGGCTGATTCATATTGGCCATTTTTCACGTCCTTAAAGCATAGTCACGAACCTGACTTTGATATTACTTGTTGGAAACGAAGTAGACCAACTAAGAAAAAATCGAACAATAATATGAATTGATAAAAACAACGTTACACACTCTTGAGCTGCAGCTCTCTTTTCTCTCTATTTTGCTCTATTTTTTCTCCTCTTTTTCACTTACAAATGTTAAGCTAATAAGCAACAAGGGTCTTTTACAGCCATCAATTTTGGTTTATTCATCAACTTAGACAGCCCAAAGACAGCTAACAAAAACAATCATAATAAATGGGTTTAATAACTAACAAAAGTAAAATACAATAGCTATACTCAACTGTTGTATCTGGAAAAACCCATAAGAGTTTTATACAGGTTTGTCTTCTAATAGTAGTGAAATATTTTTATAGTTAAGGATGAAGTGGAAGAACCAATGAATCATTTAGAGAACACCGAGGAAGATACTTAGGAGGAGCCACCTATACTTTCCTTGTATGTTGTATCAAGAACTTCGTTATAGGATTTTAAACAAATGAGGATGATAGATAATAGTAGCACCCATAATTTTATGGATGCAACCTTGATATAATGAGGGGCTTATGACCATTTAAAAGTGGACAATCTCAAAGTAATCATAGAAGGAGAGATGCGACTATCTTGTAAAGGAATAAGTAAAACTTTAGAGTGGTAACTTTAGGGAATAAGCTTCTCTATATATGCTCTCATACTTCTTTTGTGGGGTTGAAACCTAGACTTAGGAGTTTAATGTTTGAATACCTTAAATGATGCCTTATGTCACTTTGGTAAGCAAACCATAAGATTTAATAAGAAGGGAAAACTTACTTCATTGAAAGATGGTCATATGAGTCACCCAAAGTCAGTTACTTTAAAGAAATTCAGCAAATTATTGTATAAAACCCAACCTAACAATCAACTTTACATGCTCAGGCTCATACCTTTTGAATAACAATTCAAAGAACTCACCACCAAGAACAAATGATTAGAGGAAGCATAATTGTAGGAGCTGAATGGTGTCCTAATAGAATTTAACTTGTTATTCTTGGAACTAAAAGGCCTACCAGCTCCCAAGTCCCATGATGACAAAATTCCCTTTAAAGAGGGAATATAACCTATCTGTTGGCCCCCAAATTCTTTTCTCATTGAACAAGTATGATTTAAATGAATTATGAGATTTGATAGATTAATTTTTG
>JANITX010000005.1:21355725-21367489 GCA_027564395.1 Erythroxylum ulei
ATATACAAGTCGACTTATCAGTATCGTAGAGGCATAAGTCGAGTTACACAATGTACAAGTCGACTTACACTTACATTACCACTAGCTATTGTTTCTTTATTGGCACATCTCTCATTTCATAGTGAAATTAGAAACAAACAGTTATCTTTTGATCTAGCACGGAAGCAGAGTACTGAACTCTTATAGACACAACTTCTAAACTCCTTTAGCTACATTGATTGCTTCAAGATATGAGTGTTTCCTCTTTTTTCACAACTCCTTTATTTGTGATAATCGGGATGTCATGAAAATTGCTCATAATAATGTCTTTCATAAATATACCAAACATGTTGAGATTGATTATCACCTTGTGTCGCACCATGTTATTCAAGGAATTATTCAACTTGTCCTTATTTCATCACCATCACAAATTTCAGATATTTTCATTAAATCTCATCCATCTCGAAGATTTCATAAACTTGTTTTCAAACTCAAGATGTTTAATTCCTTAATCCTTATCACCTTGAGTTGGAGAGGGGATGTTAACATATAATGTATGTGTAATATATGTTACACATTTATGTAATTAATTATAAAGCATATTCTTTTGTATATTTTTGTATAAATTCGTGTATATATACCTCCTAATGCAATAGTTTTACACACACAAAAATACAAAGCTTTCTTCTTACATTGGACACCAATTATTATTTCACGAGCACCATTCCTTATTAGTACAGATTCAGATAAATTTCTTTTATACAACAAACCCTATAGGATCTTGGTTATTCTAATTCATAATACCAGATTACTGATTCACTTTCTTCTCAAAGTCATACTCTTATGGGTTTTCGAAACCGCCACCTGGACCTCTCAGCTATGCACTTGCCATTTCGTTTGTAGTTTGTAGTATGAAATACATACGCAGGAAGCTCAATTCATTATTTGAACGATCATGGGGACACTCGGTAGATTTCACACGCCTTAATAGGCGAGCCAATAATACTAAATGTGGCCTCCATAAGTGAAACATTTCTCAACGTTCCGTAGGCTGTTAAGTGTTAACACGTTCATAATCTCATCCTAAATTCTCACCTCCCCCGTTAGCAGCCTTTTATACCTTTTAGGAGCAAATCGTTTTTTCTTTTTTAACTTTACTCTTGTCTTTTTTTTTCACAACGCTAGCTCCTCTGCACCTTAATGATTGCTCACCTTGGTTCCATGATGAATGCATTACCCTGCCCTAAATCTTTCAAGTTTGACAATATTAGACCTTGAAAATATCAATTCACTACTTGATGAGCTTATACAATTCATATGCCTGTTGAGTATTGGAGACTTGCCCCCATTGGAAAGATTAAAATGTAGTTTCCTTTTTCTCTCAAATTAATGTGCTAATTATATTATACCACCCCACTAATAAGATGTCATTTGCATCGTATAAAAGACTAACTCTATACTAAAACATCTAATTCTGCCCCATCTGACATTAACATAATAAAAGGATATGTAGAACTCGGACATGGAGAAGAAATCTGCCAGTTTGTTATTTTCACTCGAAGTTCACATCATCGAGGTTCTTTCGGCGTTTATGTAGCTCATTTCCTTTCAAATTCAATACTTGACATTAATTGGATATACTGCTTTGTTTTAAGAGTGCAAAGTAATTTTGGTAAGCACCTTTGTAGATAAGCAAGTTTCACTCGAGCTGAGTCATTTCTTCAAACTCATATTACCCTTGTCCAATCAACTTTCTGCAACTACTGAAAGATGTACGAGAAAAGGTTTCATCTTTATGGACCCGTGACATATTCGTCAACCTTTTTGAATAAGCAATCCTAAATCTTTGCAGCCCCTGGTAACAAGATCCTTCAAAGATTTGGGATCTCGTTTGAAGGCAAAACTGGAGTTGTATGAGTTGTGAACTTCTTATTCTTTTACCTTTTCAAAAGTTTAAAGCTATTTCTATTAATCCCCATTTAAAACTCTAAATTTTAACACCCAAACATTCATTGTGATATCTATATCCTTCAAACTTGCAATTTAATATTTATACGTAGTTAAATGTGAAAGAACAGACACTAAGAAAACAAGACCGGAAATGAGGTAGTCACTAGTCTATGTACAAATGATACGACCACCTTATAGCATCTCTCAGCTTGATTTTACAAGTTTTGCTGATGAATATAACATTCAACAAAAAGACATCATCCATCCAATTAGCTTGTTTCCGGAGGTTTCTTGGGCATCTCAGGTTCCTAGTGAAAAAGGACATGAATAAGAGACATGAAAACATAATACAGTATATCTTTCCAAAGCACACATATCATGCATGTACTATTTGTTAAACCAGCTCTTAAATCGAATAACCAATTTTTCTAACACCTTTTTATCAAGATGTGCATGAGAAAGAGGAGTAAGCTGGCAGCTTTCCATATTAGAAAGTAACTGGGACACAGTCTTAAGATGCGGAACACTGTAGAAAGAGCAAAATAAATCAATTAACCCTGAAAAGTGACTGACAGTTAAATGCCAAGTATAAATGAGAAAAGGACTTGGGCATGCTGCTGTTCAGGAAAAAGGAAAAAAAAATCTAAAATCAAATAACTTGACTAGAATGTAACTGTGGTTGTCCATCCACAGTCTAAACATGGCATTGAGTTGCAATAAAGGAGAGCATTGATTTGTTTCCTACATTTCTATACCAGCTTTAATGTAAACAAGGTAGATCATTCAGCCCCTGAACTAGATGAAGAATTCATTAGTTTAAACCTCAATAACATGATACCATCATCTTTACATTCCACATATATGACACTCAACCACAGTAATAAATAAAACAAAGATATGAAAACAAATTGTTCAACCATTGAACTCTATTCCATATAGGGGATAAACTGATAATCCTACATAATACCTTTTTCTAATCAATCCCCTACTATAATGTTTCCAATTTCTTTTCAAGTGTTGTCTAATATATCAATAAAGTCCTTTCAATCAATATTGACAGAAATTATTTCTAGTAGTCCTACTTCAAGGAATTTGTCACTGCAATCCTCTTGCTTTAATTATCCTTTAAGTCCTACTATTAAAATGAAACAATGACTTCCGCATCAAAACATATGGATAGCTTTATTTTGCATTATTTTCAATAATAAAAACTCTTAACAGAAAAAGATCAACATAAAAAATGAAATAGGAAAACATGAAAGTAGCAGTACTCTGAAAGTGACTATCAATTGCATCAAGTATCAATCACCATACAGCTGCAACAATATAGCTTAATGGTAGACTTTCAACAATATAGCTTAATGGTAGTACTCTGAAAGTGACTATCAATTGCATCAAGTATGAATCACCATACAGCTGCAACAATATAGCTTAATGATAGACTCTCAACAATATAGCTTAATCGTAGACTTTCACCTACATTCTGAGTAGCTGGGGACAAAACTGTCTGAGGTAAGAGCACGGTACACACACTTAAGCTTGTAATAAATTTAAAGTTATATGTATGCATCATTCTGACTTAACCTTTGCAACCCATTTTCCACATGTGCCTCCAAAAATGAAATCACGTGAGGTAATTGCTCCAAAACCTTCAACAAAGAAGGAAAAAATAGGATTTCAAATGAGAACAAAACGAATCTCCAAGCTCCAAACATGGAAAACCTTGGAAGTCCATATTCACGGAGGATCAAAGTACATACTTGGCCTGTGTTCTTGATTGTAGAGGCTTTTTCGACAAGGTTCTTGGGGAGCTTCCTCAGTTGAGCCTGCATATGAGATAGAATACATAAGTCATGCTTAGTGATAGACAAGTATAACCAATCATAGCCCAGTGTTTCTGGTAGGAGGAAGAAGCACATTCAACTCATTTTTGCTGACTACAACCAAAAAAACAAACCTAAATTATTCTCTTAACTAGAAAATCAACGGTAAGTTTTTGTCCCTGATAATAATATTGCTAACTGACTGTTTAGAGAGATTTACAGCAACTCTACTCTTTTTTTTTTTTTTTTAAATCACCTTTATCCATTTTTCTGGTTCATTTAATCAAGGATTGATGAATTGCGTGCATACAATACTTCCGAGATGTAAGTTGGTGGTACAGCAACCAATTTGACCGTTTTACAATGTGTAATCATAGTAGGTTATCATTCTACAGTTAAAAGTATATTAAGATTTGCTGCAAATACAAAGAATAGTAGTTCTACTTGGTTGATATTGATTCACTTTGTTACAAAGACAAGGGTGATGGATGTACAGCTTTAAAGGAGCAATTTTGGATTGGAAAAATACCCATTTGATCTTTGCTGAGTGCAAAGCTAAAAGGGAATTCAGGGCGGCAGGTTTCACTTATAACTAATACATTTGGTTTTAACTAAAACTAAAGGGAGCAAGTTCCAATCGAGAATTATAGCAGAAGTAGAATGGAGAAAACGAAAACAGAGCGAACCTGAGAAGAGGAGGATTGTTGCATGAGGTGGAGAAGATTGGAGGTTGACTGAACGGCTTGAGCAATGTGTTCGGCAACATTTGCTTTGGCCGTACCTCCTCGGCTGCTTGTCGCGGCCGATGCACTGGGTGCCATCGATCGCTCCATTGTTTTCACTTAATTAAAGATAGAAACAGCAATTGCTGCTACATCCCTTCTCCTTTTAAATACCAAGACGTCATACTAATTATCAACGTCACACAAGATTTTCCTTTTTTTTATATGTTTTCTTTATGACATTTTTTCTTTGGGAAAAAGGCAAGTAATGTTAGAATATCTGAGTTGAATATTAGATTTAAAATGATATTGATCCTAATTAAATTAAGTTTTGATTGATTTTAAAATTTTAGTCTATATTGTATTACAAGACATACTAATGTGATTGAGGTATAAAATATATACCTTTAGTTAACGAAATTACGACATTTTTTATCGTCTCATTGCCGGCCTGAGTATTATAACATATTACTTAATTATGAATATTAATTATTTTTTAATTGTACGAAAAATTCACAATCAACTTAATTGAAGCAGAATACCTAATTTCTCAAATCTCTAAAACCTTGATTTCAAGTTCTCAGGCCTCTCCTTTCTATAGTTTCTTTCTGCTTTTCTTGTCTCTCTATTATCGTGTTACTATTTACTCATGTTCAAGCAAATGTGAAGGAGACATTGAGGCTTCATCCACCAGGACCTTTAATTGTTACAATTATTCTCTACTTTGAGAATTGTATTATATTTCTTTAAGTTCGCAAATCGAAATTTTAAATTTTTTTACTTGTTTTGTCAAAATCATATACTTCAATTAATAATTATACCTGTAATTATTTAATGAATCTTGGAATTTTTTCTTTACTTCTAAAAATATCATTTACACATTTACAATTAAAGAAAGAACAAAATTTTTAAAATATATCTCTGGAAGTTTATATTATTTTTTTTCTTCATATCATATATTATTATTATTTGCATTTATTTAAATAAAATTATTGTAAACTTACTTATATTCAAAATTGTTGACCAAATAAAGTCTTAACATATAGTTTTAATGATAACAAAATATATTGCTATTAATAAATTTACTTTTGGTGATATTAGTTACGTAGCTCTATTATAACGGAATAAAGCAATATATGAATGATAAAGTTCAATAGAAGGAAAACGTAAGCAAATGAGTCAATTGAATAAATTGAACAACTAATAGATAGAAAAATGAACAAAGTGAAGCACATAGACAATGCTAGTGAAGAACAAAGAATAATGAAAAATCTAGCATATAAAGATTTAAGTAAATCATTTTAATCTTATTATAATCTTAATTTTGTCATTTCAATGAATTAGGGACTCATTCATTGCATTATAATTTACATGTACAACATATTGCATATTCATTATCATAATCAAGAGAAATTTAGAAAGGTTTTAAACAAAGCCCTCTTAATGGATCAACATACTATGATTTTAAATTAAATTTTTGCTAAAGAAATATGTTTTAATCTTTTAAAGAACCTAAATAGTTGTGAAACTTGTTTCAGGAAGTTTGGTCGACCAATATGATGATTTGAATGACTAATATTAGGGTTTTAGATAAATTGATTGGCTAATATGGCAATATGGTCGACTAAGTATAGTCAACAATGTCTTGTATATTGGTTTACCGATGTATAAAAATTGTCAATTAATGTTGATGTTACTACCTGTTACGAAGACTACTTTTTGTTTTTAACAACTATTTTGATTTATTATGAATATAAATAGATCATTTATGAGTCATGGAGAAATGTGAGCATCCTAGAGCGTTGTTAAGAGCCTTGGGAGCTTAAAGAGTGCTTATGTGCATTACATAATATATATTGAAACTTTGTTCATTGAGGTGAGCAAGAGGAATTATTGAGTTTTATAGTTTTTCCAATTGGGGGGTATGTATGGGGTATTTTTGTGAAGGATTATCATATCCTTAAATAAGATTTATAAAGGATTACTCTTCGTCTCTTTATCCGTGACAAAGAAGATGCAGTATTGAGAGTTGCTTTTCACTTATTGGAGGAAAAAGATAGCTACTTCTTAAGTGGAGCATAAGGAGTAGTTATAGGTCAATGGTTTTTTAGTCTAAAAACTATAAATTGATCTTATCTCTCTACTCTCAATGGCTGTTTAGTCCAAAAACTATAAATTGATCTTATCTCTCTCTACTCTCTTTTATTTATTATTGTCATTGTTTTGTGATTGTTATATGTGAAGGCTTTAAAGTGCTTATAAGTCATACTCTTATAGGTCTTTCTCATATGACATTGATGTTTTTAATTTCTATTATGTGGGATACTATATATATATATATACTTTAAAAAGAATTTTGTTAAGTAAACCTAAAAATATATAAGCTAGAAAAGGTTTAAGGAATATCAATAAGAATTTAAATTATTAGGGATATGAATAAAGGTGTAAACACTAGAGTAAGGATGATAGGAAGACACACAAAGCACTTTTTATTAATATTAGGCTACATCAAGGCTCCTCGTTGAGCCCTTTTTTGTTTGTAGTTATGATGGATGAGTTTAGCAAGAATATCTAAGAGAATGTGCCTTAGTGTATGTTGTTTATTGATGACATTATTTTAGTGGATGAGACAAAAGAGGGGTGTCGATATTAAGCCAGAACTTTGGAGGAATACATTAAAGTTGAAAGCCTTTAAATTGAGCAGGATTGAGATCGAGTACTTAAAGTATAACTTTTTTGATTGGAGGGTGGCTTTCAATGGGGAGGTAAAAATTAGTTCATAAGTTATACCACGAAAAGAGTGTTTTAAGTATCTAAAATCTATCATCCAAAGTAAGGGAGAGATCGATGAAGACATTGTTTATCGCATCAACTTAGGGTGACTTAAATAGAGAACTACATCTAAAGTTTTATATGATAAGAAGATATCACTTAAGCTGAAAGGTAAATTCTATTGTTTAACGATTAGGTCAGTCATGCTCTATAGGACGAAGTGCTAGCCCATCAAACAGATGCATAGTCATAAGCTAATGGTGGTAGAGATGAGGATGCTCAATTGAATGTGCAACTTTACTAGAAGAGATGAGGCCAGGAATGTAATGGTATCAGACAAATCAAAGGTGACTAATATTAATAAAAAAATTAAGAGAGATGAGGCTTAAGTGGCTCAGACATGTTAAGAGGAGACATCTTGAAGCTCCAGTGAGAAAATATGAGAAGATTATAGTTAAACACTATAAGGGCAAAAAAATGAAGTTCTAAGAAGAACCGGAAGGAAGTAATCAAAATTGATATGACTCTGTTAGAACTTACCAAGGACATGACCTTCAATAGAAAACTTTGGCTCACTGGAATACAACTAAAGGATCTCACACAAAAAAGTCTTTCTTATTTTTTTAGGTCTTTTAAGTATTTTTCTTTGAGTCTTATGTCTTATATTTAGCCTAAACTTTTAATACATAGTACTTTCTTCCTAGTTATTTAGCCTAAACATTCTCTTACTTAGCCTAAATATTTTTTTGTAATGGCTTGTTTTATTTAATAATGTACTTGTCTTCTTTCTTGTTTAATGTTTTATTTAATTATTTATCTTTTATTTTTACCTTTTACTTTGTTTTATATTTATTGTATTATTTATTTTAGTACATATTTCATTTTTATTTATACATTTTATTTTTATTTTATTGATATTATATTGTATGTCTTTTTATTTTTATTTTATTTTTAGTTATTATTATTTTATAAGTATATGCTCTTTTTTTTGTAAATCTATCAAAAAGCCTCCCTACCAATTAGGGATAAGATTACATACCACTGAACCTCCTTAGGCCTCATGTATTAGGAGACTCTCACTGAGTGTTGTTGTTCTTGTTTTAGAACATATTGATTTATTCATCTTGCAAGTCACTATCAAATTGTATGAAATAAATAACAATAATTAGTATCACTTCTATTTATATCAAATAAAGAAAAGTAATGGTATATCCATCAATTAATTTCAACTGAAAAATCACTATGAGCCTTATATAAGTCAAGTAAGGAGGTAAGTATTAAATGACTAATTATTGAACTAAGTGAAGAAGAAAAGGAGTTAACGATTAGTGGTATATAAAATAAGGTATACACTTGCTTTCATATTGGTAACATTTACACATATTGACTTGACATATATAGTTAGGAGGAGAAAACATTATTGCATATACGTAGAGGAAGAAAGGTATATTGATCTTTAAATTGGCACATGTCTTTTTGAAGATTATTTATTTACTTGATAAGCACTTTATATGTACTCTTTACTCATATAATAGAGTTTTTGAAAAGGAGAACAAAGAGGTTTCTTTATGTTTATAGATTTATATATTATAAACTCTTTTTAATGTTGACAAAAAGGAGGAGAGAATAGTGCTATTGAAACTTAATCATTCCTAATGTATAGATTAAGGGAGAGTATGCATTACATATTACTTTAATATATGAGAGCTTACTCAATATCATTTACTTTCTCAAATATCACAAACTATGTTTCATCATTAAAAAGGGGGTAGCTTGTTAGACCAAGTGAAGTCTTAACTCATGATTTCATGATAACAAAAATATCAACTTGTTGACTAACTGAAGTCTTAACTCATGATTTGATGATAACAAAAATACGATAATATTAATACATTTATTTTTAGTGATATTAGTAGTTCTATTATAATAAAATCAAGCAATATATGAATGATAAAGTTCATAGAAGAGCAACCTGAGTAAAGGAGTCAATTGAATAAACTAAACAAGTAATGGATGGAGAAAATGAGCAAAGTAAGGTACATATATAATTCAAGTGAAGAACCAAGAACAAGGAGGAATTAAACATATTAAGATTTAAGCAAATTATTGTAATCCTTTTTGTAACTTTATTTTGGTGATTTTAATGAACAAGGATCCAATTGTTACATGATCATTTACATGCAGGACATATAACATATACTTTTCATAATTAAGAGGAAATTAAGAAAGGTTTTTAAGAAAACTCTCTTGATGCATTAAAATAATTTTGGAAAAATTTTGAAACAATTTTAAATTAAGTTTTCATCAAAGAAATATGTTTTGATCTCTTGAAGAACTTGAAATATTTTGATTTTTTTTAAGAAGTTTGGTTAACCAATATGGTGATTTAGGTAACCAATACTAGAATTTTAGATAGATTGGTCGATTATGCGTAATGGAGCATTATCTTTTGATATCATATACCATAAGCTTATGACCATATTGGTGGACCAATATTACTATTACGACTAGTTTTTATTTCTAACAACTAGTTTGAGTTGCTTTAAGTATAAAAAATTATATATGAGTTGTGAGAGGGAAGTTGGGCATGATAGAGAATTGTTAAGGGCCTTGAGAGCCTAGAGAGTGTATGTATGAATTGCATCACATAATGAGCCTTTGTTCACTAAGGTAAGTAAAGGAGCTTTTGAGTTTTATGATTATTGAGGAATTTCCTTAGCATACACTTTATATTCCTCTTAACTTGGAATAAGATTTATAAAGCATTGCTCTCCGCTGATGACAAAGTAAGAAGATTGTGAGGATTCCTCTTTACTCGTGAGAAAGAAAATGTTATATGGAGGATTGTTTTTCACCCATTAAAGAAAGAAGATTGTGAATTCCTAAATGAAGGTTAAAGAATAAACATAATCCAATGATTGTTTGGGTAAATCACTATGAATCGATTATGTCTCCCTTTTACTACTCTCAATAGTTTTTATTTTAATTACTTTATGATTATGATATGGGAATGTGTCATACTTATTCATCAGAACGTAAAATTAATTTATTAGTTTACAAGACAAAAAATAAACACACTAGTTTCTCCCTCTTGTGTACTATCCATAAACCAATGAAAATTTTCAACTTTCTCTATGAAATATAATTATTAAACATAAATTATTCTATTTTTATATTCATTATAAAATTATAAAAATATTAAAAAACAAAATATTATACTTACTAATTTGATATGAATTATTTATAATAAATAAATGTATATTAAATAAAATTAATTATTTAAATACAATAATAATAGAATTAATGATATTAATTTAAGTAAAATAACTATTTAAATAAATGTTATATAAGATGGGAAAAGTGTAGAGTTCTGAGTTTCATTCTATTTATTAGTAAACTTGAATCATTTTGGAATTTATGCAAATTAAATATCAAATTACAACATTAAAATTATACATTTAATAGTTTAAAATGTATAAATAAATAATTATATATTAAATTGATACATATATAAATCTGTATTAGATGTGCGTGTGTGTATATATATATATAAAGTTTTAATGTGCTTTAATAAAAATAATAAAATAAAGAAAAGTACATGTTTATTTCGTTACATTCCATACAAATAAAAATACTAAATTAAAGAAAAAGAAAATGATACATTTAAAGTGGATGATTGTCTCATTTCATATTAGAAATAATAACATGAAGTCTTTTGATAATAGCAATTCTTATTTTTCGATTAAGATAATTATTTGAATTCGTAAAACCATTTTAAGAATTCAAATAAATGTGTTTATAAAAATTAAAGGATAACATAAAATATTTTTAAATAAATTTCATTTAAAAAAACAAGGTGCAGCATAACTTTTTCTTATATCTATATCTTTTTAATAAATTAAATAAATACATTGATAATTTTAAAATAGAAATTATGATCATTTTTAATATGAGGATTAAGCATAGACACATAAAATAATTTTTATGTTCGTTATTTATTAAGAATGATAATATGAAGTATTATTGTTGAATATAACATAATTAATAATAAGTATATTACGATTTAAAAAATTCAATATTGTAATTCAACATAAATAAAATTAAATTAGATCAATAAAATATAGAACAAATATTTTTTAAATAATATTGATGGAATATAAATTAATTTATATGTATTTAGAAAATTGAGGTACGATGCAAATTATCGACTTTTTTCATTGTTATAATTAAATAGCATTTAAAGAATCAAGGCAAAACATAAATCATATTTGCTTTTATCAATAATTATGAATAATTTATTTGTATATTTATTTGAAATAAATGCATTGAAATCAAGTCATATTTCAATTATTATTAAATAAATGAAATTACCAAATGGAAGTGCAATGTAAATTTATCTAATCATTTTTCTATTTTAAATAAATTTTAGTTAAAAGATTAGATATACAATTATTAACACAATTAATTATGTATACATGCATACAACAAAAATTGTGTTCCATTTTTCACTAACTAGAT
>JANITX010000005.1:21393843-21419401 GCA_027564395.1 Erythroxylum ulei
TCTTCAATCTGCACTTTTGGACTTTTACATATCTGCTTCCATCTTCTCTTCAGCTTCATTTTGCATCGAATTTCCTTCATCTGAATTGGATTTACATTCATCTGACCTTGATCTTCATTGATTTGATCCATATGTTGTTGAATTATGCTTAAAATCATCATCTTCAATTTCCACTTGCACTTGAACTTATTTGGTTTTCCCTTCAGCTTTCTTTTCTTCACTTTCACTGTCATTGATGGCTCCTCCACCATTTTCATTGCAGCAGGTTGCGTAAAACAACACAATTCAACACATCAGACGATGCAAGGGCTCGATTGGTCGATAGTTTTTGGAATGGCTTGCTGGTTTCTATGGTCTTGGCGCAACAAAACAATTTTTGATCCCAATTTCTCATGGCCAATAAACCCTCAGGTCATCGTGCTTCAATACGTCCGATCGATCGTCCAGGCTAAGGTGTTGGTGGGCACGTCTAGGAATGTGAGTGGAGACTTTTGTTGGTTGGAGTAACCCTCCGCGGGACTGGATACATCTCAATACTGATGGAACATATAAAGTTTCATCCTCGAGGGCTACAACAGGAAGAGTTTTGTGGGACAACATCGGAAAATAGATAAGGGGTTTTGCACACAATATCGGTTTCTGTACATCCGTTTGTGCTGAGCTTTGGGGGTATTTTTAGGTTTGCACCTCGCATGTCTCTTGGGTATCGACGGGCGGAACTTGACGTGGATTCACTGACTGTCATTAATTTCTTATCATCCTCCCATAAACCATATGTCCCATACAACACTCTACTTTTGGGTATTCAACAATTACTAAAACGCGAGTGGTTCGTAAAAACTAGGCATATATATCGTGAGGTTAATAAAGATGCAGATTAGCTAGTAAACTATGCCAATTCTCTTGAACTTGGCATCAATTGGTAGGTTGTTTTTCTATCCTCCTAGAGGATGTAACCGGGCTAGCTTTTCCCCGCCTATTAGTTTAAGTTCAATGTATTTCTCCATCGGATAAAAAAAAAAAGTTTGACATATATTAAGAATAAGTAGTTAAAAGCATCATCAGCAACGGTTGTTTTCCATGGAAAATAAGCCTCTCGTGTCCATTTCCAGGTAATAAAAGATGGTTAAATTCTCATTATCGATCAAATTTAGTAGTATTAACGTTGGAACATGATCATCATAGAGAAGCAAGCAGTATCGACTATCGAGAGCGTGTTGAGGGGCACTAGAAATTAGAATGAGTAATTAAAATCTATCAACTCGTAATGATCATAATGACTAACTGATTTTTTATCTCCGCAGACCATCAATTCGGTCACTGTTCCTCGAAATACAAGCAGGAAAGACATCAACTCTCTTAATGGGTACTTCGTCTTAGTTTGATAACAACAATATATATATATATATATAGTAGCGGAAAAAAGAAGGGCAAAAAAGTCAACCGCATGCGACTTTAAGCTAATAAAGAACTTACTCAGCGGCTATTTTATGGTCATGGTATATTTTCTTAGGAGGCATGCAACCCGTTCAAGTCCTCCTTGTTGCAGCAAAACCAAAGTGTATCGGGGAAAATATTCTCATTTCAAAGTTCAAAAGCTTACCATTCCTCACTGCCACCAGCACGGTCCTCAAAAACTACGTTAATTCTTTAACTTGTAACCTCGACAACCTCAGCTTCATTATCACTATAATCTGCCCAGCATTTGCTTGGTTTCCCCCCACTTGAAATGCTAGCGCAGGTTTCTTTTGCCATATTAGGCTTCTCTTCAATTTCAGGACGTGCGTATTCATCTTTCTCTTCAAGAGTCTTTGACTCTTCTGTATGTTCTTCTTCTTCTACTGGGCAACTTCCAACACTGCTCTCGGTAGCAACTTCTCCTATGATCTGGTTACCAATATCAGCAGCCATTACCGAGTATACTGAACTAACTGGACCTGAAGGAAACCCGGTTTGTGTCACTTGGATTCCGGTAAGTGATACTGGATGTCCATTAGGTGACACTGCGATACCGGTTGGAGACACGGGGAATCCGTTTGGAGACAAAGGAATGCCGTTTGTGGTAGCCAAGTAACCATTTGGTGACACGGGATAGCCATTTGAAACCCAAGCCTGACCAGGTACAAATTCAACTGCATGTGGATTCATTATTCTAGGAGGGCTGAAGTGACTCCCATCTCCAACATGTTCACAGTTATTGAAGCTCGCTTTGTTTCTTGGAGCCCGATTTCCAGATCTACTGTAGCTACCAGAAAGCCTTGGACCGTAGGGAACCCTGGCTGTTGCTAATTGATGAGGTGATCTGCGGAGAGGAGTGACGGTAAGCATAGGAGGAATGTTCACTGGTGGAGGAAGAATTCCTCCATGATCTACGACTCCTGGCACTGTAACTGAGCCAAAAACTGGAATTGTGGATGGATTAAATGGTGGTGCAGCTGCTGAAAGTTTCTTGGTTGTCTCCGTTCCAGTTTCTGCTTCATCTTGCTTTTCTCCTTCAGCTACCGATTGGTTACCAATACAGTTGCTATTGGATAGATCCTGAGGATTTTCTTCTACTACTTTCTCAGGAATTGAAGCATCTTTCTCCAGTATAGAATTTGCATTTTCAGTGGAACCAGCAAATGGTTCAAGATCAGGAGAAAGTGCTGTGCAACTGCCCACTCCAGAATCCACATTATCTGCGTCCATGGAAGCATCGATGTTCTCCTGGTCTGAATCTGCAGCATCTGCAGTGTCACATTTTGTAACTTCATGACCAGCAGTTTCAAATTTACTTGTCTCAGCGTCTACTTCTTTATGATCGACAGTGGCATTTTTTGCTTCTTCCATAGGTTCTCTAATCACTATACCTTCTCCTTCTTTCTCCTGCTCTTCTTGTGCAAGACTTTTGCCAGAAACCTGAAGCTGTCTTTTACCTTCAGTTTTGAGAATATTTTCTTCAGCTCCTTTTTGCATTACCTCATGATTGAGCTCTGATGCAACTGGCTCAAGTGTCACCTGAGAACTTGGTTCTGTGGGTACATGTCCTTTTGGAAACTGTTCCGCTACAGCCTTCACAACTGTCCCTGGAGGTGCTAAAGCAACTTCTTTGTAGGAGAAAAGTTTTCCAGCTGCCTGCACACTGATTGAACTAGTCACTGAAGGTGATTTGGCAACTTGATCTGATGATGGAGTAATTGGAGCTGACTTAGGGTTACTTGATTTTTCTGCTCCACCAGTTGGGGCACTAGAATTGCTTACTTTTGGACTGAAGCTAGCACTCTTAACAAACTTTTTGGTAACAGTTATATTGAGTCCAGCTGAATTAGACAAATCATTCGGGGATGTCCTTGGAGATGTAAAGCTAGAGGTCTTTCCTCGGAATCTTGATGACTGGGATGCGTTCGTAAAATTAGTATTTAGCTTTGCTAGGCTTGGCCTTCGTGAAGCAGATGATTTACGAACTGCAGGTAGGCGACCCTTCAGACCAGCTTCTTGCCACCCTTCATCTGAGTTATCCTCTTGTGCCACTTCTTTACTCTGATTAAAGGTAGCCTGATCTGGGAGGCTTGAATCTGTTTCTTCCTTTCTAGATTCTGACAATTGAGCTCCAGAATTATTTTCCTTATCACTTGAAATTTCTACAGCATGATAAATTGACGACAAGGTCTCATCTTTCTGATACTCATCGACAGCTGTTTCCCAGTTTTGGCCTGTCCTACCTTTAACCTGTATAACGGAAGGAAACTTGTTTGCTTTAGTGTAACAAAGAATTGATCAAGTCAACATCAAGAATATAACAGAAGAGTCCAGGTCGAAGTCTGACCTTTGCTCGAGCTTTCTTTTGGGACTCTCTTGCTTTCATCTCTGCATCAGGGGCTATGTAATCCAAAAGATCCGATACACTGTAACGGGAGTAGAAATGCTACATTTAATTGCCAACATCCAATAATCCACACAGTTCTCAAACTCAATTGTCCAATGTGATTAGTTCGTTCATTAGAAGTACGTCACATTGTTTGCTCATATTTCTCAACTTGGAGTCAACTAACGGATAAGCCGACAGTTAGAACCTGCAACTATCAAAATCGGAGCACACTTGTCTACTTTGACCAACATAAGCTTGGAAGTGGAATCATAAAAACCCCAAGTCTACCATTTCAGATTAATATGAACTATATATTAAGCATGAGCCAGATGCTACCTTAAATGACCTTTGCTGGAGATCGAAGCATCTGGCTTTGGGGTACCATTGCGTGCAGCTTCTTGCTGCTCCAAAGCCTTGGACTCAAAATACTCCAGCCAAGCAGCAGCATCCTGGAAAGGTGGATGTACAAAGATTTGGAGTAGGAAATCTCATCACTTAAGCAGAATGTGGGGGCTGAATGTTAAAGAGTTACATTACCTGTGTGCGCAGGTCCTCAGAACCAAGTTTGGCCTGCAGTATTTGAAGAGTAGTTTGTTCATGCTGGACACTCAGTGAGTAAGCTTCCATCAAGGAGAGAGCGATAGCTATGGCATGGTAGCTGGCGGCAGTCTATATAAGCCACAAAAGTGTCAAAATTATGAAAGGAATAGAAGCTGCTACACGTCGATGCATGCTACACCATAAGTGATATGTGTGTGTGTACGTAGATGAGAGAGGAGGAGGACTTGCCTGTATATGGTCAGCTCCAAGTAGTCTCTGATTACATTTCAGAGCCTCATGGAGGTACCTAAGAGCAACATGGACGTTTCCTAATCCTTCTTCCATCATTGCTACGTTGATGTAGGTGGCAGCCGTATTTGGATGCGAAGGGCCGCACGTTAAATGTAACAGATATAATGCACGATTGACATACCTAGAACAGAACAAGGAATAATCACGAGGACCCCTATATATAGATAGTATTTTCGGGGAAGATAAGTTAACCAAACATACTTCAGGGCTAATTCCGTATGCTGAAGACGATAGTAAAACACGGCAAGATCTCCATAGCTTTTCATTGTGTCAGGATGATCAAGGCCAAGCTCTCTCTCATTAATATCCAGAGCTTTTTGCTGATAAATTGTTGCCTGAATGAAGTGAAGAACAAAGAGATCATATACTAAGGAACAATTCTTGGTGAGTACTATGGTATTGAGCTTCATCTGGAAGCATCGATAAACATAAAGGACATACCTGATTGAAATCTCCGGTGTGATAGAGCACTACAGCCAGAAGACTGTATGCACCTGCAGTCATTCTATGATAAGGACCACAGACTGATACCAGTTTTGAGAGTGCCTTCAAATTAGATTGAGACATTTTCAAATAATTATTCACTTATAGAAGAGAACTGACAAATAACTACAGGAAAGAAGGAGACGAAATAGACAAGTAAAAACGGGCTCATACTTTCGTGCCATAGTTGACAGAATCCTCCAGCTTGCCTTTATCCAGGGAAGTTTTGGATGACTCTAACAATGTACGTCCATCCGCGGATGAACACGCAACATGCTGCAGAATTTCTCAAGTTTTTCCATAAGCAGAGCAATATAAATTCCTACTACTAGTCCTCATTGTTTACGTGAGTAATCGCGATCTTACCTTGTAGACGGGGACCATACTAATGATATCAGACTTCCGAAACGGAGAAGCACCTTCCATCTCATAGTCCCGAGGAAGAAGCTCTAGTCCAACCTGAAAAATTACATGTTATAATCTTAATGTGGAAATACGTTTAGGGCTTACACAAGCGTGATGAAGTCAAACCTTGTGGGACAGCCCACGAAGAATGGCAAACTTTCTTAGATCTTCTTGGCTTTCATGCTTCCACTGCCATCCAAACCTTTTGAGAAGAAATGTCTCGACCCATTTCCATTTTAGCTTCTCATCATTCATAGCCTCCGCATCCCCATTTTGAGCTGAAGGTGTCCCCAACAGGATATTTAGACATGACGCTATTGACACAGCCAAGTCAGCAGCATTATCTGTGGCTGCAACTACAGCCTGCAGTATGTGTTTGTAGGCTCGAGCTATCATCTCATGTATGCAAAGAGATTGCACATGAGGAAGCTTGTCAGCCAATTCAACCTAGAAAGATAAAAGGAATAAATTAGGCAGAAAAGACGAAAGATGTTTGTAATATCATAGAAACCATGTTAGATTGCCAGTGACCTTCAAATAAAGGGGTTCAGGAATGGTTTTAGGGAAAGTGTCTCAAATAAGATATCAACACTAATTCTGAAGCATAGAAAGTAGGAAAAAGCTTATAAGAATTTACCACACGACCCAAGGAACACATCTGCAAACCCCTGGTATGCATAAAATCTGTCAATGTTCTTCCGTCAACAGGTGAAAGTTCAAGTGAGCCAAAATCTGTTACCTGTAAGTTTGTGTCACAGCAAACAGATATATCAAGTTCAATGGATGGAGTTCAAGATAAACATTCTGTAGTTTTAAGTAGCTTACCAGTTTTGGAAGAGCAACGTCAGCATAATACTTATGTGCCATTTCAATTAATTCATCAGGTGACTGCAAGATGAAATGCCAATCAAGCGAAATATGGATCACTAAATTACACCGGAGACGAAGAAAGAAATATGTGCACAAATATACAGGTGCAACCCATGAAATCCTCAGGGATAGGTAAGTTCAGAGAATTGGCAGATATGCGTTCTCCTTAGCAGGAAACTACCAACCTTGAGATGAAGGCCCGTTTCTGATTCTTTAAGGCGCAAATACGCTGCTTCAGGAAGGAGAGTTCTCCACATTATTGCCATTTCCTCTTCTTTCTTCTCCAACTCTTTCTGATTAGAGATGTCCATTTTCTTGTTTGCGTCAAGATTGTCAGCCGGAGAAGCATCTTTTCTCTCTTCAGTTTTGTTTCTGACATCTACTTTCTTCTTAATCTCCTTCAGCAATGCTCCCTGCTTGCCAAGACCCTTTACCGCAGGTTCAGGCTTTGCTTCCCCAGCCTTCTTCGACTCAGTTTTCCCTGAAGCCTGATTTTGTAAATGTTGAACCCAACATGCTCCTAGCTCCCATCTAATAGCCTTAATGTGCTTCCTTGGTTCTTCTTGCAACTTAAGCAAACTGGTTTCTAATACCTGCCTCACCAACAATCTAGCATTTTCAGAATCTTCACTCTGTATCCGATGGACTGGACTAGATGATTTGTGCAGTAGCAGTCTCAAGCTGAAATGTAAATTCGAACATACGCAACAATTCTTCACTTGTGAAGTAATGCATATAAACTATAAGCAAATGTACACAACCCTCACAGATGGACTGACCTATTTACATTCAACGCATTGGCACCTCCTTCAGGCTGGTCATCGATGTCAATGTCCTGGGGAATAGGCTTCCCATCCCAGTTAACCTCACCAGAAACTTTAACAACTGCTGTATAGCCACAGTGTCTAATAACCACAACGCCTAAAGTAGGAGTGTCCTACAAAAAGAAAAAAGAAGCAACTAAAGTCACCTGTTCCAGTCAAAGATAATGATCATAGAAAACAATGGCTTTACTTACATGAACTGTAGCACTTTCATCCGCAGTTATGCCTTTAAGTAAATTTCTCCGACCAAGTTCTTCCTGCGACAATCCAAGAACTTGGCTCCCGTCATTTTTACAATCCATTTTGTTACTTGCATCAGCAACATCTCTAGTCACCTTAACAATCAAATCCCCTATTCTTTCCTTATGTGAAACCGATGGTGCGGTATCATTCAAAGGATACTGACTACCTTCAATGATACGCTTGATTGTGGCAACAGCTTTTAGAACAGAAACGTCAACAAATAAGCTGTGAAGAAGAAAGGCTTTCCTATCACGAATTTGCCTCTCTTCTGCTGTTTTACTAGGCATTGCCGCCAGAATCGCAAACTCGTTCGCCCATGACCTTTGATCATGATTGCCATCGCTTCCTTGTCCGCCGCCACTCCCTCCCCAGTTCCCGTCTTCCACAGGAAGTGGTGGGAAAACAGATGGGTTATCAGCAACAACTGGAGGAACAACCCAAGTATTCGCACGAAAACCGTAAGGAAGGTTTCCAAACTGCACCACCGGCAACCCATATAATTTAGCGTTAACCCTCGGATACAAATATAAAATGTGTTATGGAGTGAAAGAGAGGGGAGGAGGCGAAACGTACCTTATTGTGCTCTGTGAATGCCTTCATGAGAGCTTTGTATGCCTGCAAGAAGAAGAATACACAAATAAACCCAATCCCAGAAAGTGCTCACTTTGAGCAACATTGTAACTGATTAAAACTAAACTAAAAAGGAATTGGAACTAACAGAGTCAAAAGTTCTGCTAGTTTGTTTAAGCAGAGTAACCAGAGAGTGACAGAGAAGAAGGTGTTTTCCAGTGGGGTAAAACCCTTTTCTTGAAGCCACTATTGTCGTCGGCTTCCCACTGCAAACTCTAACCTGTATTTACATTTCCTTCATTTAAATCACCTTATATACACGCATATATCTATAAAAATGAACTAATAAGGAAAAATATAAGAGAAAATTCTCACATCTATCTGGAAAAAATCTTCTTCCGTTTTATCTTCAAGAAAGGGACGCGTAGATCTCCTTATGTCTGTTATCAGAAAGGAAACGAAAAAGGGAAATTTTCTGATAAGTAAGGGAAAAATAGGCAAGACAAATAATATCGTCGTGAATGCTACAAGCAACAGACATTGAACCGGCGGCGTGAGGTGCGAGAACGAGAAGAAGTCGTAGAACTGTCCGAGCCGCCGCGGCGGACACATCGAAAGCTGACCCGCGGCCTCATTCATCTTCTCCGAAGAATCCAGAGCTCCATCCTTCGCTGCTTTGCTTTTCTTATCGAACGATTTCGGCTTGTGGTTAACATCGTTGCCGTCGTCGTTCTCGGCACAAACGGAGCTCTCGATGGCAGCACCTCCGTCCTTGGAACCGGAATCCTTGCGGCTTGTCGGATTCGACTGACCGAAGGAGGTGGTGCAGGCGACGATGTCGAGGAGTCGCCGGACGTGAGCCACGGCTTGCTCTTCGGTGTACTCCTCTGGTAACAACCCAGAAAAAAAGAGAACTTTTTACTACAATTGAAATTAAATCCTGACCGTCAGATTTGGCGGGAATCGATATACCTTCAACGATAGTGAGGTGGCAAGGTTTGACAGACACTATATCTACGGAATCTTTGAGCTTAGATCCTCGTACCTGCGGTCGTTAGACCGTTACATTACACGTCAGCATCTAATTCAAAACGACGCCCTATAAGGTGCCGAAATTTATGTACATTAGACATCCCTTGATTTTAATAAACTGAAACTGAACCCTTCCCCGTGGGATCACCAATTGCCACCTCATAAGTTAGTGCATAGTATAACTGCCCTGACTGATCAGACCGTACAATATTAGTCAACAACCAAAATCAGGGCCGTTCGACTCATGGGACCACTCACCCAACACTCCACTCTCCGTAATCAAACGGGAAAGACGGGGTCTCACGACGAGTGCAACAAACTGGGAAGTGCTTGGTAGGGCCCAACTTGGGTTAGATTAAACTTTAAAGAAAAAAAATTGTGATTAAAATTTTTTAATTATTAACGATTATTGTTATTATAAAAAAAAGAGATAAATGTAGGGGTTCAAATTTAAATAATATAAAGTATTGGGTTTACCTCGTGAGATAAAGAGAAGTTGGTCAAATGGCATGTCTCGACATGAACACCTAAAAGCTTTCTCACATCTAAGATCCTGTCCGTTGATACGCCCTTCTCGTACAAATGGTCAACAGAAATAAAGTGCAAGCAAGTTAATTGATACAATTGGATAAAAATAACAGTTAACCAGTTCATTAATATTATTAATTACTCTCGAACAATTTAACTGAAATTGTGATATAAAGGGCTATACGTGGGTACGTACCTTGAGGGTCACTTGAGAATCATTCGGCGTCTCGACGGTGATTTCAACGACGGTAGGCGGAACTGCATATTAGATAGGAAATTTTATTAGCCCAAAACACGTGAACTTTAAGGTTCGAACACAATGAATTTATGTTTGTGCGAGAGCAGACAATACGGGAAACGTGATTGTTAGATGTAAGAATTAAGATCCGCCTCATCTAATTGTGAAGAGGGAGATAGAAGATAAGAGAAATGGAGATGAAGTTTTATGAACCATACATTTTCAGTCTTCAAGATTAAGAAGAACTCATCAACCAAACGACCCAGTTAGCTACAAACTACTACGAAGCTGAGTTTGAATTGGAATTCTTCAGTATTTGGACTACAATGAGAAAATTTTTGACTCTTTTCGATTGGGTTAATGCTTTTTTCAATGAGAGTGCATAAACTATGCAGGTAAACAAGAAGAAGAAGATAGTGACAAGTAGAGACCTTTCTCTTCTTTTTTCTTCTTATCTCCTTTGGCTTTATGTGGTTTAGTCTTTCCAGTTTTAGGAGCCATTGAGCATCAAAAGCCTGCTGGTGTAAGCTATAGACAAACTGCACTCGGCAATACTTTTAATCTTCTATCTCCAAATGCAGAAACGAAAACAGGAGAGAAAGTCGCCAGAATCTGCAGAAGTTTCTGATAGCATTCTAATAAATTTACCAATGAGAGAGAGGCCACTTCAATCCCGACAAAGAAAAAGGAAACATCTTTGTGATACGAGAAACAGACACGGGAAAGAGCACAGAAACTCAGAAGAGAACAGTGGAGGAATGCAAGTTGAGGATTGGAACCGACACTAAAGACTAGAAAAGGAAAAAAAAGGAAGGTGGTTTGAGCTGTTCTTTGCTTTTCTTTTTCTTGGGTTAGGAAAGACAGAGTAAAGAGCAAGGAGGGTGTCAGAACAAGGAACTGGATTTTACATGGGAATGGACGAGAGGCACAATATAGGGCATCTGATTAAATACAAGGTGCAGGATTTATGAGAAAACAAACTTGGGGACAAGAGTTAAGAAGAATACAGGAAAGATGGAGCGAGAGAGAGAGAGGAATTGTGTCTTGTGAGGGGGTTGGATAGGATAAGGTGAAGCAAGCAAGCCCTTTTCTTGTACACAAGCACACTCCAAGACCAGAAAGAGTGCTTAGGCTAACAATTTCAGGCCTCTCATTTCATCGACTCTCTTCTCTTGAAAGTTGAAACACCTAATCGTGTATATGCGTCTCTCTTTCTTCATTCATGTCCCTACTTACCGTCTTTTCTTGATTTGGAAATTGGAAATTTGTCTCAGGCAATTAGCTTTCTTTCTTTTACTAGATTTTTGCATATGTTTGATTCGAAGTTCACAGTACATAGTTGTGTCTCCCAAGTGTACAAGGAAATTCATATGACTTTGTTGCTTTTCTTTTAAGTTTGTTTCCCTTCAAAATTCAAACCATTATCTCTAATTATATTGTGGAAGCACAAAATTTTCACTTTTCATCCATGAAAAACCCTTTTTACTCATTTTAAAAGTATTTTAATGATAAATTTTATAAGAAACGATTTTATTTAATCAAACAGTTAATAATATCATTTTGCTCATGTACTTAAGGCTAATTAATTAAAGAAGTGCAATCCACTTAAGGACCTCCCAAAAACCTAACCATGAGGAACTCCCAACTTGAGGTTAACTATCATTCAACAAAAACATAATCTTCAATTACTGCACTTGCTCTGAAGCTAAAATCATACTTCAAGATAAGGGAAAAGTGAGTGAAGTTGATGATCTCTTAACTTTGTTATAAAGAATTTTGCAATTGTAGGAGAACTCATTAGTCCAAACTAATATATTTATTATAGGTTAATTGAATCGTATTGAATTGTTTTATAATAATTCACCTTATTATTGATTCTCTTGATAACTAATTTATGTTGTTTAAATTTTTCATTAATCAAAATCACTCTTCTATTTATTTTAGACTAGTTATTAGTTTTAGGTTTTCTAATCCATACTACTTCATTTAGGTTTAACCCTAAGTCCAAAGTTAATTCATGGATTTGATACTTAATTAGACCAAGCAACCTGAACATACAACATTGATTACTCACTTGAGCCTTATATCAATCAAAAAATTGAGAGCCTTTCCCTTAAATACCCTACTACTCTGATCTACTTATACTTGTCATCATGCACTACTGAAATTACATGCAATAAAAATAATAGAGGTTCAAGAACATTTACTGCTGAAGCAGTAACTAGTTCCTTATTACTTTTAGCTAATTTGTCATCCTTTTCCTCATCCTCCACCATAAAGAGATTCCATAGCTTTGTTTTGCATTTATATCAAAGGTGTATTTAGTATGTTATACCCTAAATCATCTCTTGCATCAATCATGATGTTATTCTTATTGTATAAATACTTTATATTTTTACTTCCTTCTATGTAGAAGGTAGACCCTTTTAAAAACATCTTAACAAACTCAACTTTATAACAATCTTCCTTCTTTCTTAATCATTTAATCAAATTAATTTATTTTTCTAGAATGTCCTATAATATTGAACCAGTCATGATTTTTTAGAAACATTTTAAAATAGCAATCATTAATTCAAACATTTCAAATTAGAACTAAGTAATTCAAACATTACATTTCAAATACTCAATGATTACATCCTAGTTAACTCTTGTATTATGTTGTATATTTGTCTCTTCAACATGGTATCAAAGCCCTAAAAATCATTAGAAACAGTTCATTTCCTATTTAGCATTATCAACTATATCAACTCATTATATTGTTCATTTCCTCTTTAGCATTATCCAAAACAGTTCTAAGTCATACATAATGAAAACATAACTAGAACAATTAGGTTTTACAACAAAACCTCTTTGAATAAAAGACATAGAATACAGATCTTGTATCTTTGCTTGAGTTGATTTTCTGTGAGCATCAATTGCATATTGGAGTGCCTTGGATTGGCAATTTATTATGGAACACTTTGCTTTCATGAGCCCTTGCATCTGATACACGAGTTATGATGACTATAGGGTATATGCAATTATTATCATATTAACAGCTAGATACTGATTGAGAACAAAGTTGAACAAATTGAGAATCTCACTGGTTTGTACAAACTGAGTTTATACACTGGTTTATTATTATCTCATATCTTCAAAATGAGTTTACAATGTTGCAAGTTCTTTGAATTACATTTTACGATGATTACACAAAATGCAACTTCTTTGCTTTAATCTAATTTCACCTTTCAATTCCATTTTGATAATGGTTTCATGGTTCCTTTTACATTTACTTTGAGTTATTCAAGTTGTGGCTCTCGTTTTCTGCATCCTCATGCTTCTGTATACTGTTTTTTTTGCATTTATTGGATCCTGATTAATGAGTTTTCTGGCCAACTTCCTCTGTCATTATATAAGTTTAGAGTCTCAAGTTTTCCTCTGTGTTCCTTTTCTGATACCAAGTGACTAGTTAAATCCAATGACCTGATACAGAACAATAGAAAATGATACAGAACAATTAACAGAACAATAGGTAATGAGCAACTTAGGTAAATGCAACTTCCATTCAAATCAACCATGTAGAGGACTTCATAACCCTTCTTCTTCAACTTATCAATGAACTGATATGCAGTGTGTGATGCCACTAATAATTATTTCACTCTCTTCACTTCATATAGCTGCATTACTGATAATTTATTTGCAGCATATAACTGAAGACAACTTGTATCAAAATAACTCAAATCTATTTTATACGATTACCATCTTTATTGTTACTGCTTTCAGAAACCTGGTTGCCTTTTGTGTTTGTACCAGCAGAATCAATCTCCACCAACAAAGGCTTTACAGCAGGAATGAATATTTCGTTGTAGAATGTTATAATATCAATGTGATCCTGCCCTGTCCTCTTTTTCCAGACAACCTAAAAGGGTTAGGAGTAGGCAAAAGAAGACATAACAACAGAGGAAGTTCATGGTCAATGACATACCCCTTTATGAATGGCTACTGACCAATCGACATAGACACTGCGAAAAACTTGTGTTTTACACTGTGGCTGCTTTCTATAGTTACATATAATTTCCCTAAATGTCAGATTCACCTTAGATATCTGCAGACACACCACACAATATGAGAGGAAAATATGAGAATAAGAAAGCTTGATTAGTAAGGAAACAAGTTCCACAAGTTGTAGACTGATACATATTCTGATACATTTGCATTACTGATACATATTGCAGTGGAGCATATTACTGAAACATTTGCATTACTGATACATTTGCAGTTGTCATTTGCAGTGGAGCAAATTGTAGAGGTAATTAACCTTTTCTGCTTTTGTTTTCTTTTGGAGTTCATGTTTGTGCTTGGCTATTGTTTGAATGGTTTCAAATACAGTGACTTGGTGTAAATTCCATTGAATCGAGGTTGAATTTGCATATATATTGGTATAACAGATGTATGCAGGTATTAGATTAAAAGAATTTGTAAACTTTGTCAGATTATTAGATTAAAACAAATTAATTACACCTTGTTTAGTTCATTACACCTAACATAACCTTTTCAACACATGTGCAACCAAATAATTGGATCATTGAGCATAACAAAGGTTGTAAAACTAGCATTGAAAGAACAACTGATATAGAATTGCAAACTGACATGTGAAATATGAACACCTTTAATGAAATATGAAGCATTCTAAAATCTGAGACCAAGCTGCTAGTTCATAAATGCTTCTTGCTACTTTCATACCTCAAAAGCTGCTAGTTCATCTGTTTTCTTCTCTGCCAATTTCACTTCTGAGGGTTAAATATTTGCTAATCGAATTGGAATGTTTTGATCAACTGTTTGTTTTATTTTAAATTCCTTAAAGATCAGATCCCATAACATGCTGTAAACTTGGAAGTGATTGCATGTATGGTCAAAAAGTGGTACCATAGGAATTTACTGATATTTCTACATTCGGTCAAGGAAGTTGATGAAAAGGTTGCATTTGTTAGAATTCTAACTCAAGATGTAGGAGTCCACTGAATCATATTAAGCTGATACATATTCTAACAACAGCCTAAATGTGTGTAATGCCAATGAATAGTTAATCCTTAAATTCTCAATCATCTGCTTCTTTTATACATTGCAACGGTATAGGCATCACTGATGCGATTGAATCATAAATAAATAATCCTCAAAATTAGTTTTGCAAATATTGTATCAAAGTTAGTACTAACATTGACACTAGTCACTACTAAAGTTTGGATATTTTTTATTATAAAATAACCTGTAATTTTATACAATTAGATTTTAGTCTTTTATTATAAAATTTATTATATTCATCCTCATTTTTATTAGTAATTAATAGTGAATAATTAAATAATTATTATTTATTTAATAATAAATTAATTTATAAAAATTAAAATAAAACTAAAAAATTATATGTTATAAAAATAAATTAAAATGACGTTCTTATGTTATAAAATAAAATAATTATTTTAAAAAATAAAATTTAAAAGATGAAAGTAGTAAATAAGCATAAAATTATTTTCAGTCATATAAAACTTAATTTCCTATTAAAATTTAGTTTATATTATAATTGAGAAAATAGTTTAAATTTTTTGTTAATAACTTGATTTATTAAAATTATATAAAAGTTAATTTTAGGCATAATAGATATTTTTATAGTTGAAGATTATATATTAAACTATATTTTTAATTTAGTCTTTTAAATTTTTTAGTTTTTAAATTTAATCTGATATTTTCTGATAATTTTATGTATCAGCTTGTATAATCAGCATAATCCGAAAATTTTCAGTAGAATTTTGATACCAGTAGCTATACAAAGTTCAAATCATTGCTTAAAATAATATTACATATCACTTATGTCGTTCCATCAGTAAATACATTGCAACAACAATCCATTTGAGAGGTTATAATGTTTATCAAATCTTTGTTTTCTATTCATTTTTCTTCTAATTTATGTATGATTTTATTTTCTATTATTTGCAACTAAACATCTCTAATGTCTAGGTAAAATGAACTCTAGTTTGTACTATAACATGTCTTTGATTATTTTATCTAATGAAATTATTTTAATTGATCTATCGTGATTCAATTATATGTTTAATATATGTTCTAATAGATCCGGAATATTAGTACATAATCTAATTTTATAATATAGAGATTGAAAAATCTTGTATATAAATAGATCTATTTTAATTAAAATGAGCTAATTACAAACCTAGAGATAAGTCGACATAAATCCTGTAGATTATGGTCAAACTTAATAACGAAGTTTACAAATCGATAAAGTAATCTTAGTACATTTACCCTGAATAATGTCGGATGATAATTCTAAGATTAGTAGTCTCAAGTAAGTTATTAGTATATGATGGAAATTTCTACAGTCCAATAGTAAATAAAACAATTGCATAATAAAAGGTCAATTATTTAAGGTTTTAAGGGGACTTATGACCTAGACACTAATTCTTGGTATTGATTATTTTCTAAATGACTTCTTTTGTCTCTATGTTCAAACTTGTTACCTATTTTATTTTAATTGTTTAATTTTCTTTATTAAAATCCAAAATTAGCCCTTAGGCTAAATAATAAAAGAAAGATAATTACTAGTAATCACTGTCTTTGTGGGATTACAAGCTACAACTATGCCGCACACTTATGGTAAATTTAATATTGGTATAGAAATGAACCAACCAAGTTTTCGATGCCGTTGCCGAGAATAGTGATATTAGGAATACCTGGATGTTATTACTCTAGCTATTATTTTTGTATTTATTTTTATAAGGATGTAGTCTAAATTTTATATTAATGTTATTTTATATTTCTTTTTATTTTTTTAGTTTTATTTTAATGTTCTTTTTATCCCTTTTTTTGCATATTTTATAAGGATGTAGTCTAAATTTGGATGGATCGAAATTTATAAAATTGTCATATTCAGGAAAGTTCCAATAAGCCTTCTCATTTATTATATACACTTATATTGTGTACATTGGGAACAATGTTCAACTTTAAGTGTGGGGAATGAGTTAATGAACATTAATGATTTCTTTAAGCTTATTATAATCTTGGTTATAATAGTTTATAAACTAATATCTTAACTTAATTGAAAAATATTCATAAATACTTTATTTCATTGTCCATATTAATTTGAATTAGTATGCAAAATGATTATAGTTAGAATACATTGCTTTTATGAAAATTGCATACTGCTTACAAACATAAACCTATCTTTTTTGTGAGCTTTTGAGCCTTAAAGCAAAATTTCAAAATTTTTAAGATCTTTTATTCTTTCATGTATGTTATCATGTATAGTAGAATAATTTTAGAACGTGCTTTTATTATACATATTGAGACTAGGTTTGTTAAATTAGAATTATTGTAGTGATAAAGGAACTTGGATTCAACAATTTGTTTTAGCCAATTTCTTTGATAATTACATTACCTTAAAATTATCCTTTAGGAGTAACCATATTAAGCCTTAGCCTTTTTTATTTATTATACCCACATATTAATCTCTATCCTATTTTTCTTTAAATCCTTTTTAATTTTTTTGAACTGTGAAGGTTATTTACATTACATGTTTGATTGAAACTTTAAATTGTTTAAAGGTCCAATATTTCTTTAAATGTGGTACAATATGAATGCTCGATATAATTATTGTGATAAAAAAAAGAGCATAGAAAAAGTAAACAAGAAAAGTTGTCTTTATAATGAGTGGACCTGTGTAATTGTAAACAAGTTTCTTGTAATTTCTCTTTAGTAAATTTCCTTTAATTTCACCCTTTTTAATATCCCAATCATATTGTACTTAAGCCCCATTACAACCTGTATAGAGACCTTTTGATTTTTGTTTCTAATGTATACATAAATGATGGAGATATGATAATACTACAAGCATATAGGAAGAGTTCTACTATGCATTAATTGAGAGTTTAATACTTTTCACCTTAAACACTTGAGTGCATTAAGTGAATTCTTGGTGAGGGTGTAAAAGGTTTATGCTTTTGATATCAATGCAATTCTTGATGTGATTACTATTAATATGGACTTAGGAAGTTAATTTTAGGATGATTTGATTCTAATTATATGTTAATTTGATTTAATATGACATGATGATTTATATTATGAATGGACATGTTAAGATTAATGAAGGACTGATGTTGTAAAATTGATAATTTTTATTGTAGTTTGCTTGAGAACAAGCAAAAGCTTAAGCGTAGGCATGCTTGATAGATGCATATTTAATCATATTTATACTCTATATTTATAGGTTATAATTACTTTTGTGGACTAAAAGGAGAAGAATTTGGATGAAAATACAACATAAAACAAAGATCTACAACAATTAAGGGATATACGACTGTGTCAATGGCCTTGTAATTCTCTTAGGATATACAGATTCGCGAATTTTAGAGAATTTAGGTTATACATGATCTAGTACATGGTGATCAGAGGCAAAAGAGGTGAGCATACTTTTATAGATGAATCTAAACATGGAGAACAACCAGAAGGGACAATATTGATCTAGAGAAGTGGAAAACACGAAGAAATCATCAAAAGATCCAAATTACGACATCAACCTTAAACTTGTAAGAACATTCGATAAAAGAGAAAGAGAGATTTAGAATTATGAACTATTTGTTTTCTATTTGTTTTTCTTTAAGTTTATGTTTGATTTTGTTTTCTATTATATGTAACTAAACATCTTTAATGTCTAGGAGAGATGAACCCTAGTTTGTGCTATAACATGTTTTGATTATTTTATCTAATTCAATTATTTTGATTGATTTATTATGATTCAATTATATGTTTACTATGTGTTTTAATAGATCTGGAATATTAGTACATAATCTCATTTCATAATATAGAGATTAAGGAATCTTGTGTATAAATAGATCTACTTTAATTGAAAGGAGTTAATTGCAAACCTAGAGATAGGTTAACATAAATCCTTATAATTAGAGTCAAACCTAATAGTGGAATTTACAAATCGATAAAACAATCTTAATACCTTTAACCTAAATAATATCGGTTGATAATTCTAAGACTAGTTGTTAGTAGTCTCAAAAGAGTTATTAGAATATGATAGAAATTTCCATGGTCCAATAATCAATAAAATAATTGCATAACAAAAGGTCAATTATTTAAGGGTTTTAGGGGGATTCATAACCTAGACATCAATTTCTAAGCGACTTCTTTCATTTATGTGTTCAATATTGCTTCTTACTTTATTTTAGTTGTTTAAGTTTTAATTTTCTTTATTAAAATCCAAAATCAATCCTTAGGCTATATAATGAGAGAAAGGTAATTACTACTAATCGTTGTGTTTATGAGATCGAACTGTCCTTGCCAGTATTAGCTACAACTAAACTATGCACTTGCGGTAAAATTAATATTGGTATATAAATAAACCAATTACATGATGTGTTGTTAGACGTCAATCTTAATATATGATTATAAATTAATTGGAGAATTAATGATAAATTAAAAGGAGTTTTAATTTATTTGATCCTAATTATGAATTAGAATTATAATTTATGATCATTTTCAATATATTAGAAACCTAATGGACTAGACATATAGACCAATTTAAAAGAGAAAAATCAATTTCAATTAAGTTGGACTTAATTATAAAGTTTGAGAAACTTTAGGGATCAAATATGAGATATTTGATTAAATTAATTATAAATAGAGATAAACTTAAATTACAATTGATGTATTTTATTTTAATAGAAATTAATTTAATTATAAAGTTTGAGGGACTTTAAGGATCAAATATGAGATATTTGATTTTATTAAAATTAAATTAATTAGGATTAGAATTTGACTTTAATTATAATTGAGGTATTTAATTTTAATAGAAAATTGAAAAGCCCTAATGCTTTTCCTATAAATAGGGAATTAGCATTAGAGAGTTAGCACTCTTACTTTTTCTTCTCAAAAGTTGAGAAATTGCTTTGTAGATACTGTTAGACATTGGATAAGTGAACAAGTCATAGTTGACACATCAAAAAGCTTTCGAAAGGATTTCAATAGAAAATCAAATTAGGTATGATTTTATATTTTATGATTTGATTAAATTATTCCAGTTATTTAATTATTGGGATACGATTAGAAACCGTAAAAGTTTATTTTTCCTTGTGCTAGTGATTCAAACACAGTTGGTTTCTAAAAGTTTTATAATGGTGCATTAAGAAGATTTTACTAAAAGAATGGTTGAAAAACAGGTAGAATTAAGAACTTCATACGTTGAAACAATTGCCACAAAACTAGATCTTAGAGTTGGTTATCTTCAAATACAAGTGCATAAGGATGAAATTTACAAAACAACTTTTAGAATCCATGAAGGACATTATGAATTTCTTGTAATGCCTTTTGAGTTAATGAATGCACCATCTACAATTCAAAGCTTAATGAATCAAATATTCAAGGTGTATTTGCAAAGGTTTGTATTAGTGTTTTTTAATGATATTTTGATATATAGTCAAATCTTTGAATTGCATTTGAAGCATCTATACTTAATATTGGAGATTTTAAAAGAACAACAATTTTACATGAAAATGTCTAAGCATTCTTTTGGAGTTCCTCAATTGAAATACTTAGGACATTGATAAGTGTCAATGGAGTATGAATGGATTTGTAGAAGATTTAGGTAGTGCCCGCTTGACCATAACCACTAAGCAACTCGGAGAGTTCTTGGACTTATGTGGTTATTATAGAAGATTTATTAGAGCTTATGGATAGATGAGCAAGCCTCTAACTAATTTGTTGAAGAAAGACTCATTTTAATGGACACAAGAGGCATCGATTTCATTCTCAGCTCTGAAGCAAGCTTTGGTAGCAACTCCTGTACTAGCTCTTCCTAATTTTGTTATAGAGTTTGTGGTAAACGTTAATGTGAGTGGTGAGGGTATAGGCGCAATGCTTATGCGAGAAATTCACCGTATAGCATTTGTTAGCAAAATGTTATCCAACGAATACAAACACCTCTTTGTTTATGAAAAGGAGTTCTTAGCTTTAGTAATGGTGGTTAAACAATGACCTCATTACTTAACTGGAAGACATTTTGTTGTACAAATAGATGAAATACTTGATGGCTCAAAAAATTATGACTCCTTTTCATCAGAATTGGCTTTCGAAATTGTTAGATTTTGATTTTTCTATTAAGTGGAAAAAAGGAATAGACAACTCTATTGCAAATTCCTTATCAACGGTGACTAGTTTTGAGTTATTCACTTTTACCATTTCTTAGGTAAGCACAGAATTACTCTCAGAAATAAAAGATAGTTGGCAATAGGATACATCCCTCCAGAAATTAATTCAGTAGATTCTACAGGGTGAGTATAAAGGACCAATTTATACATGGAGCAATGATGTTTTACGAAAGGCCATTTAGTGGTGGGGAACTCAGAATCTCTTCCAAACTGTCTATAGTTTTCCACCTCCTGTGTAAACTCCATATTTAGTAGGTGATTCTTCTATCCTATTAGTTGATCAGTGTTTTTGGATAAGGAAGCTATGATCAATATTCTTCGTTTTCACTTATAATGAGCATAAGATAGTATGAAGCAATTTTCTTATCTTCATTATACTGAGAACGTTCACTGTAGGTGTTTACATTTATCTCAAGGTACATCCTTACCATCAATAAAGTGTTAAGAAGTATTTATCATCGAAGTTGGTGGCTTTTTTTTTATGGTCCTTCAAGATAATTCGCAAGATATGACACGTGATGTATAGGCTTTATTTACCTACAAATAGTAGGATTCACCCTACCTTACACATTTTGCAGTTGATAGGTTGAGTTCCTAATTTAGAAATATCGTCTCCAGTGGTACCTACATCTGTGTATTTAGCACCTCATATACCACTTCTGTTCTTAATTGCAAATTAGTGTATTATAATAATTGTCCAACTGTACAGATATTAGTATAATGGCCTTCTTTGAAGGACAACGACGTCTCTTGGGAATTTTAGTATGATATCTAATAACTACTAGCTCAAGGTTTATTATTAATGTTTTTGATGATAATCTCATAATATTTCAAATTTCAAATTGGATTTATTTCCTTGTACAATTAATGGTTTAATTCTTAAAAGGAAATAAAATCATAGGATAAATGCTTTCTTTCTTGTAGGAACCTTCCTAATGAACTTACCTTATTTATTTCACAATATCTGGAAGAATCTCGTTATCATTGGAGTTATTTCCTTTTATTGTCAACAAGTTAATTCTCAAAAGGAAATAAAATCATAAGAAATACATTTCCTTTCTTGTAGGAACCTTCTTTATGAACTTACCTTATTAGAAATGGTTTATTCGAAAGAATCCTACTAATCTTGAAGGTCGTATATTAGCCTCGTGATTACTGGAAGATTTTTGGCAAAGATGGCATCGAAGTTATTTAAATTTAAATTCATCCAATTGACTAAGGATGTAAGTGAAGCAATGACTAGTTGTAAGAAATGCCTTCTTAAGGAAGAGCCACTGCTTTTGTGAAAAGAGATCAGACTCTTGAAATACATTTGTTGGACCCCGAACTTTTCTTAGAAATTTGATTTATTAAATGAAATTAAATGAGGAATTGGTGGTGTTTAATGTTTTATTTGGGTAATGTTAATTGGAGCAATTGCAATGATATTTTGATGTTAATGAAAGATATTCAAGTTTCACGTGTTTTGCCAAAGTTTGTTTCGAATATGACTTTGCGTTGTTATTGTAAGTGTCCATAAGGGTGAGTTTGTGTATGCTGTGTTTTGAGGCAAATTTATGGACTGATATGGATTGATTTGGGCCAAGTAGCCTTCTTGAAAGTTATAGAGGAAATTCATAGCTTTCCAATGAGGTATTGCATGCCATTTTTGGATGTAGAAATTAGAAGATGTGAATTTTTGAAGATTGAATGTTGTCTAGGAAAGAAATTACGGGACAGAAACTTTGATTGAAATTTTAACCCTCATAAAGTTAGAAATTGTTCTTAGGGTCTTCATGAAAGTTGTAGATTATCTTTTTACCTTTCCATTGATATAAAGTTTGAAATTTTTGGACAAGGTAGTAGAAAGATATGATTTTTAGAAGTCTGATGCTGTTTAGGATGAGAAATGATCGGACAGCCGCTTTGTTGTGACCTTTTGACCATTATAGAGACTGAATTTGGCTTTAAGTTCTTCATGAAAGTGGTATATTATGTTTTTATCTTTTCATTGATATAAAGCATGGAATTTTTGGACTTATGATTTTTAGAAGTTGTGTCACTGTGTAGGATAACATTTTTTCGGACAGCCACTTTGAGGTGGATTTTTGACCTTCTTAGAGGCCGTTTTGGTTTTTAAGTTCTGCATGAAAATTGTAGAGCTTTCTTTTATCTTTCTATTGATACCAAATTTGTAAAATTTGGAGTTCTGAGTCAAAAGTTATGCATTTTTTAAGTTCAGTTGTTAAAAAAAATCGAAGCCATCAGCCTCGTGATTGCAAGCTGTCGCGATCGCGACCGACTCTTTTGGAGCCGCACGCGAGCCGCGAGCCGTCGCGTATGCGACGCGGCTCGCCTGCTCAGCTGGCCTTCCTTCACTATTTTGCTTATAACTTTTTCGTCCGACATCCGATTGACCTGATTTTTGAAGCGTTGGATTTCTAAGACATTCCTCTACCTCTCCACAAAAATTTATGATTTTTGAGAAAGATTGATTGAATCAAAGTGAGAGGATCAATTATAAGAGTATGAGTTGGATATTTTTACTGAACATGGTTCAGTATTTTTGTGATATCTTGATTTGTAGAGCTCCAAGTGAGTTGATTCTTGTTTCTAATTAAACTAGAGATATGGAGCTACAAGTTATCTAAAGGAAGCAAATTTCAATTCAGTCCCTAAGACTTTCAATTTCTGGTTTGAATTTGGGTATAGTGTATAGTCTCGGTTTAGTAACAGTCCCAAAGTATTTTAGCCATAACTTTTGTGATAGTTACCTAAATGAGTTGATTCTTGTTTTAAATTACACTAGATACATGGAGCTACAAGTTATCTGAAGGAATCGAATTTCAATTTTGGCCCAAAGACTTTCAATTTCTGGAGTGAATTCGGGTGTAGTATTCAGTCTTGGTTTAATTTTAGCCCGAAAGTGTTTTGGCCATAACTTCTTTATTTCTGAACCGAATTGAGCGTTTTTGGTGTCATTGGAAAATTGAGACAATGAGGAACATTTCTCTAGAAGGAAGTGTTAGCAAATTCCTTCAATTTGATGATTAGAAAAAGGTCTTGTTTTTGGAAGAAGTTAAGCATGACTAAATGAATTTTGAGGCTTTGTTATATTATATTATTTTGTGGAGTTAATTAGTATGTTAATGTGAGTAAGATTTTTATGACATAAGTTGATTGAATTATAGTGTTAAGGTGTTAAGAATGCATGAGGGGCAAAATTAGAAGGTCACTTAAGCCATTTAAGTTATAAGGCTTACATGAGAGGGTAAATTGGTCATTGCTCATTTATTAATGGCATAATTGTAAATAAATGGTGTGGTCTTGTTCTTAAGAAGGGAGAAGCACGAAATTGAGAAGGAATGAACAAAGAAATGAGAGAAGAACTGAGAGAGAGTTCGGTGGAGAGAGGAGAGAAAGAAGAAAGAAGAAAAAGTTAGGTTTTTATTTTCTAAGCTTTCAAGAGGGATTTTGAAGTTTTTCAAGAAGGGAAAAAGGAAGAGGATGATGAGAGCTTCCATATGAGCCAAGAAACTCCTCATTGGGTGAAGGAATCAAAGTAAGAGTATGTTTGAGTTGTTGGATTTTTGAAAGGTTTTGTTTTATATAGCTTAAGAAATGTATGGGTTTAAGTTTTCTAAGACCAATTTTATGATTATGTGTTATGAGTTGTCCAATTTTAGATTCCTATTGATTTGGGAATTTTTCCATTGTGAAGGAAAGTAAGAGAGGTAATAGGAGTAAAGAGAGTAGAGGCTTTTTGAACAAGGAAATGAGGTGAGTTTTATGTTTATAATTGGATAATGAGCCATTATGCTTTCCTTTTAGTCAAGAGAATAAAATGACTTTTAAAATGCTTTATAATTGTGGCATTTGTTACTTTTGAATGGTTTGCGAAAATTGCTATATGTTTTGTGGTATGAAAATTTTGTTGATGAATTGGAATTGTTAAATGAAAAAGTTTTTCAAAAAATTACATGTTCATTTGTTGCATTTTGAATGCTTTAAGAATGTGCTACATGTTTGTATATAAATTGTATTATTGGTTTATGGAAATGGTTTTGAAAGAATATTGATTTTTGAAACAATGTTACGGTTATAAAATCAAATTTCGAAAGAAATGTGCCATTTTGGGCAACAAGCTTACAAGATATGAAATACATGTTATGTGGGTTTGTGGTGGTCCCCTAAGTTAAGTCACGTGCACGTTGACCTACCCGCTAGTTGCATGGAGCTCCTTCATGGACTCTGATAAGTTCATGGCTACGTAAAACCATTAAGTGGGATTGCATTAGTACGTTCTGTTCACGGCTACACAATACCGCTATGCAGAAATGTGTAGTGTGTTCTGTTTTTGGATCCACCTGAACCATTTCTGATGTGCTTATGTGTATGATTTGTGACAAGTTTCAATGAATTCATGATTTATGATGTTTATGAATTGCTTGATAAGTTGTGAATTTGGGAAATATGTGTTACATGGATTTCA
>JANITX010000005.1:21687268-21708804 GCA_027564395.1 Erythroxylum ulei
CTCTATTATGATATCAGAGCAAGCAATCTGATTCTTCGTCCCCTTCTTTCTTTTCTATTCTTTTTTTTTTTTTCGTTCAATGGCCGGTACCACCACAACGATCCACAATACAAATGATTCCCACACCACCTTAGTCAGCATTAATGTTGCAGCCCAAGCTCCATTAAAGCTTACCTCAAACAACTATGTTTCCTGGAGATTACAATTTCAATCTTTATTTATTAGATATGATCTTTCAGGTTATATTGATGGTTCACAACCTTGTCCTGAGAAAATACTCACTGGAACCACAACACCAAATCCAGATTATACAGTTTGGGTTAGACAAGATAAACTCATACTAAATGTAATTCTTGGTTCTCTCTCTCCCACAATAATTCCATTTATTGCTTGTGCAAAAACATCAAAAAAAGCTTGGACAATATTGGCAAATACATATGCCAAACCATCTCGTGAACGAATCAAGCAGGTGAAAAATCAATTGAAGCAGCTCAATAAGGGATCCATGAGTATTACTGACTTCCTCCAGAACGTCAAAGCTAAAGCTGATGAATTTGCAATACTCGGTGCTCCTATAGATGATGAAGATCTTTCAGACAATTCTTGAAAACCTTGGAGATGACTACAAAGAATTGGTTCATGCAGTCCAGGCTAGGGAAACGATCATCTCTTTCGATGAACTACATGAAAAACTTCTGAATTTCGAAACATCTATTCAAGGTAACAACAAATTTGAACCTTCCTATTTTCCTGCTACTGCTAATCCAGCAAATTGCTCCAGTCATGGTTGGCGCACTCAACCACATTCTAGTCAGAACTCAACAAACAACAATGGCTGGTGTTCATCTGGCAACAACAACACTAATTGACGTTCATCGGCCCATAGCTCCACCAGCGCTACCAATGTTGAATCTAATCAGAAACCATATCTTGGCTACTGTCAAATCTGCATAATTAAAGGACACATAGGTAAACGCTATCCATCTTTTCGTTTGGTACCAATTCACACATCCAACAATATCAATACAACTTCCTTAGGGCAACCTTAAGCACATCTTGCTGCAAACAGCTCCAATACACCAACATGGCTTCTGGACAGCGGTGCTTCTCATCATATCACTTCAAACTTAAGCAATCTCTCACTCCATACACCTTACAAAGGATCCGATGATATTATTATCGGTGATGGAACGAGTCTTCCCATAACTCATACTGGTTCCACTTCTCTCAAAGCTCCAAATGCTCAATTTTTTTTAGACAACGTTCTTTGTGTCCCTAACATGAAAAGGAATCTGATTTCAATTTCAAAATTTTGCATTTTTAATAATACCTCCTTTGAATTCTTACCGCACTCTTTAATTTTTAGGAAGGATGGCACAATAGATTAGGCCACTCTGCACTTCCAATTTTAAAACATGCTATTTCCAGTAATCATTTAGATTTATCATCCTTTATTCCATTGCATCTTTCATGTGATGCATGTTATTGCAATAAGAGTCACAAACTTTCTTTTTCCAGCTCTACCATTACTTCAAGTCGGCCTCTTCCGATAATCTTTTCTGATGTCTGGACCTCACCAATTGTCTATTATGATGGCTTTAAGTATTACGTCATCTTTGTGGATCATTATACCAAATATATTTGGTTTTATCCTTTAAAACAAAAATTAGGTGTGAGAAATATTCATCAGATTTAAAGCCATTGTAGAAAAGTACTTTAATCATCACATTAATGCCTTATATTCTGATAATGATAGTGATTATCTTGCCCTTTCTAATTTCCTTGCTCTTCAGGGTATAGATCATTTCACTGCTCCGCCCCACACACCTGAACACAATGGTTTCTCTGAACGCCGTCATCTTATTATTGTCGAAACAGGTCTCACTCTTTTCTCCCATGCCTCTATTCCATTAACTTACTGGTCTAATGCCTTTGCCACAGCAGTGTATTTGATCAATCGACTGCCAACTCTGACATTAAATCTCTCTTCTCCATATGAAAATTTTTTTTGGTTGTCCTCCTAATTACTCAAAACTCAAAGTATTTGGGTGCTATGTTACCCTTGGCTTCAGCTATATACCTGTCACAAATTAGACTCTCGTTCCAAACCTTGTGTTTTCCTAGGATACTCATTAACTCAAAGTGCCTACTTATGTCTTCATCCTTCAATATCCAAAATATATATTTCTAGGCATGTTAGGTTCATTGAGTCAATATTTCCATTCAAATCCTTACAAACACAATCTCCATGTCCCCAATCCACCATTATTTCTACATGGATAGCTATAAAAATACAATCTATGACTTTGCCACTCATGCCACCATTTGAAGTTGGTACTCAATTGCAACTCTAGTGTGAACCTTCAACTACCAAAAACACATTCAACCAGCAACTTGACAATAATCAACTCCACTAGCACACCACAAGATCCAATCATCCCATGCAAACCATATCCAAAGATAACATTCACAAACCTATTCAAAAACTCAGTCTTCATATCCAACTAACCAAATCTCCTAATGTTGAACCCACCATGCCAGCTCAAGCTCTTAAGGATCCAAAATGGAGACAGGCTATGTCTGAAGAATATAATGCCCTTGTTCGGAATGGGACTTGGGAGCTAGTTCCACCTCATCCTACTCAAAATATTGTTGGTTGTAGATGGATTTTTTGCACTAAACGAAAGTTTGATGGTTCTGTTGATAGGTTTAAGGCTCGCTTGGTTGCAAAAGGTTTTCATCAATATCCAGGAGTTGCTTATTATGGCACATTCAGCCCGGTAGTCAAACCCACTACAATTTGACTTGTTCTCAGTCTTGCAGTAAGTCATGGATGGACTCTTCGCCAGCTTGATGTTAACAATGCGTTTTGCAAGGTCGTCTTCATGAAACAGTGTATAAGCATCAGCCCCCTAGTTTTGTGGACCAAGATTTTCCATCACATGTTTGCAAATTGGAAAAAGCAATCTATGGTCTAAAATAGGCTCCACGTGTTTGGTATCAAAAACTTTGCAATTTTGTTCTTCAAAGCGGTTTCAAAAACTCTCATTCTGATACATCTTTATTTGTGTTCAAGTCTGGTGGACACCTATTATATCTACTTGTATATGTTGACGATATCATTACTACGGGGGATGATGCACCTTTGGTAAATCAGTTTGTTCAATCAGTTGCCAATCGCTTCTCACTTAAAGATCTTGGAAATCTTTCTTATTTTCTCGGGGTAGAAATTATACCTAACAAGCAAGGCTTTCTGCTATCACAGCGACGATATTTACAAGATCTTCTGACTCGTACTCGCATGTCTGATGCAAAACTAGTTCAAACTCCACTTCCACCGGATTCCACACGTTCTTTACATTCAGGGCTAATCTATCTGATCCAACAAAATTTAGAGCTATTGTAGGTAGTCTCCAGTACCTTCTTCTCACTGGTCCGGATATTGCTTTTGCCATCAACAAACTCTCTCAGTTTATGCACAAGCCGACAACTGAGCATTGGACTCTTGTTAAGCGTTTGCTTCGCTATCTTTATGGAACTCTTAATCTTGTCCTTCAGCTATATCGTGATTCTCCACTTTCATTTCATGCCTTCTCAGATGCTGATTGGGAAGGTGACAAGGATACTTTTTACTCAACTAGTGCTTACATTGTTTACCTTGGTAGAAATCCAATTTCATGGAGTTCAAAGAAACAACTCTCTGTAGCTCGTTCCTCTACTGAGGCAGAATATCGTTCTGTTACCAATACCATTGCTGAAATCAATTAGGTGTGGTCTTTATTAGATGACCTTGGTATTCAATTGCAAAATTGTCCTGTGATTTACTGTGATAACATTGGCACAAATCAATTGTGCTCCAATCCTGTGTTTCACTCCAGAATGAAGCATGTGGCTATTGATTTTCACTTCATACATGATCAAGTTCAATATGGCACTCTCAAAGTTGCTCCTCCACAGATCAACTTGCAGACGCCTTAACCAAGCCACTTCCACGAACTTGCTTTCTTTTACTACGAGACAAGATTGGCCTTGCTCATCGAGACCCATCTTGAGGGGAAATAATATCGCTATGAAGATTCGATCTATCTTTGATAATAATCACTTGACACATACAATCTGTATATTAACTGCATATCTCATCCTATTTAATTTTTTATTTTTTTCAAATTGTTCCAGCTGTAGTAAGGCTCATCTGTCCTTTAAATTTGTATCTTTTGTTTCAATGCATATACAGGAAAGTTATCAGTTATTTCCTCTATTATGTAACAGTGCTTATATTCCATTCCCATATTTGACAACAGGTCAGACCATGGTTGAGTTAATTGAAGGGTTTTGCTAGTGGAAATGAACAAGCTTTTATTGGAATTGAATTAAACTTATAAGTGAATTTTAGGTAGATTGCATGATTTGTGCCTTGTTCAAATGAACAATATTTTAGAACTCTTTAAGCTTAACTAGTAATTAAGGACTGATGGGTGAACATCTCTTGAAATTTTTCATTTATTTTTTATTTAATTTCATGTTAAGCATTTCTTTCCCACTATTTTGCCTTGTTTTTTATTTTTTAAAGACTATTTTGTCTTCATTTTAGAAGGTTTTTGGTGCAATCTTTTTTCTTTTTCCCTTTTCAATATCTAACATTTAGTAAATAAAATTGACTTGGGTAAGATACTCGAGTAAATATACCGGTAGATGGCAAGTAGGATATGAGTCTATAGTTGGATTTGAGTTAAAGATGTGTTTACAAGTAGTATTAGAATTTTTTAATATGGGCAGAATATAGAGTCCACTAACAAGAATTGAGCTTGGGTTAACTATTGACAAAATGACTAGAATTAGTCATTTGGATAATTGACCCTTATTACTTATAAATTTTTTAACATTTTCATGTTTAGTCAATATGAGATACTCTAACAAGTAGTATGAGAATTGACTTGAGCAAAATGTTCAAGTAGGATATGAGTATGTAGTCGGATTGAAGACTTAGTCAAGTGAGAGGTTCGATTTATAGAATGGTGTTCAGATAGTTTCAATAAAGTGAAGAGTAAGAATGTCCGATGTGGGCAGGGTGAAGGGGGAGTGTTAAACGGCTCGATGTCGTTTCTACATCGGAAATGAACAAACGATTGTAGTGTGGTTTATATATAAGAAAGGATCTATAACCTAATACCTTAAGATTTTGTGTTAAGATATGGACTACTTATATATAGACCTTTCCTCCTTAAAACAAAAAAAATCTAACACTTACCATTTATATACTCTCAACTGTTATTTTCTGGTGTATTATCAATAATTTTGGTCGCAATTATTATCAGTCTTCAGTTGTTACTCTCAATATGATGTACATGGTCTATACTAAGTTGTCTTCTGACATGCTGTTTCAGAATTTTGTGAGCCTTGCCCAAGAAATGGAGAGTGTTATCAAGGAAAGCTGGAATGTTCTCAAGGTTATAGAAAGCATGGAAACATTTGCATAGAAGATGGAGATATCGATGAAAGAGCTAAAAAACTTGTCTGTTCTAAGAATCTTAATCATTCTGGTAGAACTTCTTGGCCCCTGAATTCCTGTATTTTCTTCTTAACTTCTCTATCTTTGTACTATACTGCAGTCAGAGTGGGCTGAAGATCATATCTGTGAGTCTTATTCTCAGTTTTTGTGCTATGGTAAAGGGACAGTTTGGGTATGTCAATTGCCACTTACCAACAACTGAGCTGATTTTATATTATGTTGCGAATGTCTATTAATTACCTGTATTCACTTTCAGATACCTGAAAAAGAGATATGGAATGCTTTAGGTGGGCATGAATTGATGCAAAACTTCGGTTCTGACAGCTGGATTTATTTGCTTACCAAGAAAAAGGTTACAGAAACTATTGGTAGATTAATGGAGTTGAAATTAAATTCACTTGGGTACGTATTCATACTTCTTTAATACTGCGATTGAGTGAAAATTTTGGGCTCTCCTTTTTGCTGTGATTTAACAACTGTTCTTTCTGTCTCTTTCTCTCTGTGTATGTGTGGAATAACACCCATTTGTTTGTCTAGGAACAAGGAGTTGAAGTGTCCAGACTCGTTAGCAGAACATTACAAGCCTCTTACTTGCCATATACGACAATGGATCTCCAAACATGCCTTCATTGCCCTGTTATTTTGTTCAACGGTAAATGTTTTTTAAAGGGAGGCATTTAACACTTGAATTAGGTGTCCAAAGTTGAAGCTTGTTTAGTCTATGAAGCTTTACAGGTTCTGGGGTCAATAGTCTTGCTTTTTAAAATCCAAAGAAGGCGAAATTTATCAGCCAGAGTTGAACAACTTTATCAACAGGTACTGGAAGCTATGTTTCTTTCTTTCATTAAGTAGCCATCTAAATTGTATTTAGCTTTTCATTCTACTGCCTGCTGTATCTCATGTATCCTTGCATGGCCTTGCTAGAAGAACTTTTTCCTTATTTACTATTTAATGAGAATCATTTTGCTTTTGGCTTCATAATTAATTATACAGGAGAAGTTAGTAATGGTAGCTTAAATAGTCTCATGTGAATTTTATACTATTAAATCAACAAGGAATATAGATGAAAGCACGAAATTCTGCTATGTGAGTGCAAGCATGGAAAGGACTGATATGGTTGAAGGTTTTTTTTATAGTTTTAAAAGTTTTTAGTTTCTTTTAATTTATCGTCTTTAGCCTTGTGGATCTTCTATTAAGACTCTAGCATGCCTGAGATTTCGTGAATAAATTGATTTTGCTGGGCAAAGGGAAAAATTTAATGGTCCTGGGTTAAGTTTTTTTATTTCTGACCTTTTGCAAAAGGAAAAAAAAAATCTGAATTGTAATCTGATGCATGTTAGGCTTGTGAAGTACTAGAGGAGAGTGCCTTAATATCAAAGACAGAAAGGGGTGAATGTGAATCTTGGGTTGTGGCCTCTCGGTTGCGTGATCATCTGCTTTCACCCAAAGAAAGGAAGGACCCTGTCCTATGGAAAAAGGTTAGCGTGAATTTCTTTACTCATTGTCGTTTGTTATTGTTATTGCCACTATTGTTGTCACTAATGGACTTGAATTTGCTAATATCTTTAGTTACTATCTATTTGTCTTTTCGTACACAATTGATTCGTCTTTATGAATGCTAATGCTTGAGTAAGACGATAATAGTTTATTTACCTCTCATGTTGGTATTCTTCTTGTATAAGTTAAGAACTTGAGCATCATGGCAAGTCAAGCCTACAGGGATCTCATTTTATTGGACGCTGTTGGGCATTTATATCTGAGATGTTACAGTACTATTATGTAAAAAATTAGTTGATCTGCATTTTCAAAGGGATTTTGCCCTACCTTGTTACTTTTGTTTCTTTGAATATATGCAACTTAACGAGAGAGAAAAAACATGAATTGTTTTTTTAACCTTCCTTTGAGCATAGGTTCATATTATCTGCAATGAAAAACCCAATAACATTATTTTCACTTCCATTATGAAGAATTTTGATCTGGGAATACTCTCTTTGTGGGTTAAGGTTGAAGGTCTATGTATTGAAAAGAAAGATTGAAAGAGGCCTAGAATTATATCTTATGACTATCTTGTGGATTGCCTTGGCTAAACGAAATAAGTCAATTAATTTTATAACCTTTACAAGCTCTATTTTATTGAAGTTGTCAAGAGAATCCATCAGTACTTTTGCTAATTTCATCATTGGAGTTTGTGTTTGACTATGTCATGAGGTTGCAGCCCTTACAGATTGTTTGAGGTGGTATGTATTTCTCTTTTAATAAAGGAAATTCAATTCCATAAAGTGGCGTTAATTTTATTGCACCAGTACCTATTATTCCATGAAGTGAAAAAGACTTGGACCCAACATCTAATTCCTTTTGAACTTCCTCCTTCAGTGCATTCTATGCTTATGAAGCTGTACTATATATCTTATGAAGGTGAGATGAGTTAATTTCAATATTTAAGTTGCTTCTATCTTGCAGGTTGAGAACTTAGTACAGGAAGATTCTCGAATAGATCAGTATCCTAAGCTGGTAAAGGGTGAATCAAAAGTGGTGTGGGAATGGCAAGGTATGAGTTGTGATGCTGTATATTTGATTGGTCAAAGAAGGGATGTTAAGTATGCAGTTGCTGATTTTGCAATGTAAAGGAGCATCTTTTCTGTGTTAAAGGCGTAGCATGTTGGTTGACTTTGTTTTCCGGCACTAGTGAAATTATCTTAATTGGGCTTACATTGTGTCCCAACGTGGACCCAATAGTGGTTTATTTTTCTTGATCATATGCATGACGTGTGATTGTTCTCACATGCATAGTTGAGGGTGCTTTAAGCTCAACAGGAATAAAAAGAAGAGGAGAGGGGAGCAAATTCGTGTCTGATGATGCCAGCAAAGTGAAATCTGCTCCAGAAAGCCATCCTCTGAATTCTGGTGAGCTTGCTTTCCTAAAAGTCTGCTTTAAACACGCTGATACAAGCATTCAATTGTCTATAGTTCACTTTTATGAGTTGCACTTACCTACACTTTGTTCGCTTTCCGTGATATTTACCTAACTAATATGCAAAAGCTACCAATATTTCTGCAGAGTCCAGGATATTGATGGTTTGAATATATTGCTATGGTCCTGCTTACCCCGGGGCTAAGGCGAATTATTCCTTCTCCAAAGATTCAGGAGAAGTTATATACAGAAGAAGATACTCAAAAGGTCGAGTTCAAAGTCAAAGTTCTTCTGTACGTCCGAATACAATTATGTAGTTAATTTTGCTGATCTTCACAGTATGGAGGATTACTGATCGGTACGGAGATTGGTAGGTATCCTGTACATGTCGATTATCACCATCCTTTTCTGATTCAACGTGTCCATTTGGAGAAGCTATAACCTGTTTCTAGAAGCATCATGAACGCCTGAACTTCCAATACCGGAGTTGGACTTTTTCTTAACATATTTTCTGTATCATTGGAGTTGTCAAGATATTTCTGGTTATTTTGGTTCCCAAAACGTCTTCCTTGATTAGACTTTCGCTTTGGCCTTAATTTAAGAAATTAGTATCAATGCTGCCAGTTATGGCTTCATGAGAAATAAACAATTGTACGGTAGTTACTCTTTAACCCTTCCTTCCCAAAACCTATTATAAATGAAAAAAGTTTCGGGCGTAGATTACCAAACAACCAAAAATAAAATAAAGAAGTTCTATTTATAAATATCTTTAAAATGGTGGCTTTGATTTTTTTATAGAAAAAAAAGGAAAAATGGATTAAGTGGCAGGAAGCAAATGGAATGCTGAAATGGAAAGTTGTAAACGACTCGTTAATTTCCATTATTCAAAGAGGTCAAAAAGACTAACGATTTGTTTGATATCAGTCTATTGTATTAATTTTTAATTTATTTTATCAGCAATTAATTGAATTATATCAACTTATTTGATCAGTAAATAACCTCAATTATTTATTTAAAGTTGTTTGGTAAAATTAATTGTTTATATGTAAAATGACTTATGAAGGCATGATTTAAAAAAAGATTTATAAGGATAAAAATATTATATCTTAGTATTTTTTTTATTATTCTCACAAGAATTTAGATTTTTTAGAAATTACTTCTACTATTACTTTCTTTTTCTATATTAATCAATTTAAAGATCAATTTTCTATTATATTAACTTATTTTCTACTACTTTCCTTATCCATATTAACTACTTTCTTTCTCTTAACTAACCAGAAAATTCATAGTTAATGATACATTTAAACAAAAAATATCACAATACAAATGAAGTTTAACAAGAAGTCCACACCATCATTTAAAGCAAAGATTTATAATAATCTAAGAACAACATCTAACTAAACCAGAAGCTATATTATCACAAGTAGTCGCCATCTCCTGAGTTCTCGGCTCTTCAACTCCTTGTATAGAGTTAACTTCAACATCTTAAAATACATTTGGAGGTATAAATTCAGGATCATGATCGATGATGTTAAAAGTCAGGTCACCAATTATGTTTCTTCTAATATAGTTATGTAACACAAAAGTTGCACAAATTATTCTATTTTAATCCATCAATAAATACTTAGGCATTTTCTTCAATATCTTCCATCGAACCTTAAGAACACCAAAATCCCTCTTAATACAACTTCTCAATGACAAATGAGTTCAATTAAAAATTTATCAAGATCCTCTTAGATTTGCACTACTAAACTCCAATTGATGATATCTTGTCTTTAGGTAAGGTGTCAAATGTCCTTCTCTTTTCAGATAGCCTTTGTTAACCAAGTGATATTTACATGAGTGTCCATAGAGGCAATATGATAGTATGAATGTTATCATAAAAAGTCCAACAGCAAATCCTACAAATCTTTAAATTACATATTAGTGGTTTTGGAAATTTGAGTCTCGTATTACTGATTGTATCAAGAAAATATGAGAATTATGTGCTGATCCCTCCTAACCCACTAAAACATACGTGAATAGTAAATCAAAGTCACATGTTGCCAATATATTTGTAGTCATTATTCCTTTCCATCATCTATATTGCATTTGATCCCCTCTGCAATAATTACTAGAATATGTGTATCATCGATAGCTTTAATGCAATCCTAATATAAAACAACGATCATAAGATGATAAAACAACCATTTTCAATGAAAAATATAATGAAGGGGGAGGGGGAATATATTCAATTACCTTAAATGTGGCATATGTTTAACATTATTGGCAATTTGTCGTAGAATCTCCTTAAATTCGGGATCTTTTGGTACGAGTATATCCCTTGAAAATCCATCCATGACGTTAAAAAATTCTTTAAAAACTCTACTCACGTTTTACCAGAATGTTGAAAATGCTCTTGGGTATCTCTATTAAAGGCAACTTCACTTAGGACATACATGAATAAACCAAAATTTTCCAAAATTGACATCCTATCAGAAGGCCTTAAACCATAATTATTTGCTAAATGTATTTTGATTTATCTTAAATGTATTAAAACATCGTTTTTCATGAACATTCAATAATTCGTTCATCCATATTTCTCCTATTAGATAAAAAGTCATGGATGGTTCCTTATATATATATGGTTCAAAAAATACATGATTGCAATTTTTTGATATGTGTAAGTTTTAATATTTAACCTCGATAATCCGCAAGCGTACGGGTCATTCACGTAGTACCTAAGGTGTTGATCCTACTAGGAGGAATAATCTAATTCTAAAGTTTAAGACCAAACAATTCGTAATAATTCAAATGTCACAAAACTAAAACAGGAATGCAATTCAATTAAGCAAATCAATTTAAGAAACAATCATGAAATATTAATAAATTAGCAAATTGCAACGCACACTCATGAATCAACCTAAGGAACTACCAATTGAGAGAAAGGAAAAATTTACCTATCCTTAATGATAGCCTAATTGATTATGAATTTACTGGATTATTGGTTTTAGACAGTCCTAGGGTTGATTACTATCTCTCGAGTTATAATCATTAACCATAATTTATAAACCCTAATCGGATTATGAGAATTGCAATCTCTCGATTAACAATCTATCCAAAACACTAATTAGATATGAAGTTGTCTAATAAACTATCAGGAATTATTGCTAGATCTCTCTTCCCACAATTTACCGATTTGATTTAATTTTTATTCTATTAAATTGCTTAACTCTCGTTAGCCCAATTTAATTATTTTTCACTAGATTCACCCTCTCATTCTATCACCGAATTATGCAATTGTAGAAATTAAATCACAAAACATCTAGTAAAAACACAAACAATCAAATTTCATTAATTCAAAACTAAATTTCCAAAGGTGAGTTTAGAAATCCTCAACATTCACAAAATCTATCATCAATGGCTATTCCAATTCTATACAATAATAAAATTGAAAATACATCGAAAACCAGATGTAAACGGATGATGGAGGCAGAAACATCCGAAAACCTCTTTTTCCGAGAGTTACTTCGAGTCGACTTCTTTTCCATGTCTCCCTTCCTTCGTCTCTTTCTCAATCTCTTGCCAATTCTCTCTAGGGTTTTCCAATGGTTACTGACACAAAAAGTTCCTATCTTTATTTGTCTAATTCTTTATATACTTCATGTGTTCTAGGTAGCCCTAAGGTTTTTCTGAGGTCGAAAAGGTTTGAAAAATCTCTCAAAATGAGAAGTTTGGAAGTGGCCGTGCATTTGCTTGACGCAGGCCACGACCGTGGCCTTCTTCTAAGCCTTTTGTCACGATCGTGACATGTAGGTCACGATCGTGACATGTAGGTCACGATCGTGGGCCAACTCTGGTGTTTCTGTCACGATCGTGGCATATCGTGGGCCATTGTTTTGACGCAAATGTCTCTGAAAATTCTTTGTTCTTCGACGTTGACCATGTAACCAAAACGACGTGCAACAGAGGTGGACGAACAAGGAGATGAAAACGCTGCGCATAAGAAGGAATAGAAGTATGATCAAAACGTAGACGCATGGACAAGCAACAAGGAGCAAAATGACAGTAGGAGAAGTAGAAAATGCCAGCTGCTAGGATAGACAAAACGCAAACATTTTCAGTGGAAGCAACGGAGGGTTTGAAATAAGAAGTGAATAGTAGCATGGTCCATAATATATTATTCGTCACATTAATGAATAGGGAGAAGAGAACACAACAGTAGCGTGAAACAGAATAGTAGAAGAGAGGTTGCAGGAGAGGAGTAGAGGTGTGAATAGTATACATGACCCAACATGTTTATTTGTCACATCACATGAACAGTAGCTAGGAAAGAAAACAGAAGAGTGGGGGTTTTCAACTAGGGTATTTTCATGGGGCTGAAGCATTTTCTTTGGAGAGACCCGTGGAAGGCTGATTTCTGATGTCAGTTTAGAGGCGACATCGACGTCGATGACCCGGGTTAAGCATTTTTTAAATTGTTTTGTTGTTTCTTTTATATTATTTTGTATACATTGATTGGGTTTTTGAATGAAAATGATTTTAATGCTCTATTGAATCATTTTTCATGAAAACCAATTGCTAGAATCGAATGCAATACGTAATCATTATATTCCCGATTCATGTGTAGCAACTATTTCCATACTAGGGCTTAGAGTTCCTCATGGAACAAAAGTATACCTGATTATTACATATGCATCTTCTTGATTCTCTTTTGGTATCTCATCTTGAGCTATTGTGGATGTGGCTGAATTTCTCTAATGGTTTGCATATCTAGCTCTATGAGTTCATGGTATTTACCAAGCCTTCTTCTGGTGGGGATCTATGACTGCTTCTTAGCCTTATACTTTAGCTTCCAGGTGTAAGTTATTAGCACTTCATCTTTTATTAGAATGTTATTCTCAATTAACATCATAAGTGGGATTTTACATGGCAAGGTCTAATTAGCTTCAATAAAGACACACATTCTAATATGGTTAACCCTTTTTAGGTTAGTTACGGTTTTGCCTAAGCACAATGGTTTACCTGTATAGCTACCCAAGTGGCTAAGTCCTCTTGTATTCCAATATTTGAGCAATAAGTGATGGATGTTTATTCAAATGGGGATATGTTTATGCTTGATTTCTTTGATTTGGATTCCTAGTTTCCAAGTTTGAAGGAATATGGGCTTAAATTTGATATGCCAAAGACCCTTTTCTATGGGTTTTTAAGCCAGTAGTAAGGAGCTAAACTTGAAAAGGAAGATATCTTCATTAGTAATACTTTTATGAGTCCAAAAGCTTTCCTGTGGAAATATGCCCAAGGGTTAACTACATTAGAGGAGGGTCGCCTTTCTAAAAAATAGCCCAAAAGAGTGGCTTCTCATTTGGTCAGTTTTTCCTTAAGGATATTGATATCTGGAGTAACCACTACTCTGTCATCCTTAAAATGGGGAGGGGGCGCAATATTTAAGCTTAAAGGATAGAGAGTTATCCTTGATGACTTGGCTCTAAGTTTTCTTAGGGTAGGTTAAGGCAGGGTTGGGGACTAAGACTGAGCTCTTAGGGAGAAGATTACTAATTCAAAAAATGGTTAAGGAATCAAGGAATTAATTGATAGTATATAACATCATCATTAAGCCATTATGGAATTTATTTATACCTTTGCCAAAGATTTTCTTTTCATCGCCTGGATCTATTTTTAATCCCTACTTCATATACCACTTTTTTTTTTCATAAATCACAATTATTTATGATTGATATATTATGTTGGAAAAACACTTACTAGTACTATATTGTTGGATTCTATGTATTTATATAATCAATGTTGATTGAGTTGCATAGTATTATGATGATTTTGTTTCCATCATTAACTATACAACTTTTATGATTTTTCTAATTTTTGGTTAAAGCCTTGTGTATTCTATCACTATGTAAAACTTAACTTACCAATTAGATGTTATGTTGGCTTTAATTAAACACTTCACCACTTATAATTAGATTTAAGTTTGAAATCTTCTTTTTAAAGATTAGTTTAAGTTCTAATTAAACATTATACCAATAATTTATATCTTTTAAAATCTTCTTTATTTAATAGACTTTAGAGTTGAGTTCTAGTTTTATCATAGTGAGACCTTCAAATTTATCCTTGTTAAGTGCTACAAAGGAGAAGAAATATACAATTTTAGGTTAGAGCCAAATCATTTGACTATGTTATAGTTCATGTACATAGTAACAAATTTAGGCTATTGGGAGGTTCTAGAGTTTAATTAAAATTTTCCTTATCAATTTTTTGAGGATGGAATAAAAGAATTTAAATGTGAGGCATACTTCATCAAAATTATGAAATTAATTGTAAAGAAGGATTATGATATTAAAAACGTATTTATGGTCAACGTTGAATATCCCTTATTACGATATAATAAAAGTTGCTTAAGAGAGGGTGAACATGTAAATTACTCCATTAGAGAGGGTTAACAAGTTGATTATGCTATTGGAGAGGGTAAACAAAGTGGTTGTGCATCTATAGAGTGTGAACAAATAACTATTAAAGAGGGTGAACATGTTGCTTGTGCTATAATAGGAGAACAATTGAGTTAAAACTCATTCTTTGTTCTAGTTTGAAGAAGTTTTTGCTTTGGTTTAAGAGCAAGTCTAGTTCTCCTTGTTAAAATGTAGGGATCCAATATCACCAAATGATATAGTAGCCTTTACTACGACCAGCTGGCATTGTTGTGGTTTTCTTGCTTATCTTCATTTTATGTATCATCTCTTTGTGGTATTTCTTATCTTAAAAGTTAGTTTTATGTTATCCCATATGTTTTATCTTACCTAAACTATTGCGCTTTGGTAAAATCTTTACTGTTTTAGACATTTGTCATTGAAAATTCATTTTTCCCTTTTATCCAAATGATATAAACATGAGAATCTAAGACCATTTTGAAGAGGTTAATTCCTTTAACACATGAACTTTCAATTTATATCAAATTTGGCCTAACATTAACTTTCATTATAGACTTTCACTAAGTAAGCACATATGGTAGAACACATATGTATAATTAGTCACTATGTTAGTTTTAAACAGTTCAAAATAACAAGAAACATTATAAACATGTCACTGTATTTAATTAAAATTTGAAAAATTTTGGTATTCAAAACTAATATATTATATTTGTAATAGGGCAATTATGAAATTTGTTGATTATCTTGACTTAATAAGTAGTTAAATTTTAACAGAAATTTCTATGAGCTTGTAGACCTTGAAGTTGAATGAGCTCAATTTATTGATTAATAAGCTATTTAGAGAAATTTGGCTCCTATGCTGAAAGGATATATGAAATTATGGTTTTAAGAAGCTTAGTTTATATGAAGATGTCGAAGGCTAGTATAGAGGAACATGTTATTTTTGGTTGTTAACATTCATTTTTTTTACATTTTAGATTGGTGCTAACTATTTGTATAGTCTTTCCATGAATTAAGTTTTCATGAATATAAGATTCTATATTATTTTAATGAGGACAAAATAATAAGACATTGTTTGTTAGGTAAAGTAGACAAGGTTATGCTCGACTGTGAAGAGGTAGTTATAATGGAAAAACTTTGGGGAGGAGAGAAAAAGGAGAGTGGCGTAAATGATATTGAAAAAAGACATGTTAAGGGGGTTTGAGGTAGAGGTTAGAACTTTTGGTAAGATTAAGCATAAAAACATTATTAAGATATGACGTTGTTGCACAAGTAAAGACTACAAACTATTAGTGTATGAATATATGCCTAATGGTAGCGTATGCAATCAATTGCACAATAGTAAAGGAGGGTTGTTAGATTAGCTTACAAGGTACAAGATCTCCTCCTAAACTCTATACTACAAAATATTTTTTAAATTATGGTAATTATGATGACCAAAACATTTGAAGCTAGATTTGGCTCTTGACTTATTATAATTGTTTTCCAGATAGTTCAACACTCTCACTCCATTTTTTTTCATTATCAAAGAAAAAGCTAGTGGTCTTCATTCCTAAACTTAATTGGTAGTAGCCTAGGAGTTTAGTGAGAAATAGTCATTTTTTAGTTGAGTTTTTTTTTTCATTCAGTGGAGGGAATAAAAAAGGTTTTAATGTATCTATAATACTAAAAAGTTTTAAAGAAAATAGTGGAAAAAGCTTTGTTTTCCTAAGTAATTTCTAAGACTTAAAAAAATGTTGAATTTTGATAAAATATGCTAAAATGTGTAAGAATCATTTGACACCAAATGATGACAAGTCATAAGCAAGTTAAACAACTTAAGACTATGAAAAGGAAGATTATGCCTGATAAGCATATGGCATATACCCCACATATTAAATGATTAGTAAATGATGCAACATAAAACATAAACTAAGAATAAGCACTTCTTTGACCATGTCCGTAAAAACTAAATCAACAGTATCAAGATGGAAAATAATAAGAGATTAATGTAATCATGATTGTGAAAAATATTTCAAATGACACTAGATGTAGTATGTATTTATAATCTGATGAGTAAAGACTTACATAGGATGAGCACATGGTCTCAGTAAGTTACAAAGCCAATTACCAAACAGATTCATTCCCTTAAAAAAAAGACCATATGATCCTAAAAGCTTCATTATTGGAAGGGAAACATAGAGAAATCCTTCCAAATAGAAGGAAAAAGTCAATTTTTACTTGAACACTAAAAAAGCTTACATAGAATTATCTATAGGCCATAAACGAACTCTATTACACTTCTTTTTATTATTCACCTTATTTTGCCACAAATGATAGGTGTAGTTTATACTATATTTTGATAGATGTTTAAGTGTGCTTTTGAGTGTTTCTTAGATTATTATCATGTATATAGGCTTAGAGTTATTTTATTATTAGTGATTGTTTATATTTTAAGTTTTGTTTGGTTTAGAACATGATTAGTGATTGTTTACATTTTAAGTTTTGTGTGGTTTAGAGCATGATTTTGATCTTAATTTTATGTTTTAAGATGTTTATGATGTGTGTTTGAGTGTATGGAAATAGAAAATGAAGAAAATAGAAGAATTGGAAGCATGGAAGCAGGTTAGTCATGATCGTGACAAAGGGCGTAGGCAATAATTCTAGCGAATTCAACTTTTCCAGCTTGCATGACTTTTTGTAATTTTGACATTTTAAGGCTATTTTTGGAAACAAATTAAGTGTGAAAACCATAGAAAGTGTTAGTTTATGTTCTATAGCCAATAGATTGGTTGTAGTTTAGTGACAAAATAATTAATAAAGGCATTCTTTATCTTTATGTATTAATTACATTTGATGTTTTAATAACTTTACTCCCTAAAAAAGTAGTTAAGCAATTAGAATTGACCATGGCTCTATCAAAATTCTTCCTAATAAACCACCTAATGTGTTGTTTATTAGACTAGATTAAAATACTTCCCTCTATCTTAAGCTTGGTTAATCGAATACTAGTTGCACATCTAACAAACTCATTATTAAAATTCCTATAACAGATATTTCCTTCAACCTTTATAGTTAAAAGGATGTTGTTAAAGTCACCAACTACAAGCTAAGGGTCAAGAACACTCATATAAATGGTTTAAAGATTATCATATAGCTAGTTCTCTAAAAACCAAAATTTGAAGCATGTAGAATGTAGATATTATTAAGAAAGTTTTATATCTAATAATAAATCTCTCAACAGATCATATCTTATAGTATAAGAGGTTATCATTCCCACGAGAATTATGTAATAGCTAAAAATTTGAACCTAACTTTGTCTAAGGTAACATAAACTTTTTTTTTTGAAAGGTAAGGAAACTTCCATTAATCATATAAATGAGATAAACAAGGTGGGATAGACTCCTAAACTTTCAAACAAGAAAAATCGCAAGATACTCAAGCAAGTTCATGAGCTCCCACATTTCCTCGTCGATTAATCCAAACAACAGAAATTAAATTTAAATAATATAAATTAAAATAAATAAATAAAACAAAGTAAGTAATCGAATGAACAGATGAGTTGCCAACAAAAATTAGGGTTTTGATCAAGATTGAATACTTAGGAAATATTCTTTCCTTATTTTGTTTCCCTTACAATTGTTGATTCAATTTATATGTTTGATCCTAGATTTCCTAAAGTGTTGATTACTCTCTCATGATATAATCAGTTAACCATAATCGAATTTGCAATTTCCAGATTTGTAATCTCTCAATTTAGAAAAACATTCCTAATGTCTTCAATTAGATTTGAAGTTGTCTATTAGATAATCAATTTCACAACCAAGATCAGTAGTTCTGTGCAAGTGCTATTTATGAATCTTCCTAAAGGATGTTAATGCTATATATAAGTATCCTTTCTCTTTGGATTAGGATTGTACCTAGGTAATATGTGATCAAATTCATATGGAATGTTCCCCTAATAATTGGCATTCATTCAAGCATTCACTTTAGACCTCTTAGGGAACCTGTCCCTTAACATAGACATTAGTTAAGACTTAATAAAAGGATCAACTTTTACCCCAATTATCATAATAAAAAATGATGTAATCTCACTATCACCTGCTTTGCATTTAAAGTATTCGACAACCTACTCAACTTTATCAATCGAGCAAGAAACCATACAGAGGATGGCTTGATATTAACCTCCCACAAAATTTTTCCTTTTAAGAAATAACTGTTAATAACTCTTTCTTATCAGGACCTTTTTGCAGATTTTCATAGGGGCAACTCCTAAATCCCATTCCTTCCTTGGTTTACAAACCTCCTACCAATTAACTTTAGCATTGTATTTTCTAGTGCTCTCCTTATTAGGTTCCGATTATGCATCTCATACATAATATATATCAAATATACGCAGTGGAAATAAAACGGAACCTCAGAAACTAGATCTACTCATACATATAGATATAAAAAAACAAAAACATGAAATTTAAGATGTTTACATATCTTTCTGATGATCTCCTTCATTCTTTAATCTTCTCTGCATTGGGTTGTCGTAAACCGCAACGATCAATGCATACCGTCTCTAATGAAAGTCCACACGAAGATAGAAGGATGAAACTTCACTAGAAGATGGCTAGAATCCTTTCTTTGTGCTAGCAAAGACAAGAACTCTTAAAAGAGTTAAAGAGAAAAAGTGAAGAACCTTTCTATTTCTATTCTTGTGTCTTACCAAAAATGCACGAAAATTATCTCAATTTTTTGCATCGTTTGGCATTTCATAACCCCATCACTAATTGAAAGTTATGGGAAGTTAATTTTCATGAATAGCATGCATTAATGGAAGTTATTGGAAGTTAATGACCATAAGTCGCATGGATTAATGGAAGTTATGGGAAGTTAATGGCCATGAATAGCATGCATTAATGGAAGCCAACAACACTCGTTTCTAATTCATTCCATTCAACGTTTTCTACCACGATCACATCGTGATACAATCCTGAAACACTTTCTTATATCTTGAATCACCATTCAAGACCATTTTACTCAACCTTTGGATCTCCTATGTGTGTGTCCCATTAGGTTCCCAGTTATGTTGACCACTTGAATTAACACTTAATTCAAGTAAGTCAAGAGTTGTGTCTAGTAACACGTCATGACCCCCAATTGACCAAAAAGTCAGTGGTTTGACTACGAATTGTTCCATACATAATGTTGCCATGCAATTCGTCCTTTCACCATTTATACCCCACCTAGTTTAGAGTATGTTCAAAGTATCAACTCCCACTAGACTAACTACATCACATCTAGTCTAAGTGTTATTAGATCTTGTCCTAAGGATCTCATTACTCTATGTATCATCGAAGACTCTCTTCATGACACCTATGTACTCTGGCTAGAGACTCCCGATTATTGATTCTAAAAAGAGGTCCTGGGTATCATCCCCTTCTACCAGGAGTGGTGAATCCTTTATTGGCTGCTTAATTATCTCCGAATACCTCAAGTTATACCCAATCACCACCATATAAGTAACCCCTGAAAGGCACCGAAGAGTGGAGTCAAGCACAAGATCAGTATCCGAGATATCCTTGAGCACCTAAAGTCAAATGATACTTACACCATTGTTATGATAAGACTATCATTGACATTAGAATAGAATATCCTTATGATTGTCTCATAGTACGTCAATCCAATGTACTTACTACCTTTAGCCATTTGCATGTTAATGCTAAAAAATTCATGTCTATAGCTTATGAGATCTACTGTTTGATCTAATCAAGGAGTATAACATGCACTAGTCTATCTGGATTAATGATATCCCATCTCATTAATCCTATGACTACGAAAAGTTTATATACTAACATAATTACACATGATAGAGATCTTATTATCATGATCTCATCATAATTTCCCCCACGCTATATTTTGTGTCAAGGACTTCATTAAATCAATTTAAGATCAACATCAAATCTATAAACATATGAACATCGAAATAATGAAAAATGCCTTTATTAATCATAAAATGATTTGTATAATAAGTGCTAAAGGTGATTGCCTTTAGAGCATTTCCCTAACAAACTCCCATTTGCACTAAAGTCAATCGCCTTGATATCTAATACCATAGGCATGTACATATGACACAAAACTATTTTGGGAAATAGGCTTAGTCAATGGATCAACTATATTCTGATCGGTAGGAACTCTCTCTATCTTGACATCATTTCTACCAATGATATCTCTAATCAAAAGGTAGCACCTGAGTATATGTTTAGACTTCTTATGAGACTTCGGTTCCTTTGCTAAAGCAAAAGGAATCAAACTTATTGGAGTCCTCTCATCTTGTGTCTTTAGACACATAGATTTAGAGAGTGTAATCCCATGTACCATGGGAAGATAACCTCTCTTGGACTGCCTGTGCTAAACCTCTTTAGCATCTTGTTTATGTATATAGACTGAGAAAGACCAAGCAACCTCCTATATGTATCTCTATAGATCCTTATCCCCAAAATATAAGTTGCTTCTCCAAGGTCTTTTATAGAAAAGTTCTTAACTAACCAAATTTTTACTAATTGCAAACCTGAGACATCGTTTTCTATTAGCAATTTGTTATCAACATACAGTACAAGGAATACATGTAGCGCCCCGCTCCCGCTGCTACTCGCTCCCGATATCGTGGTGATATCCGAGCTCGAGCCCGCGGAAGCGGCACGCTAGACCAGTCGTTCAGTCGGTCGGT
>JANITX010000005.1:21778617-21791531 GCA_027564395.1 Erythroxylum ulei
TTTCATATCCATGAATGGAGAAAAGGTATGCAAGCTTCAGAAATCCATTTATGGATTGAAGCAAGCATCCAGGAGTTGGAATATCCAATTTGATGAGAGAATCAAAGAGTTTGGTTTCTCACAAAATCTGGATGAGCTGTGTATGTATAAGAAGGTTAGTGGGAGTGTAATCGTGTTCCTTGTATTATATGTAGAAGACATATTGCTAATAAGAAATGATGTCTCAGCTTTGCAATAAGCAAAATTTTGGTTAGCTAAGAACTTCTTTATGAAAGACGTTGGAGAGGCCACTTTTATTTTAGGGATAAGGATCTATAGAGATGGATTTAAGAGGTTGCTTGGTCTTTCTCAGTCTACATACATAGATAAGGTGTTAAAGAGGTTTAGCATGGAGTAGTATAAGAGAGGTTTTCTTCCCATGGTATATGGGATTACACTCTCTAAATCTATATGTTAAAAGACACAAAATGAGAGGACTCATATGAGTTTGATTCCTTATACTTCAGCTATAGGATCAATCATGTACGTTATGTTAAGTACTAGACCCGATGTATAGTATGCTCTATGTGTTACAATAAGATACCATTCAGACCCTAGTGAGGGTCGTTGGGTGGTTGTCAAGAATATCACTAAGTACTTGAGAAAACTAAAGATGTATTCTTGGTATATGGAGAAGCTACTCCTGTGGTAAGTGGGTATACTAATGCCAGCTTCCAATCTGATAGGGATGACTCTAAATCCCAGTTTGGATATGTATTCATACTGAAAGGTGGTGCAGTCAATTGGAAAAGTTCCAAACGAGACACTACTGTTGATTCGAAAACAAAGATAGAGTACATCGTAGCTTTAGAAGCGACAAAAAAAGTGGTTCGGATCAAGAAGTTCATTATAGAACCTGGTATGCTTATGATCATCGCTGACCTAGTGTAATTATATTGTGACAACAACGGGGCTATAGCACAGGCGAAGGAACCGAGGTTTCATCAGAAGTCCAAACATATACTCAGGTGCTACTATTTGATTAGAGAGATAATTGGTAGAAAAGATGTCAAGATAGAGAGAGCTCCCACCGATCAAAATATAACTGATCTGAGGACTAAGCTTATTTTTCAAAGGAGTTTTGTGTCACATATACATGCCTATGGTATTGGATATCAAGGAGATTGACTTTAATGCAAGCGGGAGTTTATTAGAGAATTGCTCTAAAGGCAATCACCTTTAGCACTTATTGTACAAACCATTTTATGATTAATAAAGGCATTTTCATTGTTTCGATGTTCATACGTTTATAGATTTGATGTTGATCATAAATTGATTTAATGAAGTCCTTGATACAAAACATAGCATGAAGGAAATCATGATGAGATCATGATAATGAGATTCCTATCAATATAGCACGGAGGAAATCATAATGAGAACATTATAATGAGATTCCTATCATGTGTAATTATGTTAGAATCTAAACTTTCCCTATTCATAGGATTAATGAGATGGGATATCATTAATCCAGATAGACTAGCGCATGCTATAATCCTTGATTAGATCAAACAGCAGATCTCATAAGCTATAGACATGAGTTATTTAGAGTTAATATGTGGATGCTTACTAAGGGTAATAAGTACATTGGATTGAGCTATTATGAGATAATCATATAAATATTCTATTCTAATGTCAATGATAGTCTTATCATAGCAATGATGCAAGCATCCTTTGACTTAAGGTGCTCAAGAATATCTCAGATACAGATCCTGTGTTTGACTTAAGGTGCCCAAGGATATCTCAGATACTGATCTTGTGCTTTGACTCCATTCATTGGTGCCTTTTAGGGGTTACTCATAGGGTGGTGATTAGGTACAGTTTGAGGTATTTGGAGAAAATTGAGTAGCCAACAAAGGATTCACCACTCCTAATAGAAGGAGATGATACCCATGGATTCTTGTCAGGGTCATTACTCGGGAGTCTCTGGCCAGAGCAGATATGTGTCATGAAAAGAGTCTTAAATGATACATAGAGTAATGAGATCCTCAGGACAAGATCCAATAACACTTAGACTACAAGTGATGTAGTCAGTCTAGTGGGAGTTGACACTTTGACCATACTCTGAACCAAGTAAGGTATAGATGGTGAAAGGACGAATTGCATGACAACATTGTGTATGGAAGGGCTCATAGTCAAACCACTGATTTTCTAGTCAATTGGGAGTCATGATATGTTGCTAGGTACCGCTCTTGACTTACTTGAATTAAGTATTAATTCAAATGGCCAACATAACCGGAAACCTTATAGGTCATGCACATAGGAGATTCGAAGGATGAGTAAAATGGTCTTAAATGGTGATTTAAGATATGAGAGAGTGGGATTGTATCTTGATGTGATCATGGTAGAAAATGTTGCATGGAATGGATTAGAAACAATTGTTGTTGGCTTCCATTAATGCGTGTTATTCATGATTATTAACTTCCCATAACTTCTATTAATGCATGTTATTCATGGTCATTAACTTCCCATAACTTCCATTAATGCATGTTATTTATAACCTTTAACTTCCCATAACTTTCCATTAGTGATGGGGGTTATGGAAGGCCAAATGGTGCAGAAAATTGAGATGATTTTCGTGCATCTTGTGTATGACACGTAAAAAGAAAAAGAAAGGTTCTTTTTCTTACACACACACGTTTTCTCTTTAACTCTCTCAAGTGTTCTTGTCTTTGTTAGCACAAAGAAAGAATTCTAACCAGCCCTAGTAAGGTTTCATCCTTCTATCTTCGTGTGGACTTTCATTAGAGACGATCTGCATTGATCGTTGTGGTTTACGACAACCTAACATGGAGAAGATTAAAGAACGACGGAGATCATCAGAAAGGTATATAAACATCTTACATTTCATGTTTTTGTTTTTCTATATCTATATGTATAAGTAGATCTGTTTTTGAGGTTCCATTTTATTTCTATTGCGTATATTTGATATATATTAAATATAAGATGCATGATCGAAACCTTACAAAAAAATCACATGTATCATGGTACCAGGAAGGCCACCTGTCCTTTTCCTTAAAACCTAGCTTTTGGAATATATGAGAAAGGATATATGTGATAGCTGGTTGGAGAAAAACACGTGATGTTGGGAAAAGAATGGAAAACCTGTGAGAGTGGATAACAACTCCACTCTTGAGTTTTTAAGCTACGTTTTCCTTAAAACCTAGACATTATTAAAACATGAGGAGGTAGTTGGAAAGTGAGACAAAATGCATTAGCCACCTATCCTATTATCACTTTTTAACCTAGTTTTTGTAATAAGCAAAGGGGAAGTTCAACTGATAAGAAGAGGGGGGTAACACTTGTGTAATAAAAGGTGTGTGATGAAAATGAAAGGAGGGCTGGAAGTGAGCAACTGAGAGCAAGGGAGACAACAACTTCTTTATCATTCCTCTTCAATTTCTAAGATGAAAATAGCCTTGGACAAAAACCATTCTTCTTTATGATAAACATGTTGAGAGGGCTGGAGAAGGTGGATGGCTAGAGAAATCAAATAGAGAGTGGACAATAGCTGGTATTCTCCTTATTCTTGGAGATTAATAAAGTTTATGTGTAGAAAAACGATCATGCTTGATTCTTCTTCAATTCTGGTCAGTTTTTAACAATGATGGAGACACTGTTGGCTGATTCTTAGAGCGTGATGGAAAGCATGGAGAGCTAGCTTTCTCGACACTAGTTTGGAGGTGACATCAAAGCCGACGACCTGAGTTAAGTGTATTTGATAGTTTTTGTTATTTCTTTCTCTCATTAGAAATTGATCGTATTATCCAATGTTAATTGATTTGGGTTTTGTGTATGGATAATCATATTCTCGTTATTGTTTGGTTATTTGTGCATAAACCCATTGGGTATTATGAAAAGATGATTTTAATGCATTCATTGAATCGTTTATTTGCAAATCTATTGCTAGAATTTCGATATAACCCGTAATTGTTATGTTGAAATTCATGTATAGCGACTGATGATTAATAGTCATTAGGGATAATATAACCTAGGTTAAATGACGCATCATATGTGGTTATTACCTTGATTAATTGACTTTCCTAATTCGTAATGCTACTACCCAATTGAATCTAGAGATCGTACCCTAGGTTAATCGATAGTTAAGTTTAATTAACGATCATATCTTGATTAAACATTACCTAAGGGAAAACTCGAGTTAATTATTAACCCACAATTAATGGTTGCTTGGAGAGGTTTGAGAGCAATAAATCAATAAGTTATGTTTAATTAGGGTGTAGACCGAGATCGAACTAGACAATCGGGTCCTTACCAAATTCTCCACTTTTATCATTTTTTGCATTTTTCTTTAATTTGTTTTTATTAGCTTAGTTTTATTTTATTTTCTAATTTCCAAAATACAAAACCCACTTACCCTAAACGTTGTTTAATTTTATTTCAACAACTTTACACACACTCTCTATGGGCTCGACCTAAACTCACCACTACTATAGTAGTAGTCTAGTTTTTATTTTGGCTAGCATTACAACACGTTGTCAATTTTAGCATCATTGCCGGGGAGTGCGGAGGTTTAGTTTTTATTTGTAATTTTAATTGGTGTTTTGCATATATTTGTTCGTAATTGGTTTCTTTTCAGTTATTTCATGATCCTTTCATTTTTTTGTTCTGTGTTTGTGAAAAAAATTCATGGATGGAAGTAATTTTTTCTTTAACTTTTATTCTCAATCCTATAACCAATGTTGGACTGGTCAACCTAACTTTATTTATAGATGGGATAATCAACAAAGTTACTTCTATGATGGTTTACAGAATGCACAACAATTCCCATATGGACTAGAAGTTTCTTATCATGATTTAGGTACATCTCTGGATTACTATATAAAGACCTGTAATGTTAAAAATCTTCAATTTCAACAGGGTATGTGAGAAGTGTAGATTGCATTATATTTTTATAAGTAATTTGCTATGTGTTTAGTGGTTAATTTGATTGTTTAGTGTGTGTTTAGGTTAAGAATTGGGTTAGTTCATAAATATTTGTGTTTTAAGTGTTATTTGGGTGAGAATATGTTTTTGAGCTTCAATTTTACATATATAACATGTCGTGATCAGTTTGTTAGTGTTTCAAGGCATTCAAAAGAGTTTCAGAGGAGACCCGAACCAAAACACAATCTTACGATTGTGGCAGGTAGCCACGATTGTGACAAAAGCACCAACATAGGTCCACGATCGTGACAGAAGCTCCAGCATAGGGCTATAATCGTAGGGAATCTGCCACGATCGTGATAGAGAGCAAACAAACCGGCCACGATCGTGCCTTAAGGGCCAAACAGATGTAGGTCACTTTTGAATTCAAGTTTTTTCGGACATTTCAAAGGTTACCTTAATTGGAAAAGACGATAAAAGTATAAGGAGGTAACCCTAGAAAGTAGTCTACATTTAGCCTATATTTGGAAACCCAAAAAGAGAGAGAGAAAGAAGAGAGAGAGAAAAGAAGAAGAGGAAGAAGAGGGTTTCGACGTTGAAGTTTCCCGAAATAGATGATCTTCCGACACCGCTGCTTTCTTAAATCATCCAACCTAAGTTTCATTTCCTCCCCATTTACCTTTTTATTTATTTAATGTGTAAGATTGATATCGGTTGTATGGTAATGGATTTTAATTGTTAATGATGTTCTAACTTTTCCTTCGGGATTTTGCTTATATTTAATTTTAATCTAGTTAAATTGTGTTTACTTGATTTGGGTATTATGATTGATTAATGTATTTGCATGTTTTGGTAATAAAACGAGAGGGTGAACTAGATAAAAATGAATAGACTGGATTAACGAGAGTTAGGCGATCTAATTGACCACTTAATCAATCTAGTCGGTAATTTCATGGAGAGAGATCCTATGCGAGACCCGATTGTTTATTGGAGAGCTTTAGAACTAATTATAATTATGGGTAATTTGTGAATTGAGATATTACAAGTCTATAATTTAATTAGGGTTTATAAATTAAGGAATGCTTATAACTTGAGAGAGAGTAATTAACCTTACGATTGTATAAAACTGATACCCCATAAACACATTCATGGCTAGATTAACGTTAATGATAGGTAAAATCCCCCCTCTCATAACTTGATGAATTCTGTTGACAAATTTCCATTGTTACATTTTTTGTTTGTTGTTAGTTTGTTTGAGTTAGTTTACTTTTCAGTTTATTCTTCGAATTTGAGTCTTCAACAAAGTACAACCTAAATTAAGTAGTGCCTAAGCACAATCTTTGTGGGACAATATCTTCCTTTTTACTATAAGTTACGACCCATATACTTGTGGTTTTTAGCGTAAACAAGTAGTTTGTTTTTGCAATCAACAATATGTAGTAGCTTCAAGAGAGTATACAACAAATATAATAGGATATCCAACAATTCTAGCAGGATGAAAGGCAATTTTGGTCTAGTTTCCAAAATTGGGAGAGCCAATAAAAATCAGGTACATCCTTGGAAGAATTAGTTGATAATGTCGCTGCTAAAACTTTGCAATTTCAACAGGATATTAAATGGTTTCGGCAAGATGCATTGCGTCGATGGGGAGATATCAATCATCTGGAACTACAAAGCGAAGAGGAGCAACCGTATCAACCCGAAATGTACCTAATGGATGTTTGTGCAAAAACTTTACAAAGTAATGAGGAGCTTGGGAATTTTGAGAGCAATAGTCAAGGAATTACTTATGTTGAAGAAGTTGAGGAGGAGTTTGAAGCAAAATATGATACATCATTTGGCTCAGAGGTAAGTAATGAGTCTATAATTATTTTCGAGACTAACCCTTCACCTTTACCTAGCAAGCTGGAAGAATTAACAAAGAAGAAAAAGGAAAAGAGTCATTCGAATTATTTCAAGAGAGCGAGGACTCAGTAAAGATGAAGAATATGAAGATAGGGTAGACGCTGGAGGTGAACGATTATCAACCAAGGACCTATCTGGAAGAACCTCACGTGGAGGAACCATATGTGCAACCAAAAGATCATAATTTTGTCACATGAGGAGAAAAAGGAGTCAAGCTGGCCACTCTAAACAAAGACGTTTCTTGGGAGGCAACTCAAGGGAAGTAAATTTCTTTTCTTTACATTTCCACTATTTTTATGCATATGTATTTTTGAATTTGTTTGCTTTACTTGTTTTAAGTTTTCAATCAAAATGAGAGAAAGAATAAAACAACAAAACAAACATTTTCTCTTTTCTATTGCTTCTAAGATTCATGATTAGAGAATGAGTTCACTAGAGAATTTGATAACAACTTTAGCAAGTACTTTAACTCTTGTGATTGGTTGATGTGCATTATCTTTAGAAGAGTAGTGAAAATGGTAGACAAAGACGGTGAGATTTTGAGCCTTACTAGACTGATACATTCATATTAGTCTCATTATCTTTTGATAATGAATGACCTTCATGAAATGTATATCCTAATTTTGCCTTGAATTTCTATTCGAGACCATATTTTTATCACATGCATTAATATGGATATGATTAGACATTCTTTGCTTTTCTGAACTACATTTGCTAAATAGCCTACCATTATATGATTTTCCTTTTTGATAAGCCCCTTTGAGCTTTATTCGCCTTTTCTTTATGTATTAGCGTCATTACATGCTTTAACATAACCCAGTGTTCCTTCCCAAGCCCTAAAGCTAGTTGAACATTTGCTGATTGTTGAGTTTGTGGATATACAAAAGTATAAATGTGGGGGTGTGATAAGTGTGGGGGTGTGCATATGTATGGGTTGGTTAAAATATTAGGATGATATTTCATGCCTTATCACTGACATGAAATTGCTTAGGATACTCACTTTAGCTCATATTTGATTTTAGGTAAATTTCGGAATATGAAGGAGCTAAAATGACCAAAAGGCATACTTATTAAGACATTATAAGGGGACATCTCATGTTGCCAATTTTGTGACCTGAATTGTAAGAATGAGCCAGGTATCACTTTAAAAATTAGTTTTGATTATAAAGAAAAATGTGGGATGGCTGTAACATGGAGGACAAAAATCACATGTATCATGCTACCAAGAAGGCCACCTGTCCATATATAATAAAGGATATATATGATAGCTAGCTAGAGAAAAAACACGTGATATTGGGAAAAGAATGGAAAAGTCGTGGGAGTTAATAGCAGCTCCACTCTTCAATTTTTAGGCTATATTTTCCTTAAAACCTAGACATTATTAAAACATAAGGATGCAACTGGAATGTGAAACAAGAGACGTTAGCCACCTGTCCTATTATCACTTTTAACCTATTTTTATAATATCTGACGGCAATAAGTAGAAGGCTGGAAATGAGCAACCGAGAGCAAGGGAGACGACAACTTCTTCATCATTCCTCTTCGGTTTCTAAGATGGAGAAAACCTTGGAAAACAGTCATTCTTCTTTATGAAAAAAATGTTGAGAGGGCTGGTAAAGGTGGATGGCTGAAGAAGACAAATAGAGAGTGGACAGTAGCTATCCTTCATTCTTAGAGATTAATAGAGTTTGTATGCAGAAAAATGGCTAGACTTGATTCTTCTTCAATTCTGGTCAGTTTTTAACAATAATGGAGACACTCTTGGCTGATTCTTAGAGCTTGATGGAAAAGATGGAGAGCTAGCTTTCCCGAAAGCAGTTTTGAGGTGACATCATCGCCGATGACCTAGGTTAAGTGTACTTCATAGTTTTTGTTGTTTCGTTGTCTAATTAGAAATTGATTGTATTATCCTATGCTGATTGATTTGGGTTTTGCGTATGGATAATCATATTCTCATTATTGTTCGGTTATTTGTGTATGAACCCATTGGGTATCATGAAAAGATGATTTTAATGTGTTCATTTAATCGTTTATTTGCAAACCCATTGCTAGAATTTTGATATAATCCATAATTGTTATGTTGAAATTCATGTGTAGCGACTAAAGATAAATAATCATTAGGGATAACATAACCTAAGTTAAATGATCCATCGTATGTGATTATTGCCTTGATTAATCGGTTTTTCTAATTCATAATGCTATTATATAATTGAATCTAGAGATCATATCCCAAGTTATTCTGTAGTTAGGTTTAATTAATGATCGTATCTTTATTAAACATTACCTAAGGGAAAACTTAGGTTAATTATTAACTCACGATTAATAGTTGTTAGGAGAAGTTTGAGAGCAACAAATCAATTAGATATGTTTAATTAAGGTGTAGCCTGAGATTGAACCAAAGAACCGGGTCCCTTCTGAATTCCTCACTTTTATCATTTTTTGCATGTTTTCTTTAATTTGTTTTTATTAGTCTAGTTTCATTTTTATTTCTTATTTCCAAAATACAAAACCCCTTTACCCTAAACATCGATTAGTTTCATTTCTATAACTTTACACACACTTTCTAGGATCGACCTAGAATCACCAATGCTATAGTAGTAGTCTAGTTTTTATTTTGACTAGTGTTACGACACACAATCAATAGGGTTGTTGGATCCAATGCTACCCTAAGAGAGCTATGTTATGTTGAGGTAGAAAATATTGATCATATTTGCTTCAAATGCAAATATTCAGCTTCCATTTGGGCTAGTATTCAATACACATTGAATATGTACAACTACGAGAAAAATTAGAATAACATTTTGGAATGGGTTGAAAAAAAGTTCCATTCTTTAAGAAAAGATCAAGTCTATCTAAGTTTTAGCCTTAACTATGCAGTTTATGCAATTTGAAGGGGGGGAAATCAGAGATTGCTTAACAAGACTAAAACTAATAGGCATGCTTTAAGTCATAAGTTATGTTGTTAGATAAGGGAAACTTTGGTACCTTATCAAGTTGCTAAACACTTGAACACCCATTTCAGAAGAAAATGGAAGCTTTAATTTTCTAGTTTCTTCCTAATGATTATAGAAATGATACTATATTGAATTTTTGTTCGACACAGTCTTATAATATACCTTTATATGGCTTTAAATGAATTTTTACATTTAACTTTCAAACAATTTCAATCTTTCTATTTATTTTTTAAATATGAGATATTCATTAAATGTCTAACATTAGTGAAATAGCTCTATTCAATATGTATATTTTTCAAAACTTAAAATTATATATTCTTTAATTTTTAATCAAAATTTTAAATTGACCTAAAAGTTAATTTAGTCTTCTTATCAATTTTTAAATAAAAAATGCAGTCTTTCTTTTATATGATTAGATATATATTAATTAAATATTAAAAGTATAACTATTTGCATTATATGTCTTGATATTTATATAAATAAGAACCTATATGTTTAAATTTTTATATACACATAAAATATATATTTTTTGAGAAATAGCATTATATAGGTATTAAAGACATAAGAAGATGACTAAATACACATGAATCAATTAAAGGATTAATTTCTTTGGCAATTATATATATGTCTTGATATTTATATAAATAAGAACCTATATGTTAAATTTTTTACATACAGATCAACTTTTTTTTTTAGAAATAGCGTTATATAGGTATTAAACACATAGGAAGCTGACTAAATACATGTGAATCAATTAAGGGATTAATTTCTTTGACAATTTGTAGAGTTAGGTATATGCATCCTTATCGTATATTTTTTATATGCTTACCAAAAAAATTTGGATGGATCAATACCTTTCGCTTAAGTTAGCATGCTTGCAAAAAAAGGGAAATTGGAAGTGTCAAAACTATTATAAAGATTATATTTTAATGCTTAAGCTAATAAATAAGAAGAAGTGTAAGCTTTTAATAAGCTAAAGAATGTTGTGTTTTATCTTAATAATAAAGTGATTGACTTTCTGTAAGTTAGTTAATATTTTAATAATTGTAAGTGCATTATGCAGTTGTAGCCAGTACCAACAATTATAGGTTAATCCCACGAGGATAGCAAGTACTCATAATTACTGTTATTTTATTATCTAGTCTAATAATTGATTGTGGATTTGAATTGAAGAAACTAAAATTAAGCAATTAAAATAAACAAACAACACGATTAAAATAGAGAATTATGGAGCAGTAAGCTAATTACAGATATCAAGTGATTAGTATCTAGGTTTCAAATCCCCCTAAACCTTAACAAGTTGATCTTTTTTATGAATTTTTTTATTTATTGGACCATGGAGACTCCTATGGTATGCTAGTAGTTGACCTTGAACCTCCTAACAACTAATCGTAAGGTTTCTAATTGAATTACTCAGGTTAAATTTTATTAGATTGTGTTACCGCTTTATTCCCTCTATTAGGTTTGATGCTAATCTAGAAGATTTATGTCATCTTATCTCCAGGGTTGCAATCAACACTTTCCAATTATCGTGGATTTATTTATCTCTGTTCTAGAATCAGATTATGATGATTATTGCATCATAAATAAAACAAGTAATTGGATCACAACAAATTAGTCCATCAATTGCATTAACAAAATAATCAACACATGTTCAGGTATCAAATAAGGTTCATCTAACCACAATACTAATGAAATATTTAGTTACATATCAGCAAATGTGAAATCAAATATACATAAACAACAAGTTGAATTGAAAACAACATAATGATAATTCTAAATCTCACTAATTGTCTTTTATCAAGTATTCTGGTGATGTAGGTTTCTGATCCTATATTCCAATGGATATGTTGATAAAATCTTTGCATTTTCTGGTCCTTTGGCTCATAATCGCACTTGGAATTGCCTCTGAAAAGTTCAGAATGCCTCCTATGATCTCCTTCTCTTAATTGCCCTAAAAAGTGTCTTTTTATATAGATTTATAGGGTTTTGTTCGATGCACTTTCTCTTGTACAACCGTGCATCATACCATGCATAATTAAAATTCTCTGAATATCGCAAAACTACATAGCTTAGGAGAAGTGCATGGGAAAATGGACTATCATGCATCCTTTCTATCCATCAAATCTTTGTTTTACGCTATGGTTTTTCTGAATTCTTCTCCTTTAAGTTCATAAAGGCAATTATAACCTATATACACACTTGAAATGAATTAGGTACCAAATATATATTAAAATTATCAAATATCAAGAAAAATGCATCAAATAAGAGGCATAAATATGATCAATTATGCATCTATCATGGACATTTAAAAATTGCTAGAGAGGCTGATCTGTAGTCATATATTTTAGTTTTCAAATTATAATTAATATCTTTATTTATTCATATAGGATAGGATAGATTTTCATTAATGTTTATCATATTATTCGAATCTGTGTTGTAGGAGGATTCATTTACTTGTTGATTTATTATAAAATCTTCTGACTGAAAAAGTAACTGGGGAGGTCTAAAAGTTTAAGCATGATCTTTAAAATAACTAGATATTATTCATCATCATTATTAACAACAACAACAACAACAACAACCCATTAAAAGCCTCGTTGATATGTAAGGCCTGAGGACTAATAATATGCAACCTTGTCCTTAACTGGTAGAAACCACACATATGCACACACATATATATGAAAAATATACATATATATTAAAATAATAAAGAAATAATAATTAAAACTACAATAGATATAAAAATAATAATAATAAATAAATATGTACAAATAAAATATAAAAACAAGCTGTAAATAAATAATACAATAAATATAGAACAAGGTAAAGAATAAGAAAGATAAGTAAATAAATAAATCAAATAAGTCATTACAAAAAAGTGTTTAGTGTAGCGGCCCCTTACCGTAGAGTACCCACCGGAACGCCCGTAGGTCATTCAGGTATATATCCTACGATAAGAGAGAATTACCGACAAACACCACTATACTCCCCATGCATCACAATAATAAAACATTAAATAAGAAATTGAAACTTTTTAAAACCAAATTGTGTTCCATTTCATTTCATCAAACTCAGTAATTTATACAACTGTTACTGTTCTCAGTCTGTACATCACTCTGAACACTTAACCCA
>JANITX010000005.1:21958691-21986157 GCA_027564395.1 Erythroxylum ulei
TCTGATTGCTTCTTCTTCTCCTCATCTCGAGACGGGACCATGGCCACCCATGCAGTGTCATAAGGTGACGTCGACAGTTTCACGTTCCCCAGAACCTCCGAGGCCACTCTCTTCACTACCGTACTGGACTTTTCTCCATCCTAACACATTCACGTCAAAATGATTCAAATCAAACGCCATTTTCAATGAGCAGAAGCAGAAAAAAAAAAGAGACTATTTAGTGATCTATATCTTACAGAGCCAACTTTACGAATAACTTTAGGATCCATGGGCATTTGAGAACGAACATCTGTTCTTTGACATTGTCGAAACACAAGCATGTGTTAAGATCACAAAGTTAATGATGATAATGTAAACGATCATATGTACAGAATTTTACCTGAAGAGATAGGTCTGGTTTCATAGTTTTGAGTAAGCCTTGGTTTAATTGGTTTCACAAGCAACATCATGTTGAAGAGAGAATAGGATGCAAGCTTATTTTATGTTTTACAGTGGAAGAATGGTTATTTATAGAGTCAAGGTCAAGCTAAAGGTGAAATTTGAACCTTAAAGATTACAACGAAATTGGAGAGAGATACACCACATGTCAGGTGAAATAAAAAGTAGACTTACTACTACATGTCGGTGGACTCTACTACTACATGTCAAGTGAAATAAAGAGATATACTATTTAGAATATATCAATATAAGTCTTATTTTCCCGTAACAAGTGGAATTTATTATCTGAATTGTGTGACAGTGGTAATAAGATCCACTTTTTGATTAATTAAAAAATTAATTATGTGACAGTAAAATTTGCTTTTTATTTAAAAATATAAAAATAATGTTATGTACATGACATTTATTTGATAAGGAGTTAACTCCATAAAATTTTCCATCAATTTAATTTATGTTCTAAAAGTTAAGGTTAAATTTAAATGCTTCAAAATATACCTAAAAGTTGAGGCTTAAAGTATACCTAAAGCACAAATTGTTAGTGTTACGGATTAGATTCGGGGAATCAATTATGACAACTTGCAACAATTGAAGGAAGGAAAAGAAAAAGAAAAAATTGAAAATTTACCATTCTTATTTATAAATTATATAGCAATCAAATAATTTATAGTTTATAAAGCTAATTAAAAATATTAAAGTGAGTATCATAAATCATAATTGCTATTATTTAAATAATCCAGGTGTTTGTTAAAGAAATAAAAATAAGAAATAGGAAGATTAATTAGTGTAATAATATCCTATCTAATATAAATAAAATTAAAATTTTAGATTCACTCTTGTTCACTATTTCATTCCTAACTTAAAAGGAAGATCTGCAACAAGCCTAAGCCCATTCAAGAAACCGAAATAGAATCATTGATAGCGAAAGAAGGAGCTATTATTAGGCAGTTTCTTCCGCCAACTTAAGTGCACATTTAAACACAATTCCTCCTTTTTTTCTTAAGAAAACCTTGTACTTGGAAACTGTTCCTTTTGATATGCAAACTCCCAAACACACTAGTATTCCTAACCGCATCATACCATCACTTGCAAATAAAAGTACAGAACTATAATCACCCCATATGAACCTTTACCTAGTAGTGGCATTTTAGATTTTTTAAAAAAAATTATGGTAAGTCCATGCAACCCGCCCCAAATCTCGCGCCGAGACAAGTCCCAATCGGCGAGGCTTTATCTCCAAAGCTTTATTTAACTTCGATTACTTGGAAGTTGGAATTTGTTAGGTATATGTTGACTTTTGGACTACGTGCAGAAGCAATCATTGACTCGTGATGATTTTTAGCCCCCTCCAATGCACATATAATAAAATATTTTTTAATCGAAGTTAAATAATAGTTTTATCTCCTTTTAAAAAGGATCACTCGAGACTTTGTCAGGTTTAGGTTGTTTGGCACGAGTTCTACTTTAGTAAAACATCGATTTATCATAATATCATTGTTTAAAAATTAATTAAATTAATTTTAAATCAAATCAAGTCAATTTTTTTAAAAATTTAAACATGATTTAAGTCAAATCAATTTAAGACCTTAAGACTTTTTTCTATTACACACCTAACGCAGGAGACAAAACATGATGTTTGAAGTCAATAGCCACATATATTAATTGAATCTTTTTGAACCTGCTAAAGTTTTGATGTGAACACAAACTTATTTTAAAAAAACTTTATGACTTGTTAGAATGTTAAAATAAATTTCATTCAACTTTTAGGTACTATAATAAGAATTTGTATCATCTATCATAAAATTTGTGACTAATTTCTTATCATTTTAATGTAAAAAAGAGTTAAGGTAAATATTTATAAGTGATAAATAAATTATACATCAATATGTTAAGTCTTAGGTAATGGATTGGATGTTTCTAAACTTATTCGTAAAGATTATCATTTTTGGTCCCAATATTACTTTGTCATATGAGTTAGTTTGTAAATCATCAGTAGGCCTAAACTTATTCTTAAAGATTATAAATTTTGATCCCAATATTACTTTGTCATATGAGTTAGTTTGTAAATCATTAGTAGGAGTACCAATTTTATGAGTTATTTTTTGCAATTTAAATCATGGTTCAATGTAGAATATAAAAGAAATTAAAATACATTTAAATTCATCCATTTCAAAATCTTGTAATATCTTAATAATTCAATTTTATAAATTTACTAAAATTTCCTGACAAAATAAATAATTTTTTAAATGCAATTTATTTTAATCATTCAAATAATCTTAAATAAAAGATATTAAGATATGATATAATGCAATAAAGTTAAATACTAATAATAATAAAATTCCTTAATAAAAATGAACTTCTATTGCGATATTTATAAACATAAAATTTTATTATTTTTTATTTGATATTTTAATATAATTATTAAACTATAAATTGTTATCATTCTAGACTTGAATTATTATAATTGATTAAGTATCTAAGCAAATCTGATACAAATATCATTACTATACTTATCAGGACCAACTACTTCAAATTTTCAAGAAAAGAACAGTACCCACTACTTCATTGACCCCACTGGAACTCTGATCTCTAACCAGTGCAATTGGGACTTGCAGCTAGGACTTTTTTTGTCTAACTTTATACGAATGACGACAGAAGTGCCCCCAATTTTTCGCTCTCCAGAGCTTTCCCTTCGCTCTCGGGGGATAGAATTCAAGCACTATCCCTACCCGTACATGATATAAAAATCAAGATTGCGGTCTTCGATGTGAATCCTAATAAAGCTCCTGGGATAGATGGATTCAATGCATTATTTTTTCAAAAGCAATGGCAAAAGATAGGGCCAAAAGTGGTGGAGTACATTCAGAAAATTTTCCATCTAGAACGATGGGACAAGGATCTAAATCATACCATTTTGGTCTTAATCCCCAAAGACCCTTTCCTGCGAAATATTACTCAATTTAGATCGATTAGCCTTTGCTCTGTCCTGTACAAGATCATTTCGAAAGTTATCGTGAACTGATTGAAACACCATCTGGACTACCTAGCAGAGGTGAATCAATGCAGTTTTATTCCTGGCAGGCAAATCACTGAGAATATTATTATAGCCCACGAGGTCATTTATTCGATGCGTAAGAAGACCGAAAAGATCGAATATTTTGCTATCAAGGTAGATTTGGAAAAAGCTTATGACCGAATTCGCTGGGATTTCATCCAAACACCTTACAAGACATTGGGGTACCAGACACTTTAATCAGTGTCATTATGCAATGTGTGACGAAGGTGACTATGCAAGTTGATTGGCAAGGCACCTTGACGAATCCCTTCAGTCCTTCCTGCGGGATTCGGCAAGGAGACCCGTTCTCGCCATACCTTTTCGTTTTGTGTATGAAAAGGCTAAGTCATCTTATTTTACAGGCAATGGGACAAGGGCTTTGGAAACTGATCAAGCTGAGTCCTATAGGGCCTCCCATATCCCATCTTTTCTTTGCAGATGACCTAGTTCTGTTTGTAGAAGCGGAGGACAATACAAGTCATTGCAAGGATTTTGGAGGTCTTTTATAATGCATCCGGACAGAAAGTGAATACTAATAAAACTCGGATCTATTTCTCCAAGAATGTTTCTCTAGCAATCACGCGCCGCATTAGCCAAACCTTACACATTCCATGTACGAACAATCTAGGCAAGTATTTAAAGGTCCTGTTGATCCAAGAGTGCACAACGCTACATACCTCTTAGTACATCATTGAGAGAGCCCAAAAGAAACTTACAAGCTAGCGTGCAAAGGCGTTGTCCCTTATGGGGCTTGTTACATTAACCCAATCAGTAATTTCGTCCCTCTCCATTTACACGATGCAAATAGTGAGACTACCTAGACAACTCTGCGATGACTTGGAACGAATCATGAGAGACTTTATATGGGGATCAACAGGTGCCTAGAGGAAAATGCATCTGGTTAATTGGGAAACTGTGTGTCAGCCAAAAAAAACTAGGGCTGGGCCTCAAACGTATTCAATTTTCTAATGATGCTTTGTTAACCAAGCTAGGTTGGGCTTTGATAACTCAGCCCTCAACTTTATGGGTTAGAATCCTCAGGGCTAAATATTGATTAGGCTCCAACCCTATACCCTCTAATATAGAGAGGAAAGGGGCTTCGGTCATTTGGAGGGGAATTTACACCACCTAGTAGTATGTACGCCAAGGCATCAAATGGAGCACTCCTCTTCTCGATAGAATTCTGTATGCCACAGTGGCGGATTTTACAAATGAAGTCGGTAACTGGCGTTGGAATTTGTTCTAGCAATATCTCCCTTCCACGGTCTATATGGAGATTGTGGAGACCTAGCCTAATGTCGATGGCATAGCGGAGGATATCATGATCTGGGGACAAACTAATCATGGGCGGTTCATAATGGTGTTTGCATATGACTTAATTGAAGGTAGCACCACGGAGGAGCATAATAGTCTTTGGGAATTAATATGGAAATAGGCAGGGCCTCAGCGGATTCGGGCTTTCTTGTGACTTTTGACTAAAGGCAAACTGCTGACAAATCAACAAAGAGTGGCTCACAGGCTCACTGCAGATAGCAGTTGTCATTTTTGTAGCCAAGAAGAATCAACTTTGCACGCCATCTGACACTGCCCGCGAGCAAAAGCATTTTGGTGTAACTTTTCCCCAGACGTAGTGGATACGGACTTTTTCCACTAGAATTTGGATCGGTGGGTGGCACATAACCTCAGGACACAAAAATAGGTGAACCAGGTTGCCTAGGTTATAATTTATGGAATAGCCTACTAGTTTCTTTGGCAATGGAGAAATCAAAGCCTTTTTGAAGCAGATTTTGTTTGGCCAAAAGTAGGACCTTGAGCTATTATGAAGTATGTAGATTGGATAGGTAGAGCAAGGACAGCGGAAAGCTGTGTACTATAAACACAGGGCTTACCTGTAGGTAACTTAGTTGGTTGGACTAAACTGCCAGAGGCCTGGGTCAAGATAAATTCAGACGGTGTAGTCAAACAAGGGTCAAACCTTGCTACTACGGGTGGTCTAATTAGGGATAGTCAAGGGTGGTGGTGCGGTGGGTTCCTTCACCACATCGGTAGGGGATCTCCTTTAATTGCAGAACTCTGGGACATCCACTCGGGCCTTATCCTGGCATGAACGCTTGGTTATTGACACATGGTCGTTGAAGTGGACTCCCTAGAGGTAATTAACATACTCTCCTCTTCTAATATAGTTTTAACTGATGACAATTTTTTGGTGACAGGTACCCGTGGCCTACTCCACCGAGCCTGGGAGGTGCAGCTGCAGCATGTGTATCGAGAAGGGAACTAGTGTGCCGATCGACTGGCCTCTCTCACAGTGATGTCCAGTCCAGGGCGGCATATGTTTCAAGAACCTCTGATGATGGTCATGGAACTTCTACACCGAGACAAGGCTATATACCATAGAACCCTGCGCTAGCTAGGGTGTCTTTTGATTGTTTTTTATTTTTACTCATTTGTAGCAAAAAAAAAAGATCGTTTAAATTGTATGAAAGTTTAGTAATCTCTTTTTAAGAATGAGATCAAGTTAAGCTAAATTATTTTTTTTATAAAAGTCTCCAAAACACAATTAATGAAGGAGAAGAAAATAACTTTTCAAGTCAATAGCCACTTAATATTGAATCATTTTAGACCTCATATTTTTTCTTATAGAATCTGATAACCCAATTCAGTTAAACCTACAAAGTTTCGATGTGGATCGATAGAATTTTAACATTTAGGAAAGTCAAGTTGTTATTTTTTTTCTTTCTTTTAAATCAATGATTAACAAATCCAACTATAAATGACCAATTCATAAAAACTTTGAACTGCTTAATTCTTTTAATTTGTTATACTTTAATAATCTTTATTATTCAAAATTGGTTAATTTATTAATTAACTTATTAATTTTTTATACACTAGTGGATTTTATAAACTTTAATAAATTAAGTGATTTTTATTTAAAAATTTCATTTTTTATTAAACTTAAATTTATTTGATGAATATAAGTATTCTGTTTCTTTAATCTTATTTCAAATTCTTTAATTTTGTTCAATTTTTATCATATGTAAGTTTTATTATAGTTTAGTACTGATTAAACATTTAAACCTTAAACTTTTTATATTATCGATTTAATTTTTGACCTGATTTTAAAAATATTAGAATAAATAAACACAAAATATTCAAAAAATACTATTTATTATTGAAAATCTGAAAGGATGTAGTTTTGCAAAAATTCTGGTTCAGCCGTAGTTGTTTCTAGCACAAACAAAAACAGAAAAATTAGACGCAAAATAAACAAATCAACACTCAAGATTTGATAACGCAATTCAACACATCTTGTCTACATCTGCAGAGCCTTCACCTAGCTTAATCAGTTTCACCTAATGACAATAATTTTATACAAGACTTTACTCGTCCTCACACCCATATAAGTAAATCACTCCCAATAACATGACCATTTCATGCTAACCTCAAGAGAGGATTTTTCTCAACAACATTTAACAATAAATATAAGAATTAAACAACCCAGGAATCATCCATGATGGACATAAAATGCAACTACAAATATGGACAAAATCATCAACAAAATAAATGTTTCTTCACCAAAACGTTACAAATATTAGATCTGCAAAATCCACAAAACACCAAAACAAACAAAACAGCAGCTGCAAAATCACAAAAATTTCTGGAGTTTTCAAGCACCAACACGCCAAAAACGACAGTAGCAAAAACACATACAATCAACAATAAAACCACTCAACAAAGGTCTTAACTCTTGACAGAAACCGCAGCAACAAATCAGGATAATATCACCATGATATTAGCTGCAAAAGATCATCCAAGATAGCACAAAAATTCCAACCACCAAGTCACCATATGCCCATGTTCCTTCACACAAAAACAACACCAATACAGCCCCACACATCACATAAAACACAGCACAAAGACAACAACAATCGTCATTCAAATCTCCAATAATTTTGCTATCTTAGATAGCCATTATCACCAAAGTAGGATATCAATTTATATCCTATCTTTATTAGACTTTTAAACCTAATCAGCCTTATCTTGAAGGAGTTCCACATAAGATATGATACAAAATTTCAATTATGTTCAATTACAAATAATACCTAAAATTAAATAATAAGATATCATAACATGTATCTTAACAATTATGATAATTGTTGCCATCTAATTAATTGGCACGTAGAAAGAACAAACCAATAGATTACTCAATCAATATCTCCATCAGACCAGTGAACAAATGTTCGCTCAATATCGTTTAGTTACATTATTATCAAATTACAAAACCTTATATTGGAAATACAGATGTGAATATAAATTACAAAACCTGTTTGGGTTCGAGAGGTCTGACACAAACTTGACTTAAAATTGAAGAAAGCCGAAAAACTTTTTATTGAAAAGTTCAAAATTAGATCAAACTTCAAGTTTGTGTCTCCACCATCGATCAAATTTTGATTTTTTTAAATCCAAATAACATGAATCCAATCGAACAATATACCAAACTCAAACTTAGTTTAAAAAGCTCGATCTGTCCAATTATAATGTTAATAATCCCTTAATTCAACCTGTAGACAGCTAAGGTTCACAATTATTTTGTTACCACTACTACTATTATTATTATTAACTTTCACTATTTGAAAATAATATAAGAGAAGACAATTTCAATAAAATTAAAAAATCGCTCTTTCTTTATAAATAATTTCTCGTTCTTTCTTTCACTTTTTTTCGTTTATTTTTTTATTTCCTCCTCCCTTTCAATTTAATGTTCAGAAACCCTTTTTCTCTTTGTCTCTTTAAATCACATTTTTTAATGTACACATCAATTTTTATTATTAAATTAATAATAAAAATAAAATTTCGCTTTTCATTTTGAAAAGTCAATTTCCGAAATTTTAAAAGTAAAGCAATTTATTTCAATATTCTTTTAAATTTCTTTTCACGACTTAAAAATGAAAGGTCTGAAATTCAAAATCAAACAGTAGCAAATATAGCTAATTTTGGGCAATTATTCATTTGAAACAACAGTTTCGGACTCTGAAGAATAATCATGCCTACAAAGCATTGTGAACTATAATAGAATTTTTCTCAATTCTGCTCATAAAATTGTTACATGATCTTTTAATAACATATTCCATTATTTATAGGAATGAAAATGGGTTGACTGTCGGTCCCACCCAAAACAGTTTGTATACAATAATATCGTTCTATTTCAAATCTGAATCTTCAACTAGGTCAACTTACATTAGTTTGAGCGAGAGTTAGGTAAATGCCTGCGGGGGCGTTCTTGGGATTGTATAGGCTTCAGGTGAAGTAAAAAAAATGATTCTTATTTTGCTCTTTTTGTTCTTTATGGGGGCTAAGAGTTGACCCTTATGAGGGTCAAATGTAGATTCTTAGAAAGAAAAAAGAGACAAAATAGGAGTCGTTTTTGTTGTTTCTTATGAGAGTCAAGAGAGCAAATAAGAGTCGTTTTTGTTACCTATTTTGTTCTTTATAAAAGAGAGCCCTGAATAATAATCCTTTCTGCCATTATTTAGAGCCAGGCCAAAATGCCGGTACCAGCCATTGAAAGATTTACGCTGAACAGATTCCAATTTCTCTATGGTCCAAGGTGAATGGTCAAGATGGTCAAATTAGAAGGCAAAAACATGATGAAGAAGATCAGATCTAGACCACGATTATTTTGTTTTGTGTTGGTGCAATTCTGTTAACAATCAATATATTATTATGTGTTTTAAATAACGGTTGAAAAGAGAAAAAGTTACGACAAATCGAATGATAGAATGGTTAAAGCCCAGATTGTTAGTGTTAAGCAGTATTATCAATTGATTCGACTGGAATAAATTTAAATCGATCTAATTTTTGGTCCAATTTGTATTATATAACCCTTGTGGCATCCAACAAATCGGTAAGTTTATTTTTTCTAAAAAACCGGCTATTTAACCCAGGTATTTTTTACTTCCTCCTCTTCTTTAATAATGGGACCTATATGTGGGACCGCACAAATATCTTCCCCCTCTTTGTAAGTGAACCTTGCACTTATGTTTTGAGTTTTGATACAATGCGAGGAAAGTTAGATTTTTATCAATTTCAATCAATTTTTTTCTTTTCAATTCTCACGTATATATATATATATATATATATATTCAAAATATATATTTTTATTTACCATTTTGAATTAATTATTATTAACAAATAAATAACTATTTTACTCTTAAAAATACTAAATTTATTTAATATAACTAATAAATTATATTGGTCAAATTTTAGGTTATTTATTATCTCCTTATATTTTAATTGATTTTTTAAATTATTATTGTTAAAAACTAATTATTATTTTTATCATGAATTTGTTTATTATATTTAATTGTTAATTAGTATATATAAGTAATTTTGCCTTAGATCATTTAAGAATATGTCAAAAATAATATTTAAACTATAAAGAAGTAGTTTAAAGGACATTGAAAAAGAAGTCAAAATGAAGTTAGAACTTTATTGACTTTCTTTAAACATATTTCAACTTTTATAAGTCTTTCAATAATAATTGTATAGAATGCAATTTTTATTTCTATTGTTATTCAAAAATTTATCTTAGATTCAAGAATAGCGTAAATCATTAGATTTATTATTATTTTTTTATATGAGGTATTGTACACCCTCCTTGTGTTTCTAGATTGAGGGTCATTGGTAGCCATCTTTTGAAGTAGGTTCCATGCGGCATTAGGACTCAATTCTCTAAGCGAACCATTTCCTACGATATGAATTGAGGGCTTATGATGTGGAAGGAGCCCTTCACAGAAAGTGTTGATCCGATCATTCTTTGAAATATTGTGGTGTGGACACTGGGCTAGAAGTGTGATGAACCTTGTCTAATATTCAAGCATGGATTCATTATCTCGTTGCACCACGCCAGTTATCTCTTCTTTTAGCCTTGAAGTCTTAGAAGTGGGAAAATATTCATCTAAAAATGCTCCTTTCAACTGATCCTAGGTTAATGTGGTGAAATGTTGAGGTAGTGTGTAAAGCCACTCCTTGGCTTTTCCTTCTGAAGTGAAGTGGAATGCTCTCCTTAATACATCTTCAAGATTTTCCATGGGTGGTTTCATGGAAGAGCACACCATGTGCATAGTCTTTAAATGCCTATATGAATCATCACCTGTAGAGCCATGGAATCTAGGTAAGGAAGAAATTAATGCTCCTTTAATTTCAAAGTTCACATCATCAGTATAAAAGCCATAAGGGTCATACATCAACATTGGAATTATTAATCTCCCTCATGCTTCTATTATCCTCACTGTTATTCCCTAGGTTGTTCTCACCGTGTTTGTTGTTCCCATTAGGCCCATTATGTCCATTATTACCATTATCACCATCCATGGTATCGTGCTCTAATTCAAAATCACTAGCAGACAAGTGTTCACTAGAGGTAGCTCTCTCACTAGGTTCTTGTTCATTAGATGACAAACTTGACTCTTATGAAGTATGCTCCTCCTCAACAAGAACTTGATTTTCCCTCTCTATTCTCCTCTCTCTCTTCTAATCTTTTTCACTAGCCTCTCAAGTTCAAGAATTAAAGGATTCAGGGGTAAAGCCTTATTAATCCTAGGCATAAACAGTAACAAAAAGAATGAGGTGCAAAACTGACTTACACAACAAGATTCAAGTTTTAAAAAAAAAGGAAGAATCTGATGATTGCATATATATATGTGTATGAATGTATGAGTATGGATGACGATACACTTTATAGTGTATGACAGTGTGAAAACATGTAGCATACACAAGTAATCAAAGAATGTCAAAATTTGCACCAATATGCATAAAAAAGCAACCCAAAATTTTTATCTAGCCAAGAAAATGTAAAATGTAAATGAAAATGGACTATACAATACCAATGCAAGTATGAGGCTCAACACAAAAATCCCAGTCAAACGTTACTTGACACTTAGTTAGTATGAACAAATTTCTTAGTTTCTCGGCAACGGCGCCACTTGAAATAACCTTAAATCTAATGTCACCTTGGGGTTACTTCAAAATTTAACCAAGGATTGCATATAGTGCAACCTCAAGTCGTTCTCATTAAGAAATAAAAAAATTGAAAATAATTTCTTAAGTAACTAAATGCAATGCAACCTAAATTATAGAATGGGATTTGATTTGATCAATTACCACTAAAATTTGCAATGAATTAAAATAAACACTAAGGACTTGTTTTTTGGTATTTTAAAAATTAAAATGAGTGATATGAAATGGTAATGAGCGAATAGAATAAGAAGAAAAACACAAGTAATTGACAATGATAACCATAAACCTCCAATTCAACAGCACAGACAATCATCACTTAAACATATGTTAGAGTTAAAACAAATGAACCAAGAGTTATAATCGAGCTTTTAATCCAATAATTGAGTCACTTCGAATTGTTAAAAAAATATTTTTCAAAATCTCAATCTACTAACTACTACTAGAATAGTAAAATAGAACTAAGATACTAAAAACGATACTCAATTTTTACTTAACAATTAAGAAAACAAAATTAATACCAACAATCGATATAACAATTCAGTTATTTAAGCCACCTTGAATAAATACCAAACATTCACTAAATTCTCCAAGTCTTGACCTAAAACAAAGTAATGAAATTGAACCAAATTCAACACAATATTAATTGCTAAACAATAACCTAGCCATAGAAATATTCCAATTCAAATATATAATCCATACATAACTCCAAATAATTAAATAGTTATCCTAAGACCTAAGAATCACTAAATAATTAAATGGGTAGAATGAAAACCCAAGCTCCTCTCATTGCCATTGAATTAAAGGATTAGGATGAACTAGCCATAACAACTCATGAAAAACGTTGTCAATATTGAACTCCGATGATCAGCCAAGGAAGATGGGATTGATGGGTTAGATCTTTTTCTTTTCACATATGCGTTCTTTTTTTCGTTTCTTCTCGCCTCCAGACCAACGCACGCTGCACAACTCGCTGCTGTCTCCACTTCTACGTTCTATTTTGTTTTTCTGCTCCCTCTCACTCGTGCCGCCTATTGCTCTCAACAACTCACGCCTACAACTCGCAACGTACGCCTCCAATGTTGTATATATTTGTTGATAGTGAATTAGAGTGCAAAGTTATGTTAACATAAATGAGAAGGAAACTAGAAGAGAGAGAGAGAGAGAGAGAGGAAGATACACAAAGAATTCTAGAAGAAGAAGATAACATCCAATTTGTTACATACATCACTCTGTTACTGTAACGTCTTAAATAGACGTAAGGGATGACTAGTATAAGGGCTGGTGTTTGATAACAACGGTGTGGGTTTATTTAACAATGATTGTAATGTTTTTTTACGTAATAGCCAACTTGCGCTAACCATACAAAACCACGCAGCCACCCTATTGAAGATCTCGATCTTTAACTTGATTATAGGGATTGACTTTACCATTTTAGATAAGATCATATCCCTTATTATACGAACGTAGTAATCTTTGTAAAGCTGTTGTATTATATAAGGACATGTACATCTCATGGAATATAGACCTATTATTCTCCCATATTTGTTTGCTTATGTTTCGTTCATCATCGTTCTCTCCTTTTGACACACCCATCCAACTATAGCTGATGTGACAATTTAATTGCTTAGTTCTTGGTCCACGGTTACTGTGCTTTCAAAACCTTTACAACTTCACGCCTCCCTCACAATGCTGTCGTTTCTTCTCCCTTTTCTAAACGATGCTGTCCTCTTGCTTTATCAGACCACACAACACCTGCACTCGACCAATGTTTTCATTTTCTTTTGTCCTCTGCTGCTGTCCAACGCATTCCACTCCCTTCTACGTTATTGTTTTTTCAAGTGATGCTTGCATTTAAGCTTCTCTTCTCAAGTTGTTTCAATGCCTTAGATCACTATTTAATATTTTTGAACTCTAATTTCTTCAAGTACCTTACAATAAAAATTACAAATAAAGTAACATCAATTGTTCAAAAAAAATTAATTTATCACAGTTAAACCAAAATACGACAATTTTTGCCCCTATAAACAAAAATTAAATGTAAGGCACAATAATTTAAATAATAATCAAATAATTCCCTAAAGACCAATTATAGTGACAAAAACCCATCCAACTGATATGAAAATATATATGAATAAATGAGTTTGTCGAGTATAAAGATGAAATTTATTTTGACGTGGTAGACATGGATGTCTGTCACCTATTATTTGGTAGACCTTGGTGGTTTGATGTTGCAACACAGGATGATGGTACAGAAAATACATACAAGTTACAGAAGAACGAAAAGAAATATAACTTGCAACCAATGAATAGGAGTTTTAAACCCAAAGCTTCTGAAGTGGAGCGTGCGTCCTTTTTAAGGTCGAATTTGAAGAGGCAATAAAGGAGACTAAAGAAGTGCATGCTCTAATTATGAGGCAAGCTATAGTAGAGCTTACAGATGTTGTGAAGTTGTTACTAGAGTAGTTCAATGACGTTGTGCGTGAAGAATTACCCATAGGGCTTCCACCTATAAGGGATATTTAGCATCACATTGATCTAGTTCCTAGAGCCATTTTGCCAAACTTACCCTAGTACAAGATAAGTCTAAAAGAGGCAGAAATTCTTAGAAAGCAAATGGAGGAATTACTGTGTAAGGGGCACATTCAAGAGAACACGAGTCCTTGTGCAGTTCCAGCATTGCTAACCCCCAAGAAAGAGGGAAGTTAGACAATGTGTGTGGACAGCAGGGCCATAAACAAAATTACTATAGGGTATAAGTTTCCCATTCCCTATCTGGATGACATGTTGGATGCGGTTCATGATGCACGGGTCTTCTAAAAAATAGACCTTTGTAGTGGATACCATCAGATACGAATCAGGCCTGGAGATGAGTGAAAGTCAGTCTTCAAGACAAAAAAGGGTTGTACGAGTGGCTTGTGACGCCATTCGGATTGTCCAATGCTCTTAGCATATTTATGAGGCTCATGAATCAAGTAATGAAACCGTTTATTGACAACTTCGTGGTGGTGTACTTTAATGATGTTCTGATATACAGTCAGATAGAGGAAGAGCATATAGCTCATTTGCGGGAACTCTTGATAGCACTGCAGAAGAATAAATTGTAAGTTAATCTGAAGAAGTGCAGTTTCATGACAAACAGACTGCTATTTCTTGGATATATCATTAGAGCAGATGGTATTAGAGTTAATGAAGAGAAAGTTCGAGCTATATTGGAGTGGCCAACCCCTAAAACAATAACATAAGTGAGGAGTTTCCATGGACTGGCTACATTCTATAGACGATTTATAAAGAACTTTACATTCTATAGACGATTTATAAAGAACTTTAGTAGCATTACAGCTCCAATTATAGAGTGCCCGAAGAAAGGGAAATTTCAATGGGGAGGAGAAACTGAGACTAATTTTGTTGTGTTGAAAGAAAAACTATGCACTGCTCCTGTTTTAGCACTACCAGACTTCCAGACCCTGTTTGAAGTTGAATGTGATGCTTGTGGTGTGGGGATAGGTGTTGTGTTGTCCTAACAAAAGAAGCCAGTAGTGATTTTCAGCGAAAAGCTTAGTGATGCTAGGTATAGGTGGTCTACATATGACCAAGAGTTTTACTTTGTGGTTCATGCAATAAAGACATGGGAGCACTACCTAATCAGTAAGGAATTTTTGTTGTATATAGATCATGATGCCCTGAAATATTTAAAGAGTCAGAAGAAAATTAATAAGGGTATGGATGCTAGGTGGACCTAGTTCTTATAGAAGTTCACCTTCATATTGAAGCATAAAGTTAGCACATAGAATAAAATGGCTGATGCATTAAGCAGGTGTGCTAACCAGCTTTTCACCATGAGTTAAGAGGTTATGGGTTTCAAAATTGTGAAGAGTTTGTATGCCACTTGTTAGACCTCGGTTCCGAACCCCAACATTCGGAATCCTAAAACGCAATCTTCATTTCCTCGTCTTTCTGGAGTCCAACTCTTGCTCTGATACCAAACAATGCTGAACCCTAATTCTAGAGCCCAACATTTAGAGGCATAAAACGTGAGTGGATTATCCTATAGGATTATTTCCGTGAACTCTCATTAACCATCATCCAACAAAGGTGGCGTGCTCACACCAGTCAAACATAAAAAACAATCTCATTTCTTCAACTCAACCATTTTAACAAATAAGTCAATTATGATCATACACAACTGAAACCACTTCAATTTATCATTTCATTACTAAAGCAAAAGAGTTTGAAAAAAAACTTTATTTATATATCAAAAGCCACATCATTGGATTATTACAAAATACAAAATACACATGATACAATTGAATCCTTATGCTTAATATGATTCTAAATATCAAAAGTTTCTGAACTAACTTAATTACAAAAGTTTCTAATACCTTGGAGTTTCCGATACCTTGCAAGGATTGCTAACCTTCTTGTTCTGCACCTGAGGATGGAATAGAGGGGTGAGCAACACAGCTCAGTGGCTAATATATTCATAGCCATTGGCAATTGACCAAAGTCAAGCATATGTACACGTATATGTAGATATGTATCCAACAATTTAAACATTCACCAATTGAGCTCAAAACTCATAACACAAAACACTCAATTGCTTCATACTTGGCAATTCAATTATGCAATGCACAAATAAATGGCTCGAGTGTTCCATGGAATGAAAGAGAGAAACCAAAGTTTGCTCTGTGAACAAAACGAGTCCGAATTCTCATGATCTCGTGACCTCAAGCGGGCAGCCGGGAGAAGGCTATGGGTCAACGTGCACATGACTAATGAAACGTTCCTCTCTTGCCCAAACACAATCAAATTTCAATGCTTAACTCATTTCACACACATTCATACTTTTCATGCTCATCATGCTTTTCCCTCTTTTCATGTATACAAAAATGCCATGACATTTTTCAAGGTATAACATGATCATAATCACATGCATTTTCAACAATCACAATAATTCAAAACAAGCAATTTAACACACAATACAGAAGCAAGACAATTTGCCCATATTACACAACAACTATAAATATATTACCTACCTAAATTGCTTGCCAAAATCCAATTCAAGCTTGTCTTTCCTCTTGCTTTTGAATTGTATTTTCTTAGTTTCCTTCAAACAAACCAAGATTCATTCAACACAATATTCTAATAAAATTCATAAAACTTCAATAATCACATAAATGAAATAAGTACAAAATTAAACTTAGGCTTAATCTACCCATAGCTTATCTAGGTTAGAAAAAACCCAAAACCTAGTTTAAAAACCCTAAAAATCCAGATTGGTTCTCTTCTTTCTTCCAACATAACTCATTTCTTTCTCTAATCCCTTTCTCTAACCAAACAAGAAGAAAAGTAATGGAGTTTACCTTAACAAGATGATTTCCTCTTCATTTTCTTCTTCTTTCTTTCTCTCTCACGATTTTCTCTTCTTCTTCCCTAGCTTCCACGATTCTTCTTCTTTTCTCTTCTCTCATGTTTTTTTCTTCTTCTCTTTTCCAATCTCATGCACACTTCTCTTCTTCTTCTTCTTATTCAAGATACATTTTTATTCTTGTTTTTCCAAGTTTAACCTTCTCTTTGTTGTCCTTCCAATTTTGCCCCTCATTTTAATGTAATGTCCATATACCCTTTTGGTCTCTAATGTCTAATTACATTCTAACTTAATTCTAACTTTTCCATCCAAATTCTAAATTCTACTCATACTCACTAAATTAATGGACTTAATTCTAAAAATAGATAAATAAACAAACAAATCATAATTAAATAATTAACCAAATAATAAATAATTTAGAAAAATTCAAGATCCAACAATAATTATGAAGTATGGTTCTGCACCAACTTGAAGTACCAACTTTTGATTCGGTGAACCTCTCTCTGATACCAATTGTAAAATCTGAAGGATGTGGTTTTGCAAAATCTAGTACCGCCACAGCTAATTGTAACTGTTTCTGTTAATTGCTTGATATAAAGCAACTGCGTTAGCAACTGTTAATTTTCTAACACAGAAAAAGAAAAATTAAACAAAAAATTAAACAAATCAACACCAAAGATTGGGTAACGCAGTTCGGCACACCTTGCCTACTTCTGCGAGGCCCTTATCCAGTTTAAACAACTTTCACTTATACAATAGTTTTACTTAAGGCATTATAAAGCCGACTCACCTATACCTTGACACTATCCCTTGTCCTCACAACCTGTGAAAATAAATCTCACTCAATAACACAACCACCTCGTGCTAACCTCAATAGAGGATTTTCTCAACAATGTTTGATAATAAAGATAATAAATAAACAACTCAAGTGATTTAAATCATAAAGACATAAACAAAGACATTTGAGATAAGAAAACAACTCCCTTAACAATGCAGCTTTGTCAACGAAAGAATAGGAAGTTGTCCACTAAGAAATCCACTGTGAACCTTCAATATTGTCACTAAAACATCCCACACACAGTAGGCATGAAAACTCAACAAACGAACAAATGTTTCATCACCGAAACATCATAAACAAAAGAGCTGCAACCATCCACAATCTGCTGGAGGTTTTTCACACAAAAATAATATTTGGACAGATCAGAAAATTCAGGCCACTATTCAAGAAAATGCAGTCACACAAATCATCAATCTGATATATGTTTCATCACCGAAACATCAGAAAATACAGCTGCACACTTAACAAAAATAATTGTTATTTTTCCCTCATAAAAACAATGGAGTTGCAGTCTAATTATTAACCCGTATGTGCATAATAGAGCATGTCATTGCTCACATAAAAACAAAGAAACGTGACTGCACAAATTAGTTAATTTTTTGCCAGTTTTCTATCACAACCCAGAACTATATCGGGCAAATGACAACCGCCGCATACCCGGGCTAAGGGTACCGTAACCCGACTATGCAAGGTTAATTGAATATTCTTTAAAAACATTTGGAAAGCACAATATTTGTATTTTGAAAATCCTAAAACTCAATCAAAACACCTGTAAATTAGTTTTAAACGCACTTCTATATTCACATTAAAACTCTACCGCAACTTATGGATTTTTAAGTCCACTTAAGAGCAATCTCAACAACAGTACTAAAGGTTCATACATAAGGTCATTTACAAACCACAAGACAGTCAAGAATTAAATTACAAAATCATAAAGCATATCTACATAATCATGAGCCACTATATAACAAAATTCCAAAATAGAGACTACCCACGTGCGGTGATGCCCTGAAAATGTCAAAAGACCACAAGATCCATTTAGAGCTTCAAGCTCACCAAATTAAAATGCATGGTTGGAAAAGCGGAGGGGGTGAGTATACTATATACTCAGTGAGCAGGAAAAATATATATCGCAAACAGAACCCGATGCACACTAAGACGATCTAGATAACCTAAGGACGGTTTTTTTTCCACGCATCTAGCATGCACATAACTACCTATGAAGTGAACATATATGACATAGAAACACATAGGCCTAGCTTATGACTCAACCTATACAGGTTAGGAACTACATAGGCCTAGCCTATTAATCACTCATCTAGTGAACATAGGTTCCAGTTCCAATACACAAGAGCTAAAAAGCATCACATGTATAAATCAAATCTCGTCGAGAAGCCAAATCTCATAATAGGCCAAAATAGTTATGTGTGTTACCACTAGTCGGCCAAACTAGTGCGCACACCCACCGATTCCTGGTGTTGACTCGACTTTCATCTGTGGTGAGTTCAGACTACAGTCAACATGAGTGTCATGATCTTAGGTGATGACCTCGTCAGTGATCAGACCTCTAAGTGTGCAATCACCCGCAAGTCTCATAGAAAGGTGTCGATATGAGGACTCGACTGTTATGTACCAACGTTAAGGGTATAGGGGTTGCTTAATCTATTGTGCCTAGCACACAAATGGCCAATCGTTACCTCACCAATCACAAAAATCATATTCAAATATTAAGTACTAAAATCAAGTAAGGCACCATGCCTTTATTTATCGGTCCAACTGATAAAATGGAAGATTGTCATGGCTTTAAGCGAAAAGAGAACATATAGACGTAGCATACATGACTCAGTTATGCATATGTAAGTTCTAAAACATTATTTCAAGCAATAAAAGTCATCTTTTGCACTCCAAGTGCAAAGTTGTTCAAAAATATAGTTTTAGAAAATAAAACATTATCCTTTGCACTTCAAGTACAGGTTTGTTGAAAACAATATCATTTCTCAAAATACTTAATAAAAACATCAATTGCCCTCTAAGCGCAAAGAGTTATTCAAAATAATGTCATTTATTAAATACATAAGTATACTAGCATCTATTTGAGATTCAATTCTACTATGCATTACTTAGGTTCAAAATTTACATACAAGTCATCATGCATGTCTTGGGATGTCCTAATCCTATTTGAGAGGTATAGTTCCCCCAACTCATCTTTAAAGAAGGTGTACACTCCCTTGACTTCAACAATCCTCAGTACGAGCTCCTTAATCCACAGCTCCCAAGCCTTTATACATACAAATATAAAATGTATTTACTACTCAAACATGTATCTCATATTTATACACCACCATATAAGTGTATAAAACACAATATCACTATCTTTAAGCTATTGGATTCGGCCATTAAGCTTCTCAAATGGTTATTTCCCTTATTATTCACATAAGCTTTCTTTTGCATTTTCCAAGGCATTTAATGCCTTTGATCTAATTCTTACACGGTTTAAAACATAATTAAGCACATTTTTATCCAAGCACATTAGGTCACTACTCATCAATCTAAGCAAAAATTCAAGTTTACTCTAAGTAAACAAGAAAGCCTCTTTCCAATGCACATTATTACAAACCTTAAATCCTAAGCCAAGTTCACTTAGGCATTTTATTAAACATCTAATATAACAAGATAAGAGCATAAATTACTATGAAAAATTCTTGAAAATATGACACTTCCAACAACAACACATTTCACCAATCCATTCAATCCAATTCCCTTCATTTAAGCCATGTTCATCGTAATTATACAACTCATTACATTAATCCATTTCTTCCCCCATCATTCCGGCCAAGCCTTATCCAATATACATCTTCATTTTTCATCATTAATTCACAGTATACATACACAATTAACACCATAAAATTCATTTAAACCATCAATTTCAAAAGATATTCAAAATTCCACAAACTTTCACCAAACAGAGGGCATCTCGGTTTTGGCTTAAGGAGACTTCTCCATGACACATTTCATTCATCTAAACCATGTTTCATGCATATTCAAGCGTGGAGAACAACATATCTTAACACTAAACTCAAAATCATAATATGGAGAGAGATGAGACAAATTTTACCTAAAATTCCTTTAGTGATATCTTAAAATCTTTTGATAATTTCTCAAATCTATTGATAGATTTGAGTTCCTTGATCCCAAATTAACTTAAAACACCTTAATTTGGGTTAGAGAATAAAAAAATGGTGGAAATTTGGTGATGGTCGAATGGTGTTTTTCTCTTCCTCTCTTTACCTTTCTTCTCCTTTATTTCAATTAAAACAAAGTGTTTTTAATATTTAATAGGGGAGTGCACGACCACACAAGGAAGAAGGGTTTAGAATGTTGACTCTTCTTTGACCAACATGGTGAAATTACCTTTTTGCCCTTAGCTTATATGAAATTACCATTATATCCTCCAAACTTTTCCTAAATTTACAATTAAGCCCAAAATTTAGGAATGACCAAAACTTTTATTTTTATTTTGGTCCCCGAACTTTTAAAAATTATAATTAAGCCCCTTAACTTTATAAAATTACATATTGTTCCTCTAAGAATTGAAAAATTACATTTAAGTCCCTTAACTTTTAAAAATTTGTAAATAAGCCCTTATGTACATCAACTTTTCCAATTAAGCTTTCTAAGTGTCCAATAAGTCTATAAATTTTCTAATCACCTCTAAGGCATTAGAACACATAACTCGACCACCATGGCCATATCCATCCATTGGACTCAGTTTTACACACTTAGAAGCTTATATGTCATAAATGTCCAAGATTTCTCATACCAGTGAACTCTAAGTTCATATAAGGGCATATAACATTATATATCACTGGCATATATACCAAAAGGATTCAAATACAATTTTTAACTCATATAGAACCATGTATATATCAATATATAGTAGTATCTCCAAGTACAGACCAATACAAAAGGGTTCAGAGAGTCTAGTGTTACATTTTTCCTCACAAAACACCACATATTCAGTCTAGAAAATCATGTTAAACCTAGTAGAAATGCAGCTTCAAAATAGTCAATAAATTCTATACAAATTGAGCCACCTTAGATAACCATCATCACCAAAATAGGCTTCCAAAAATAGCTACAAAATCACCAAAAAATCTGCACATTTTCTTTATTAAGATATGGTGATTTTGTCCTAAATAATAAATCCTATCTTCACTAGGATTTTACCCTTCATGTAATTTTACCTTCAAGAGTCCCAACCAAGGTAAACTTCCAAATATATCCAACTATATCTAATTACAAATAATGTTCAAAATTAATTTATAAGATATCATAACATATATCTTTATAATCTCACTCTTTTCGGCATCATTTGTCACATATACGAAATCCCCTTTAATAAGAGAATTGGACACTCCGCCTTAATCGAACATCAATTTTCAAATAACTTTCAAATATCCAGGGAAACTGTTAGACCCTGTTTCTAGAGTTCAACTCTTGCTCTAATACCACAATATGTTAGACCTCACTTCTGGAGCTCAACACTCGAAGTCGTAAGAAGTGAACCTGTTACCCTAAGGCATTGGGTCATTTCAATGAACCCTCATTAGCCATTATCAGTTCATCCTCATTCCTATAACATCTCAAACCACCAAGAGCGAGCCCACACTAGTCAGATACCCAAATCACCACTTGGCTTTTTTTTTAATAATTGTAGTTCTATGTTTCTATTTCATTTAGGAACAAGAATCAACTCATTCGAAGTTCTACCAATCAAGATATGATTTAAATACCGAAGTATGTTCATAACCTAGTCATGCTCTCCTAACCGATCACTCACTTTCTTTCCACCAATATTTTTCAAATCAACACCAAAGGCTACCAATTTTTATGGACAGATGGGAAAATGCGTTAGAAATCTCTTGGTTTAAAAATCACTTCATTTGGAGGTCAGATGATAAAGTTATTTCCAAAAGAATCAAACATGGTCTTATTCTCAAATGGATCAGACGAAGGGATTAAGTCACAGAAGGATCAGACGAAGTTTCAGTCTAAGATGAACCAGACGAAGGGTCGGTCTAAAATGAACTAGACGAAGGTTTAGTCTAAGAAGGAATCGGACGAATGTTCAGTCTAAGAAGGAATCAGACGAAGGTTCAGTCTAAGAAGGAATCAGACGAAGGCTCAGTCTAAAATGAACCAGACGAAGGCTCAGTCTAAGAAGGAATCAAATGAAGGTTCAGTCTAAGATGAATCAGACGAAGGCTCAAGCTAAAATGAACTAGATAAAGGTTCAGTCTAAGAAGGAAGTAGGCGAAGGTTCAGCCTAAAAAGGAATCAAACGAAGGTTCAGTCTAAGAAGGAATCAGACGAAGGCTCAGTCTAAAATGAACCAGACGAAGATTCAGTCTAAGAAGGAATCAAACAAAGGTTCAGTCTAAGATGAATCAGACGAAGGCTCAGGCTAAAATGAACTAGAAAAAGGTTCAGTCTAAGAAGGAAGCAGACAAAGGTTCAGCCTAAGAAGGAATCAGACGAAGGTTCAGCCTAAGAAGGAATCAGACAAAGGCTTAGTCTAAACTGAACCAGACGAAGGTTTAGTCTAAGAAGGAATCAGGCGAAGGTTTAGTCTAAGAAGGAATCAAACGAAGGTTTAGTCTAAGATGAACCAGACGAAGGCTCAGTCTAAAATGAACCAGACGAAGGTTCAGTCTAAGAAGGAAGCAACTGAAGGTTCAGTCTAAGAAGGAATCAGACGAAGGTTCAGTCTAAGAAGGAATCAGACGAAGGCTTAGCCTAAAATTAATCAGACGAAGGTTCAGTCTAAGAAGGAATCTGTCGAAGGTTCAGTATAAGAAGGAACCAGATGAAGGTTCAGCCTAAGAAGGAGCCAGACAAAGGCTCGGTCTAAATGAACCAGACGAAGGCTCAGTCTAAAATGAACCAGACGAAGGTTCAGTCTAAGAAGGAATCAGACGAAGGTTCAGTCTAAGAAGGAATCAGACAAAGGTTAAGTCTAAGATGAACCAAGAGAAGGCTCAGTCTAAAATGAACCAGACGAAGGTTCAGTCTAAGAAGGAATCAGATGAAGGTTCAGTCTAAGAAGGAATCAGATGAAGGTTCAGTCTAAAATGAACCAAACGAAGGTTCAGTCTAAAATGAACCAGACAAAGGTTCAGTCTAAGAAAGAGTCAGATGAAGGTTCAGTCTAAGAAGGAATCAGATGATGGCTCAGTCTAAAATGAACCAGATGAAGGCTCAGTCTAAGACGAACCAGAAGAAGGCTCGGTATAAAATGAACCAGACGAAGGTTCTTCTACGGGGTCTTCCTTACATCACCAAAAATTCTAAGTCACTAACTACATTTTCCAAAGCATCTCCATTTATAATGATCATATCTCTCAACTTCGATATCCAAAAGTTGCATACTTTATACCATTGGAAAGATAAGACGATAAGCTATAACTTCTAAGAAGACAACTTTGCCAAATTCAGCCTATATTAAGACAGTATTTCCCCTGAAGTCAGAACAAACATTTACCCTTATGAAAGACTTGAAAATTTTCCCAAATTCACTCCCTCTATTGTAACATCATTCTTATCCATTCAACTACGTCTCATCATTCATAATTCCTATTTTCTTTTCCATAAGATCTATTTATATATATATATATAACAACAATTCATGTTCAAAAATCATCAGCTCAAGTTGATAACTCCTTCAAGCATATCTAATTTCAACTCACTTCGTCTATACACAATTCATATTTCATTAACACCAAGGATAAGAGTTTACAAAACTTTAATGGCATTCCAAGCCACATTACATCATCGGTATCAAAATCCAAAATACAAAAAATATAAACCCGATGATTCTGGAAATGTGTCTAAAGCCTTGTTTTACATAAACTAACTTCAAATACAAAATATGCATAATCGGAGCGATGCCTTGACTCTTAGTCACTCAATCTCATTCTCTTCACCTGAAGATGGGAAAGAAAGGGGGTAAGCTCAAAAGCTCGTGCGTAACAGTTTATAACAGAAAAATAAGCAAAACCTTTGAAAACATTCACTTGTCATAAAAATTTCTTATTGAGTTTATAAAACACAAGGTTCCTAAATTTTCAACCAAAATTTTACAAACAACAAAACATGAATGCATCAAACTTATTAACATATCATACGCACATAAGCACATCAGAATGGCTTTGGTGGATCCAAAAACAGAACGTACAACACATTTTCCATATAATGGTCCTGTGTAGTTGTGAACAGAACGTATTATCGCAATCCCACTTAATGGTCTTGCATAACCGTGAACTTAGGGGAGTCCATAAAGGAGCTACATACCACTAGCGAGCAGGCGGGAGAAGCCTTTTTGTCAAAGTGCACTTGACTTAACTTAGGGGACCACCACAAACCACATAATCATGCATTTCACGTCTTGTAAACATATTGCCCAAAATGGCACTTTTCTAAAACTTGATTTTTCATAAACATGAGTTATTTCGAAAACCATTTCCAAAAACATGATTTCACAAACATGTTATCTTTTCAAAAATATCACTTTCAAAGTCTTTTTATAAATCATCACACAATTCATATAACAAACATATAGCAAGTTCTCAATTCATTCAAGAAGCAATAAATGCAACACTTATGATGTCATTTAAATCATTAAATTTCCCTTATTCAAAGAAAACATTAGTGGCTTATTTACTTTATTATAAACATGTACCCACATTGATCTCCTTGCTTAAAACTTTGCTCAAAATGTCTCTCCTCTTATTCCCCTTGCCTTTTTTGATTTCCTTTATCAATGGCAAAATTTCCATTTAATAAGAATATCAAATTAGAGAACCTATAAGACATAATCACTAAAATTAATCTTAGAATACTTAAAATCATGCATTTTCTAAGCTCCATGAACTAAAATCTTCCAAAAATCCAAAAGATTCAAAATGATCATACCTTGATTCTTCACCAAATCAAGAGTTTCTTGGCTCTAATGAAATCACTTCTCTTCCTCTACCTTTTTCTCTTCTTAAACCACCTTAAAAACTCTCTTGAAGGCTAAGAAAAATCAAAATCTAGCTCATTTCCTTCTTTTCTCTACAACAACGACACACTATCTCTCTTTCTTTCTTATTTTCGTATTTCTCTTCTTTCTCTCCCTCAATTCATGTGTTTCTTCTTCCCTTAAAAGCAAGACAACACTTCTTCTTCCAATTATGCCCTTAATGATCATAAAATGTCCATTTTTCCCTTCCATATAAGTTTGTGGTCTTTTATGCTTAAGTGTCTCGCCAAAAACACCCTTGAACAATCTTATAACCTTAACACTTTAACTCCGTTGACCCATGCAATAAATCCTACTAACTTTGACATTGACATAATAAATAACTCCAAAATTTTAATCTATCAAAACCTCAAAAATTATTTAAATCATGCTTAATTCAACAAGATAAAAATTCGAGGGCTAATAGAAACAATAATAGAAGCAATAATCCCAAGCATTCAAATTATCTAACTATCATCCAAGTTTCTCCCCCTTGGGACAGAAAGGATGCCAAAAACAAAGAATGTCTTCAATGGGATAAATCTTAATGAATAAGGATTCATAAAAATTAGTAGTAGGTGCAGCAGAAGAACCATAAGCACATAATCAAGTCGCATAAAGACAAGATGACAATTTACCACCAGTCAAAACACTAGCCAACATATCATTACTCATATCAAAGCCATCCGCATACAATTGATAAAATTAATAAACCCCCAAAAATGCATTCAATGAATCATAATCAAACTTAATCAATCTCCTCCTCACATAAACCATATGAAAGCATATTGTGCCTAAACTTATACAACCCATGATGTGGAGAGAAACCAAGATAAAACTTAGAAAACCCGAATCTTCTTATAGGTTTCCAACCAAGCATCAACATTTTCTTGACATAAGTCTGTAAATCAAAATCCAAAAGCAAAATTCTCAAATCATTAAGCCAAATCTCATTTTCACATCAAATCTACTATTGAGCAATTAAGGGGAAAAAAAAAGCCAAACACACACCAATCACCTAAACCTTAGTAAACCCATAAATTAAAACTCAAAAAGTCTAGACATTAACTCCTTCGAACCTTTTTTTATTTTTTTTAATGAACAACATCAATATACTTCAAAAATGTAAAGTACATAATCCACATGACCCTTAAAGAAATTCAAACATGCCACATTATCTTTATCATTAACTGTCTGATTGGTTTCTTCCTCTAAAGAATTGGTTCTCTGTCTTAGCAGTTTCTTTCCTAATAACAGCTAACTATGAATTTGGACAATTTATGGTATTAAATCCCTCGTGTGTTTGTTCTGATGTGTGAGGCCAATTTTTCTAACCCAATTTTGCTTTGGAAACATTGGTTGCTGTTGAAAATTCTTCAAAGGTTGTCGGGATTTTTTTTTGTTTTGAGCCCTTTAAAACAACATTTGTAACAAGTTGTAGCAATTTGGTCTTATATGACCCTTTACACCACAAAAGTGACATGTAGGAATGAACTTTCTGCTTCTCTTGGTATTTCTTCTTTCTTACTTGATATTGCTTCTTTGACAAATCTAACTTCACCATTTTGCTCATAATTCAACTTAGAACATTCACCTTTGTTGTAACAACCCGTTACCTTTGATGAGGCTAGAATTGTGAATTGTGAAAAATTTTGTGAGAAATTGGGAAAATGCATTTCATGCAGTATTATTTGT
>JANITX010000005.1:22205211-22215236 GCA_027564395.1 Erythroxylum ulei
GATTATTTTATAATTTTATTAAATTTAAGAAATATTTTATAATTTTAAAAAATTATATTAAATATTGATCGGTGCAGTATTCCAAAACTGAATATAATCTGTTACAATATTTGCCTTCTTTCTTAAAACTATGTTTAATTGGACATAAAGTTTTGAATGGAATGAAATAAAATGAAATGATTTATAATAGAATGAAATGTAAACAGATGTAATATTAGAAAATTGTTGTTTGAGAGAGATGAAAGAATTCATAATATAATATAGTGAAATATTGTTTGAAAGAAGAGTTTATAATATAATATAGTGAAAAGTTGTTTATTATTTTATATTACATCCTAAACCACGCAAATAAGTGGTTTCTTATTTTTATTGTTTAGGATAGAATGGATTAGGATAGAATGAGATGTAATATGAAACTCTTTTTTTCCATTCTATTCTATTATAAACTTTCGTCTTCAAATAATAAAATAATATTATATTATATTCTATTTTATTAATAAACTAACCAGAGTGGTAGAGACACGATACTTTATAACGAGAGCAAGTATTAATTTCCTATTTCTTACCCTAAAAATTTAAAGCGAACGGAGAAAGATGACACGTACCAAAGACACGTTTCTCTTTTGCGCCTTGGCAAACCAAAGCTAACGTTACACCCTCCAAATTTCCATCCTGAAAGCTAACGATGCAGTTGCTAACTGCAGTTTGAAATATACCAAAAGATCGACACGTGTTCTAGCGTAGTTGTAACTCTTTGCCTCTCCCGCCATTCTCTCCCCCCCTCACGTATCTCTCTCTGTCTCAAGCATTTTCTTTTTGTTGCACTTTCTCAATATCTAAACCAACGCTTTATTAATTCATCCACGATCCAACATGGGTTTTGTTTCAAGCTTGATTCTTGCTTTGTTTTAGTGTTGCTTTCTCCTCATTTCTATCATTAGTGTCCATATGAATGTATTTTTCATTTGCAGCAAGGTTGATTCTTTCTCAGGGAAGTTGAAGGGATTCGGTATATCTTCCTTTTCTTGGTGGTTTTTGGATTTGGCTGTATAGAGATGTCTAGAAATTTTGATACTGTAAGGAAAACCCCGCCTGGGATTTTGATTATAAGAAGCATAAGAGGCAGAGATTGGAGCCTGAGCACATATAGGTATATGGTTTTGTTAATTACCTTTATAGCGTATGCTTGTTATCATGCATCCAGGAAACCTAGTAGCATAATCAAGAGTGTGTTGGATCCTGAGCCTAAACATTTTCACAAGTATCCATGGCCACTTGGCAACGTTTTCATTAATGACGAATTCAGGTTTAGGAACAAGGATAGGATCACACATGAAGGTTGGTATCCGTTTAACGGCAAAGATGGGACTTCCAAATTGGGTGAGATTGATGTGGCTTTTCTTGCATGTTACTCTATGGGTATGTATGTTGCTGGGCATTTGGGTGACACATTGGACTTGAGGTTGTTTTTGACATTTGGGATGATTGGAAGCGGCATTTTTGTGGGGTTATTTGGGATCGGGTACTTTTGGAACGTTCATGCTTTTTGGTACTTTTTGGTCATGCAAATGATTGCTGGGTTATTTCAAGCCACTGGTTGGCCTTCTGTTGTAGCTGTGATTGGGAATTGGTTTGGGAAAAGAAAGAGGGGGTTAATAATGGGAATTTGGAATGCACATACTTCAGTTGGGAATATCAGTGGATCTCTTCTTGCTGCTAGTGTTTTAGACTGTGGTTGGGGATGGTCTTTTATAGTTCCAGGTGCTTTTATTGCGATGGGAGGTGTATTGGTTTTCTTGTTCTTGCCTGCTTATCCTGAAGACATTGGATTCCCTTGCCCAAATGACTCTGCAGGTGGTGATGCAGAAACTCAAGCTCCAAAAGGAAGCATTGCGGAAGATGATAAGGTTGCTGTTGTTCCGAATGGATCAGGACTTAGGACAAGTGTTGGGCTTCATGAAGCTTGCTTAATACCTGGAGTGATACCATTTGCCTTGTGCCTGTTCTTCTCCAAACTTGTAGCTTATACGTTCCTATATTGGCTGCCATTTTATCTAAGCCAGACGGGTAATTTCTCCAATTTTGACTTTGAGTTCATTCATTGCAATTTAGATAGCTGCTCTAAATTTATCTTCTCGTCAAGTGTCTTCTGATTTTAGTTGATGTTTGTGCTTAGGAGTGAGAAGAAATTGCTATGATTAATTCTCACAATTAATAAACATGTAGTGTTGGTTCAAATAATTTAAAGTTGGACTTTATGTGATTTTATGTTGGTCAGGCTTGTGACTTTATGTTGGAGGCTGTAATTTGTTAAAATTGTTGTAACCTTTGATTTACATGGACTATGGTTGTCTGATTAGACAATACTACTTTTAAAGCAACTTGTACTGGAAACCTGACTTCTTTGGTTTGAAGTATTTCAATTATTGAATAAATATGTCTGTGATCAGATGAATACTATCTGATGTGTTCCCATGCTTGGCTACCACCATTGAAAGTGGACACAAAGCGTTAAGCAGTTTTTTTTCTCATGCTCATTTTTCTTCTTTAGGGCATGGGATTCATGTAAGGGTTGTAAACTAACTCACAGTTCCATAAGAACAAAATGATTTAATGTACTCGTTGCTACTTCTGCATGAATGCATTTCATAACCATGTAAAATTCTGACTATAAGTACCATCTGAAAGGTTATTTGTTGCAAATACTGTTCAGTTGAAAGCATCCGAAGCTAGATTGTTACAGATGTTCTTCATACATTATGTTTGACTTCACACTAAAAGATGTTTTTCTCTTTCAGAAATTGGAGGAGTGTATATGTCTGTGAAGTCAGCTGGAAACCTGTCTACTCTGTTTGATGTTGGGGGTATTTTTGGTGGAATTATTGCTGGATATGTGTCTGATAGAAGTCGATCTCGGGCCACTACAGCTGCCAGTTTCATGTATGCTGCAATTCCTTCAATGCTTTTGTATCGTGCTTATGGGGGTGTCTCAAAGAAACTGAACATTTTGCTGATGATGATTGCGGGGTTATTTGTTAACGGACCCTATGCACTTATCACTACTGCAGTTTCTGCAGATCTAGGCACCCACAGTTCTCTCAGGGGAAATTCTCGAGCCCTTGCAACAGTGACTGCCATTATTGATGGCACTGGTTCAATTGGTGCAGCCCTTGGTCCTCTTCTCACTGGGTTTCTTTCAACAAAGGGATGGGACTCTGTTTTTCTGATGCTGATGATTTGTGCTCTTATTGCGGGACTGCTTTTGTCACGCCTGGTCAAGGCTGAAATTGCAGAGAAGATCAATAAACGGATGCCTTCATCCAGTGAACGGCACAGTCATAAAGGTAATGCCATGAACTGCCCTGTTACTTATTACATTCTCTTTCACACTTAAACTACCAATTTAAATTTATTTGAACATTTGAAATAAAAGTTTATTTAAGAATATTTTAAAACTTGTTCACACTTAAACAACCAATTTAAATGTATTTGAACATTTGAAATAAAAGTTTATTTAAGAAATATCTTTTAGGGTAGAATGAGTGGCCAAAGCTTAGAAAGTAGGGGAAATATGTACACAAATGATAACTTGATTATAGTAAAAATTGCCTTACAAATACAAGGAATTTGTAACTTGTGACTAGGGGCCTATAAAAATTGGTTTCTTCTGTTAGTGGAACTAAATTTAGTAGAAGGAAGGAAAATAATTGATTACGCTTGTGAATTGAAGATCGCTATCTTGACCGTCTCCTATATGGATTTTAGCTTTTCTTCCCATGATGAAGTTCCTGGCTTATAACAACAAACTTCAGTTGCTTTGTTCTAGTGATAATCTCTTGGTCCTGAAGAGGGAAACAATCTTCCAATGCCAAAAGAGAACTACGCAAGTCATTGAATCTACTGTTGATTTTATCTTCTTCCCTTTAGCACCTCATTCCTTTAACCACTCCAAATCAACCATCATTTGAAATGCTCTGGCATCTCTTATTTCGTTTTTCACTGTGAATGAAAGATGAGTTGACAATGTAGATGAATTTTTCATAGTTAGTTGCATGTTATTGACCATGAAACATTGCATGCCTACCCTACAATCACAAGGCAAATAAGAATCTTAGATAGAATAAAAAGTTTCCATGTCTTTTTCTCCCTGTTAGCTTCTTTTGATAAATGTTTTTGCTTTCTATCTAATGGACTTTCACAACCCTGTTAAAATTGTCTTTTAATTGGTCACTTCTCTATTTTGTTTATATCCGAGTGATTTTCTAGTTTTTCGATTGTCAGCTTCTTCTTTTGTTTATATGATTTTATGATCCTTAATCCACCTCATTAATCACTTTTCCTTTTTGCAGCTACTGCATCCCAGCCTCTTCTAAGCAATCAACGGTGAAAATGTTGCTATTAGAACCAAAGTCTAAGGGATCAGCTCAATAAACTAGTTCAGTGATGGTTTGAATAATTGTCACAAAAATTTTGTGTCCCTGTATAAGTTATTATCGCACATTCCACAATTCCTGTTTAAGTTATTATCACTTACTATCACATATTCCACAAACTTGTTATATCTATATACTAATGAACACTTGTAGAGTTGTCAATACTTTGTTTTAGAGGACTCTCGATTTTGATAAATCATTATGGAGGAAGCCAGTTTAGGTGGTCGAATGGCACCATTGTTATGGATGAACTCTATACTCTTGTGTCTTTTGAAACTGGATTTACTTATACTTGATGTTGTTAAGTTGGTTGTTGATACAACATCATTGTTATTATTCTATTTTGTGGGAGTTTATAGGGTCCTCACACAAATGAGGGTGTAGTGGGAAAAACAGTAACGTGGAACACATTAATGAATGGAAATCGGAGAAAAATTTGAAAGTTGTATTGATAATGATATCGTCTCTAAGAAAGAGGACCTAGATTAAGGATACAGTCCCAATTTTCCCCTACCATATAAACCCCTGAGATACTAAGCTTCTTACAACAGCCTAACAGAACCTAATAGACTTGAAAAATTGCGCTCTTACAATTGGTAGCCATGCTAACGGTAAGTAAAGAAAATAAAAAACAAATATTTAGCAAGTATACGTGAATTAAAAATGACTACAAAACATACTCTGTGTAGCTTTAATAGAAGATTGCGTTTGGAAACTTCTATAATAACACCTCGCCCTTTAGAACGTTCTTGTTCTCAAGGACAATTTGTAGTGTCAATGGTAGCCATGAAATTTGAAAAAACTATATAGCAAACTTATAGTATTCAACCCATAAAATATCCTCCTGAGAAGCATAAGCCCCTTAACCAATACATTTGTGACAATATGTCTCCATTTTTTGACCATCTTCCTGTCTAACAAGGTCGCATGTTGTAGGGCTGCTACTTTATGTTTGTCCATAATAGGCAAAATAAAATATGGTGGTGTTGTTTAAGGAGCGACATATGAAAAACATAGTGCATTTTGGGTCCAGGAGGTAATGCTAGCTTGTACATGACGTCTTCGATCTTTTCAATTACTTCAAAATGGTCGTAGTAATTGGCAGACAATTTTTGAAATGCTCAATTAGGTATGGTTGATTGGCGATAAGGTTGTATCTTTAGGTATACATAGTCCCTAAATTGAGAAGTGCGTTCCACCTGTTTTGTATTTGCTTGTTTCTTCATGTGACCTTGAGCATTGACTAAGTTTCTCCTTAATACGGATGATATTTGCTTGCATGTTTGAAGTTCTCTGTCCACAAGTCTACAACAGAGCTTATTGCCAAGTAGGTATCACCCTATTAGGAGAGCCATACAAAACCAGGAATGGTGTCATCCAAATAGCTGACTGATACTTTGTGTTGCACCAATATTTCGCGAGAGATAACCAACTATCCCACTTCCTAAGGGTCTCCCCTGTTGTACAACATAAAAAACACTCTTAAGACTTTGTTAACAATCATTATTTGGCCATCTGTAAGTAGTGGATTTGAGGAGTTTAACATCTTGTACCGAGAATAGCTCATCCTTGAATAAGATCATGAAGATCGGGTCATGATAAGATAATAGTTTTGGGCTAACCATGGAGATGGACAACTACATCCATGAATTTCTTAGCAACCAAAGTCATTATGATTGGTCCCTTAAAAGAAATAAAGTGATTGTATTTCGTGAATTGATCGATCATAACTAGAACAATGCTCTTTCCATTGGAAAGAGGTAACCCCACAACAAAATCAAGTGAAATCTCCTACCATGCACCTGTGGAATAGATAATGGTTGTAGGGTTCCAAGATATTTGGTTAATTCCAGTTTATTGCGCTAAAAATTGGCTCACTACTTCACTTAAACCTTAACATCTTTTTCGATTCCCTTCTAATAAAATGATTCCCAGAGCCTTTGATAAGTAGTATCATGCTCTGAATGCCCTCTTTATGGTGAACTATGGTATACATCCAACATTTGTTGCTTAAGCATCTTGTCATCACCAATCACAAGTTTGCCTTTGCGTATGAGTATCCCATAAGTACTTAGATAAGTCATGAGGATTGGCTTCTAATCATTGGAAAACCTATTGTAGCTCAAGGTTCTGTTGCTAGCTAGCCTTCACGTGATCCAATAAGGTGAGTTGACCATCGATAATGCAAAAAGTGAGGATGGTGTAGCTTTGCGATATACGACATTAACCTTTTATTTTCAAAACCCTTATTGTATTGAATAATGAATTGGTAGCTCGTTAATTTTCTCAGTCCCCAGTGTTGCATTTTGGTAGTTGTAGGTTGCTCTAAAAAGTATTTAAGAGACTTTTGGTATGTGAAAATGATGAATTTGCATCCTAGTAAATAAGAGCTCCATCATTTTATAACACACACCAAGGTAAACAATTCCTTTTCATAAATAGGCCGTGAATGACAATGTGATCCCATAGTTTTGATGTAATATACAATCAGATGATGATCTTGAATAAGCACAACACGAATACTTAAGCCTAAGGCATCCACCTCCAACACGAATACCTTGTCAAAATTTAGTTAACGAAGCACATGATCTTGAGTCAATGCTAACTTGAGAATTTCGAAGGTTGTTTGGGTAATGACATCCCATTGAAAAGCATCTTTCTTTAGCAATTAAGTGAGTGGAGTAACTATTTTGCAAAATTATTAATAAACCTACAGTAGTATCTTGTAAGGCTAAGGAACCCACAGAGTTGCGTCACATTTGTGAGAATTGGCCGATTGAGGACATCATTAACTTTCTTTCCATCCATCAACACACCCTATTTAGAAATAATGTGGCCCAAATAGTCAATGTGGTCCTTGCCAAAGCTACATTTTTCTTTATTGAAAAAAATTATGTGTTGTTGCAACTTGTGAAAAACATTATGTAAGTGTTGTAAATGACTTTTTCATGTCTTACTGTAAATTAAAATATCATCAAAAAATATTAACACATACTATCGCAACAAAGGTCTAAATATAGAGTTCATTATTGCCTAGAATGTTGTGGGTGCATTGGTCAGACCAAATGACATCATAATCTACTCATAATGACTTAAATGTGTCCTAAAATTAGTTTTTTTTTCTTCTGTTCTCATGAACTGTCTAATTTTGATGATATCCTGATTTAAGATAGATCCTAGAGAAGAACACTTACTTGTGTAGCTCATCAAGTGGTTCTTTAATTAATGAAATGAGAAATTTATCTTTGATAGTAATTGCATTGAGTTTGTGATAATCAACACAAAACCTCCATGTGTCATTTTTCTTTTTGTCAAGCACAATGGGAGCTACAAAGGGACTAGTGCTCTCTCGGATTAATCCAGCTTAAAACAATTCATCTACCAATTTTTCAATGAATCCTTTTTGTATGTGAGGATATTTGTAAGGACTGCAATTAACAGGTGAGGATCCTTCTAACATAGGTATTTTATGATCTTGTGGCCTTGAGGGTGGTAAATTATGTGGTTCTTGAAAAACTATTGTGAAAGCCTTGAGTAACTACTTGAGTTGATCATGTTGTTCCTTGGTCAATGAGTTTTAATCCACTCTTTTATCATCACATGCTTTGTCCTCAAGTTGTAGAGCAAATGACTTCATAATAGTGTTCTAAGACTAATCTTCAGCACCCAACAACTCCAATTCTCCTTTAAGGAAATCCCTGTTGAATATAACATTGCCACATGTCCACTTCAGGTTCTCGTAGCAAAAGGTAATATCCACTGTCTTCTTATTACCAACCATGACCCTGTATCTCTTAATCACCTGATGTTTTAGACCTAATGCTTTCACCGTTTTAGCATTCAAAAAATTATTTGTATGACATGTATTTATAAGGAAATACGCTAGTCGTCTTTTGATAAAATACATCACCCTAATAGTGTGATTATCGATTTCTCCTTGTATACCATTTAACGAGGCATGAACTTCCTCTCCGTTCTCCTTACCATCTATTTCTACGAACTTGTAATTTTGATTGTCACTCCTTGGTTCTATGGCTCCTTCGACATCTTCCTCCTATACAAATCTTCTATAATCAAGGCAAACAACTTCACAATTTTTTCATTTGTGGTTGTAGGTATATTTGTTCCCATATAAGATATAAAGATCCTTCGATCTTCTTTCTGCCATGGTATTCTAGACTATTACTCTTGTATTTCTATTTTGTTGTTTGTGTAGGGGTATATATATAGGTTTGCTTGTGGATGAGTTTATGTCTCAGTTGGTGGAAGTTGAGTGTGATGTTAGGTTCGATGGATTAGTATAAGAGTTAAATTAAACTGATATTTGGTTTTGATATGGAGGTTTTGTTAGGTAACTTTTTTCATTAAATATGTTTTGACCCAGGGAGAAGGTGGTTTGATTGTGGTAGTGGTTACGGTTTAGGGAGTACTTAGTGTTTGGAAAATAATTAGATTGGTTGTGGCTATTAGAGACTAAGTGGGTTTCTTGTAACTCTGTGAGGATACTCTCTTGTAATCTAGCATCATAGCTTCATTAACTGTTTTAGATTTGCGCATCCATATATCCTTTTCTAATGGTCCCTTTAATCCACCTACGAAATAACTCAGTGCTATAGAGCTATCTAAGTTAACTATAGTACTTAGTTCATTAAAGTTTTCCATGTACTCTTTAACACCACCAAGCTGCTTCAGGTGCATTAGTTTAGCAATAAGGTCATTAAATAGAATCTGTGACTAACTCTAGTTAGGTAAGAGTTACATTACCTTGATTCTTAAGATATTATTGTTACTAGGAGAATGCCTTCCCCTCTAAATGCTGTAAGAAGGGATTCACCTTTTTCTCCTCTTAGACCTCCTTAAGAGCGAAGAAGTTTTTAACCTTCTTTCTCTAAGTCATGAAATCTATACCATTAAAACCAGGGAACATCGCCTTTGGAGTTTGATTTTCTATTCCAGATCCACGATTCTGTTCTGAATTCCTCCCTTTTCTCTAGTTATTGCTTTCTACTTTTTCTTCAACTCTCTTTCCTTGGTTGATAGCTTTCAACACCTCCTGAAAATTAGTATTTATTTCCATCAATAATTTCTCCAAGTTCTTATCTCTCTCATCCAATCTCTTAGCCAAATCCTTCTCTATATAATTGAGTTTAGTTTGAAGCTCTGATGTGGTCACCATCACAACCTGACCTGATACCAAAATGTATTAGTAAAAACAGGGAATGTAAGAATGAGTGGAAATTAGAGAAAAGTATAAAGGTTGTGTTGATAATGATATCCTCTCTAAAAAAGAGAAGGACCCCCAGCTTATTACAATAACCTAACAAACTCACAAATGGCACTCTTACTTGACAACTATGCTAATAGTAAGTAATGAAAATAAAAAACAAATATTACTGCAAGTATAGGTGAATTAAAAACAACTACAAAACACACTATCTGTAGCTTTAATAAAGTGTTGCATTTGGAACCTTCTGTAGCAGAGGGCACCAATAATGTAACACCCCACTCCCGAGTGACCCGAATCCGATATCGTTGGTGATATCCGAGTCCGTGCCCCGCGAGGGTGGCGTACTACATCAGTCGGTAGCACTC
>JANITX010000005.1:22338011-22349696 GCA_027564395.1 Erythroxylum ulei
AGCAGGTGGTCGGAGGCCAACGGAGGAGGAGAATCGCCGGAGGAAATGAGAGAAAGAGAAGAGGAGAGTCGGCGCGCGAGGAGAGAGGAGGGGAGGGTTGACGGCGATTTAATTTACTTTTGGCGACGGAGTACATCTGTCGGTATTATTAAAAAAAAACCGTCGTAGCATTACGATTCTTAACCTAATTTAACGACGACGTTTTACACCATACCGACGGATTTTTTCCGTCGGTGAAAAATATTTCCCCGACAACTTCACTAACCGAATTTAGATTCCGTCTCTATTTATAGACGAAATTATATGCATCAGCATATTTTCGTCGCAACAATTTTCCGCGAAACTTTCTCTCCAAATTTAACAACGGATGTTTTTTCCATTGCAATTTTCATGTTATATTCCGACGGAATACGGAGTCCCGCCGCCATTCACATACGACTGCTGTTCCGTCGGTATAATTCCGTCGCTATTTAACAATTTTCTTGTAGTGGTTAAAGTTAAATTATTGTAATTATTAATACAATATTGCATAATTAAAGCAAACATCAAATAACTTTACCATTCAGAGATGACCACTCAACTGTTGTATCTTCTTCGATTCTATAATCCAAGAAAAAAGTATTAAATTTAAATTATAATACAAACAGGAATTAAAAGAAAAAAAGTATAAGAGATGTGATTAATACCATTCACTTTCATATTCACTGCTATTATAATCCGAACCAAGTAGTTTTCTGACGTACTTATCATACTTGGTTAACTTTTTTTTAGTATGTTGTAATTCAACATTCAATGTCTTGTTTTCCTCTTGAAGTTGTTGAAGGTATGTGGATCTTGATGGGGTTTAAACATTTGGCTTAAGGCCAAAGCCAAGGTTTTGATATAACCAGAACATGTACCAAGCATGGTATTGTAAATATCTTCTACATTGACCTCATTCTCCTCAAACATTGATTTATGCAACAACTCTTGCCTTTTATTCGAAAATTAAAAAACATAATCAATATTCAATGCAAATATTATTAGTTAGTACCACATAAATAAATAAAATTAAACAAAATTTTATACTTATATAGTTATTTTCCGCTTCTTCTGATATCCACCTTTGAACTTCCTTATAGTGAGTGACTTTGTATAATATAATCCTATCATACTCTTGTCCTTATAGTTCCTTCTCGCTCTGTTTTATGAAAGAAAAATACAAGACACAATAAATAATATAATTTTTATTGATATAATTATAACTTGTAAATAAAATGTATGTTCAATATTGATACTTTACAAATAAGATAGCAAATTTAACAATTATCGTGGATAATAATCCTTTGAGGATCAATGCATCAATTGTTTATATAACTAACATAGCTTTCTAAAGAAAGATTTTATGGAATAAATTGCTAGGAAATTTGATCTATTTATGGTCAATGATGAATAGATAAAGCAATTTCCTTATAGTTTAGCTTATTTTGGTAACTCAATCAATTCTTGCCACTCTTATATAGAGGTTAATAATTTTCTTAAAGACTAAACTATTAAAGCCCCTTTTAGATTCAACAATTATCTGCTCAATGTTCTACGTTATACAATAACTATTAATTATGAAAGGAATGTAAAAGGAATTTTACGATTATCAGGCATTAATATTCATGCAAAGAATTAAAGGTATTAAGGAGGAACTTAAGCCTCTTAACAAGTCTCTCTTTCTACATACTAAAGCATCTATAAGACAAAATGAAGCAAGGATGAGGACTTCTCTAGCAGAACTTTTATCGAACACTAGATAAGCTAACCTCAAACAAGCATGCACGGTGGTAAAAAAAAAATCAATCCATTCTGGACGAAGAAAGAAGCATGAAATAACACAATGAAGGAAAGCAGAACATAAAGACCCAGAGAATCTCTAGAACGCTAAAACCTACAGAATCCATTTGCCTTATATCTCTATAGAATGCAAACAGCACACAAATAGTACATAAGGTGGACGACTTACTTAAACGAACGAATAACCGGAGATGAAGTTGACGAAGATGAACGACATGCTAAGCTTTTGGGATGCAAAAATTAGAGGGAAAATTGACGAAGACAAAGACAACTTTGTCGTTGGGTTAAAAATGACATGAAAACGAGGTTAAATTATGAAGATCTATAATCAACATTTAGCAATGATTCCAGGAAAACGTCGCCAAAGGTCGACCATTGGCGATGAATTTAGAGAAACATCGCCAAGGGTTGACAATTGGCAGTTATTTATGAAAAGCCTCGCCAAAAAAAATGCATAAATGGAGACAATTTACATCAATAGTTTGCGATGATTATATAATTCTTCACTAATGGTTTTCCAATAACGACAATTTAGAAAAGTGTTGCAAAATTCTAACAGAATCGTTGTAAAAGGCTAACCATTTGGCAAAGATATAGTAGATGCATCACAAAAGACTAGCCATATGGTGAAATTTTTACTAAAGTGTCGGCAAAGTCTAAGGCTTTGGCGATGATTTATAGAATTGTTGGCAAATCTTATCACATACATAAACATATATTTAACAAATTTTATGTAATATAGAAACTCTATAAAATATCATACAATTTATATATAATAAATAGAGTTTTGTTACACCACTTAACTTTCTTAAATCATATATTTTAAAATAGAAAAATAAAAAGTATAAATCTATGTAATATTGGTTAATTTTAAGTTTATAGTTTTATAAATTATTGAAATGATATTGTTGTTAGCTAAATTTATTTTTAGACTTAAAGTCATTGTCAATAATATTAAATTTGATTTTTCTGAATTTGATATTAATATTTAATATTGATTTCCATTTTTACTATATTGTAATTATTTTTAAAATATATTGTAATTAATATAATTATAAATGGTAATTAATATAATGATATATGAATGTATAGATAATAATTGTAATTAATATTATAGTCATGTAAATGTTTCCTCTTTTGTCGATGGTTTTAAAATTTGTCACAAAAGATTGACTTTTCTTGATATTTTTTGTATTCTTCGCCAAAGGTGAAGCCAAAAGCACATCATTTTAACAAATTGAAAACCTAACTACCTAAAGTTAGGACGAAATCGTCTTTTTCATCATGTCTTCCTCTTCCTAGCTACGATTAAGTTTTTAGTAGGTACATTGCCCGAGTTCCCATCTTGGCCTTCGTCTCCGGTATGCGTCTTCATCTTCGTCGCCAGTGTGCCCCTTCGCTTCATGTCTATACGAGGGTTTTGGTTTTCCAGGTAATTCATTTTCAATATACCTATGTATAGTGTGTTAGACTTCATCTGGGTGAGTGGAAACCTTGGTTGTATCTACATGTTTGTCTATTGTTCATTTAATTTTCATTAAGTTGTCTAAGTTAATAGACAAAATTAACATTACTAGAATATTGGAACAAACTTTTTGAATTAAATAAATGAAAAAAAGTATATATGATAGTGATAAGGGGATCAAGGCAATTTGATGTTGAAAATTTGTGGGGAAGTGGGATATTTATGTGCATGAATGATTATTCTAGATTTTTACGGCCATTTCCTCACCATTGCTTCTTATTTCCAACGTTTCTATTGTTTGTTATAAGTTCAAGTTTAAGATGTTTTCTCTAGCCGATGCTTCTAGTCAGAAATACTTTATTGTATTTATAATTAATACATTGATTGATCACAACCACAAAGATAAGTAGTGACTTGTACCTTGATTGATAAGCATCTTTGCATTAGATTTGATGATAGAAGACTTAAAAAAGTTATATAGTCTATGTTGTATAATTTGGTGGTGTATTTATGTAGGCTATATTTAGAATAGATAATGTTTAAAAGTACCGATTATGTGTGTAATAGAAACTTTCTTTTCTTATGTGAGTAGGTTATAAATCAAAACTTCAGCTAATTATACTAACTTATTGATATCCATTAATAATCTTAGAAGTGTGTCAGATGTGAAAAGAACATTCAAATAAGAAGTCTTTTCTTCTTAAAGATGTCAAATCACTTATCAATCTGTGGCATGTGCTTTGGGTTTTATTAATCTTTAAGGGTGAGTAGCAAACTTAGAAAGTGCTTGTTTAGGGGAGTTTTAGTTGGCTAAAAAAATTAAGTTTCAATGATCTTTGCTTCTTCTGTGAATATTTTGTTAATTGCATATAACTTCATACAATTTTTCATTTCCTTATTTAATTGTACACTCTTCTTTTATATTAATTATATCTATAACCTGTTTTTGTTTCTATTTCCTTTTCAGAATAAAACTATTACCATAAAATCATCACAAAATGTCGATGTGTCAAATAGTTTTTTACGGTGAAATGAGCTCTGATAGAAGGTATCTAGCAGAATTCTCCCCATTGAATATCAAATCAATGCACAACAATTCTGCTCATAAAGTCTAATCACCACTTGCCTTCAATGATCGATCTTCTTCTTCAAGTTCTTTAGTATCATTTGAGTTAGCTCTTTTTTTTATTATTTGTATCTCATTTTCTGTTAAAAAACTATTGGATAAATGTGTGATTGTATATACTCTGTGTTGTGTAAAGCTTGCTCAAATCTTAAAGAGAATATAGATGAAAATAAAGGCAGTGGCAATGTCCCGAGAGTCTATATAGAATTAGGCAAATTGGTAGTTTTGAAACAGTCATCGATTGTGAAAACTATGCCTGTTCATTTTGATAATGATGGAGTCATTCAATCAGGTATACATGTGTGCGAATTTGGGTTCCTTATATCATTTGATTTAGCTTTTTAAAGTTTTTAGGAATTAATTTTGAAAATGATTGTTAAGAAATTAAAGTGATTGTTCTATACTATTTGTTCCTTAGGTGAAACACATAGTACATGCAGTTCATATAATTCACTATTTTATATTGGAACTGGGAAATTGTTTAATGTATCTTTTGCTAGTTTAGTTAAAGCTAAGAAGTTGTTAGAAGAGGGTGTTCATAAACAAATTGCTGGGAAAAGATCTTTGTCTGTTTCAATTGATGACTTCAAATGTACAAAGAGTCTTTTTGAGAATCTAGACATAGAGAATTCCTTTGCCTTATCTACATACGTGTTACTTAGAATCTAGAAAATAATCATATCTTTTTATCTTCCATAGGATAGGCATGAAATTCACTATCTTTTTCTCCTTATTTATTTTTTGTCTATAAGAATTATTAAAGTTGTCATTAAAATCTTGCATTACTTACCATATATCATTATATTATATTACTTATTATATATCATTATTTATTGTTTTCTTAAGAATCATATATCATTATATTAAAAACTTCATCTTAAAACAATTTGAAAATTTTGTGACACTATATAAAATTGTTGAATCATAAAATTTAAAAAAGAGAAATAAAAAGTATAAATCTATATAATATTAATTAATTTTGACTTTATAGGTTCATAATTTTTGAAATGATTTGACATTATTGTTAGCTAAATTTATTTTTAGAATTAGAATCATTGTCAATAATATTAAAATTTTCTTTAAAGTTAGTGAATTTATAATTATAAATAGGAGAGATAATTTTGTTATTTCTAGCATTTGACGATGAATTTTATAATCGTCTTTACTGAATCATCGCGGATGGCTTGTCATTTAGCGACAATTTTAAAAAATGCCAAGGATTATCCTATTGATGTTGATTTTCAAATATCTTCGCCAAGAAAAACTTAGTCAAATGGTTACCTTGGCGCAGTGAACAAAATTTAAACTTGGAATGGTGAGCTTGATTTAAGTCAATTTTTATTCAACTATAGATTTCAACGAAATGACGCAACTTCTATCCTATACTCTGGTAATTTTGTGGGCCTGATGATCATGTCATTTAAATTGTTTAACAATTAATCTAGAATAGCTTTAAGCATTTTTGCTGACAGCGTTATTAGTTATATTAACTGATCTTGTATCTAATTTCCTTCGCCACCAAATGTTTCAGTAACATATCCCTTTTATACATAGATTATAGGTTAAAATATAGAAACAAACATAATATATTTTTCAGTACATAACTGTTTTAGGAGAATGATATTATAATTAATGTTAATATTTCAAAAAGACAAGAGGAATAACATTATAACAGATAGAAGTTTTTCCTTTGTAATTATAAAGTTACATGCAGGTTCAAACATAGAAATGATTTCTTTGTAAAAATTACAAAGGCAGAGTTGTATATTAATATCCTTCCCCTAACTCTCACAAAGTGGGGAATTTTTATTAAATAAAGAAATTTTAATTTTATACAAATGATGTATTTAATTATTTATAATAATATTTATGGATAACTACCTCAAACTTTGTCAAAGAGTAGCATTTGACGACGAATTTTATAATCATTGCTAAAGGTTATGCATTTTCGTTGCAAAATGCTTAAATAATAAAATTATCTCTCTTATTTATAATCACAAATTTATAAATGTGATTTTTATTAAATAAAGAAAGTTTTATTTTACACAAATAATATATTTAGTTATTTACAATAATATTCATTGATAACTTCCAGTTTTTAATTTATTGGAAAAATATTTCAAGTCTTGTTTTTTTTTTCCTGCACTAAAGCCTAAAAACTCAAACCCCCTGGTCCCCCGCAGCAATTATTTTGATTACATAGTTGTATGCAACTTCCGTGCCCTGATCACTTGTCTGCGTGTTTTTGATTCCCCAAATATCATCGCATGCTGTCCTCTGCTTCCCTGTATATATCAGCCGTAGTACCCATGTTCTTACACCCAACAAAACACACACCCACTCTCACACACACGCCCATTTCTGGCTCTCCACTTGTTTTGTTAAACCCTCTCACAGACCATATCCTACACACATTAGTGAGTAGTCATGCCTGTCTTAGGTGCCATGCTTATGTCAGCCATGCTGCTATTCTCTCTTGTACTGTCCTCCACTGCCCAAGCGTTAACGTCCATCGCCATGCCACCCACAAGCCTCGCAATGCCACCGACCACCGCTGCAATGCCGCCGACCACCTACACTCCGACTCCCCCTTCCATGACACCTCCACCTGTCTCCTCCCCTCCGCCATCCAGTTCAACACCACCTCCTCCTGCTTCACCAATCTCCTCCCCTCCGCCGCAGACGACTCCTCCAACAGCTGTCTCACCTACACCGACGACAACGACGACTCCACCAGTCTCCTTGCCGCCTGAAACTACTGTCACTCCCCCTTCAACGGAACCAGTAACGGCCCCAGTTTCAAGTCCGCCATCACCACCAATGGCTCCGGCGTCTCTTCCGACCGAAGTGCCGTCTACCCCACAGTCGATGGAGTCAACACCATCTCCTATGGGAATGGAGCCAACAGCACAAGCTACACCTGGTTCAGGAGCTTTTGTTCTTGGAAGTAGCATGCCCATGGTAGCATTGCTTGGAGGAATTGCATTACTGTGTGTTTAAGGTTGCTGGTGACCGCAGGCTGCGAGGCTAGGATCATTTTGATATTAGCCTTACTCGGATGTAGATTGTGATAAACCCTCATTTGTGTATTCTTTTGTCATTTCTTTTTTCTGTTTTTTGTTTCCTTGTTAACTATTCTTGGAGCAGTATTTTGTGACTTGTGAGGGGAGGGTCACGAGAGAGGACGTTTATGGAGATTTATTTATGCGACAGCTCTTTAGTTGAATAAACGAGAGGGAGAGAGATCTGTCATTCTTGAATGTGCTTTCGGAGTTATTTCACTTCTGTTTTCCCTTCACGGGTGTCCAGGAGGGTCCTAACTGTAAGAAGGTATTTTTAATTTATTTATATTCAGACTCATCTCCGCTTAAATTAGATAAGTCTCTTGTAAGAGTAAAACTCTAACTTTAAATTTTAAACAGTCTCATATATAAAGATTATTTAAATTTGCGACTTCACTTTAATTAAAAAAAGTCTCTTACTATTTCTCAAAAAAAAAAAAAAGTCTCCTACTAATTCACAACACCCTTGAGGTTCTATTTCTCTTAATTAACAAAAGAGCTCATCTTTCAACGAAACGGCCGGTAGAGTAATTGAAGAAGTTACACCTCAATATGGCAAGATTTAGTTCCCAGCCAAATGGAACCATCCTAACCACTTAATGGCTGTGGACGTCAATTTTACACTACTTCACTACATTCAACTTTTAAGATTCATATACCGATGTGAAAAAGGAGGCAATAGACCAAGCTTACTTTAAAATCACAACTAGCAAGACGCATTAGGTTAAAGCATGTGAGAAAGGTGGGTGGGGGGGAGTAGATGGAGGCTAGAGATGAGGACAAGGAGTGCCACTGGTGGTGGGCATGGGAATAGGAGAGGAAAAGGATTTAAGTGGTAGCTGAGAATGTTAAAATTATGAGGTGGTGATAGCTTTTGGAAGTGGGAAGCTGTCCTCCTCCTTTAATGAGTGTAAATGAAAGATAAAAGAGTTTCAATTGCAAAGAGATGTTGGTGAAAGGAGACTACAGGTGGTGGAAGCATAACTTTGGAAAGTTGTAGTGTGGTGGTGGGGCTATATTAGTTCCTGGAGATAAATGTACAGCTTAAGTAGTGAATTAATGTGCACATGCTCTGGTAGCCCCACCACGGAGTGGAGATATTTATGGTCTAAGCTTTGTTTTAACCTCAAATATTATAAACATGTATATATATATATACACACACACTTATACAGACACAAGTTACTATATGACCATCATAGTTATATAAACTAAATTATCTTTAAATATTAATAAAATATTTTCATAATATGTAAAAATATTTTAGTTTATAATATCCATAATGATGGTCACCTATGTTTTTAACACAAGTTAAAAACATAATTAGAATAGTTATATTAGTGCTTGCTTGTGATGCAAAATAGACTAACAGGCAAAGAAAGCCTGATGATAATGGAGATATCATGACTCTGTTGCTCCCGTCTGTTATTTTAACAATAAGTTATTATCTGTCTAGCGTCTCTCTAACTATGTTAAGTTTGCAGGTAACTGATGATTTATGAATTTAAGGCTCTTATAATATTGGATTCCTTCTTTTCACCAAATCATTGCCAATGTTATTAACTTATTTTTCGAATCTATTAATGTAATTACTTCTTACTAACCCTTCATGATCTCCTAAAGAAATAGGAACGCTTTCATTTTTTGCAATGGGATTGTAGTTATCTCATCCCAAAGATGAGAGGGGTCGGTTAATTGCTAAAGTAATATATATAGAAAAGCGAAAAGGCATTGGATTCCATTGAAAATAAAAGGTAATAATAACAAAGAATCACAGGAAAGAACTGTTAATCTTCTCAGCCTTTTTGTGGTTTGTTTTTCTCCACAAAAGGCATTTCCTGTAGCAAAGTGGAAACAATATATACGTAGATAATAAATATTCGCTATGTTGAACATTACATGCAAAATTCAATTCACATATGAACTTTCTATTTAGTGATAGAGAAGAAAATTAGTAACAATAACAAGCATATAGTCAGGCTACTTTTTTTTTTTTTTAAATAAAAAATTGAATTAATGAAAGAAGAGTTAGATAAATAGTCTGAAGATAAGGAATAGCCCTTATGTTACAAATCCACAACAGAAACTACTACAGCATATATAATTAATAGAGAGCAGTAGCTTCATCATACTTTAGACATTCAGAAATCTTCAGTACAAAAGATTAGCGCCGCATACCATAACAATACCAACGACAACGACCGAGGACCCGCCTTTGAGAAGATCAACTGTAAACTGACTTTTAAAGGCGTAAAGCTGTGCAAATATTGAAACTGCAACTAAGATAGAGATTCTTTGACAAAACCATCTCACGAATTTCCGATATGATCAAAGAGATCAAGATGTCTTTTGAAGAAGATTTGTTCTGGACCGTCAAAGACTTCATTCCCTCCAAAGTGAGTAAATACAAACGCCCAATAAACAATATACTCAGCCTACTTGATAGAGTAAAGTCTATCATCTCCAGTCATAATTGTGCACATAAATCTTCTTTTTATTTAGGCTGTAATAGTACGAAATTTGGATTCTTCTTCTGATTCGAGCCATAATTGTCCCCAAGGTATCTATTAATCCTGCAAAATTCAACCATCATCAAGGTGTTGGAAGAATATCGAGCGTGAACACTATAACACTTAAGTTAGTTACGTATCTTCATATATAGGTTATGCTTAAGAATGGATAAATTATATTTTAATTTGAAACTTTCAATTTTATAATAAAATTCAAGATTATAAATTATATAAATAACAAATACACAAATTGGATTGCAAATATAGTCTATTGTTCACTTTACCATTGACGTTACTTACGTGGTGTGCCACAATTTATCCAAAATTAATTTGTCACACATGTATTATAAATTAATTGAAAATGATTGAATAATGATTTGATTTTCGATTAAATACAACTAGTTTAATTGGAGCAAAAGTTTCAAGAACTGTTGGAACATTTCATTTTCAAGTAGAGGAGTCATTTTCTTTTCTCTAGTAGTGTTAGATCAATTATGTATTAATCAATAATGTTAAATTTGTTGGATCTCCTATGGTTTTACATACTATCAAAGTTATTTCTGACTTTTAAAAACTACCAATAACTTCTCTATGATTTTGTTTTTGTAACATCCATAACTATAAAGTTTAGTAACCTTCTCACTCATACTTGTCTATGCCATGCATGTACCTACATTACAAAAAAACAATACAATCCGCGTCATTTTATGTAAAGACTTTTCGTGACTTTTAAAAAACGTCACGAAAAGGTCAAATTTTCTTTGACGTTTTATGAAAATGTAGCGGATTTGTAACACTTTTTGCGATGTTTTTTTAATTAAAACGTCACAAAATAGAAACCGCAACGTTTTGTTGAATAAAACGTTGCTGTTGGCTATTTAAAATTAACATTTTCTTCTCGCACCTTCATTTCCCACCAGCCGGTTTCTTCTCTGATGTTTCTTCTTCTCTAGTTTTCTTTATGCCTTCTTCCCACCCAAATTTGGTTTCTTCTCTCTTCCTTCTTCTCTTTGCAGCAAGCGAAAAGCAACGCAAGGTTTACACTCTTCTTCTGCTCTCAGCTCTCTGATTGAGTCAGTTTTGGGGTCAGCGAAGAGCGACGACCCCGACAACGGCGACGACGACTTCCTCTCTGGGCTGACTCTCCGCCTCATTCAACAACTCGCTGTTAAACTTGAGGTACCACTTTTTTCTCTCTACCTTTTTGCTATTGAGCCTTTGTTAAGTAATGAGGGTAGTGTAAATTTTTTTATATTAGAAGTCCAAGTGGATCATGGCTGGTTCACCCAAGTCGACATTGAGTGGAATCGGGAGTTGGTCGGTTTCCAGTAATGGTAGTCCAAAGGTCGGGATCTAGCTGCCTATGACACCGTTTGAGTTGAACACCGACCCGTGTGATCTTATCTACAAAACTACCAATTAGGTAGCTAGGCTGAAGATGAGTAGTGAAGGTCAGATGTTTAACATCTGTCAAGAATGACATGTCCTTTCGAGCATTAATCAGGTAAAAGCCCACTTAAACAAGATGAAACTTGCTTAATTTCATGCGTGCTTTGTCCATTAGAAGCTTTATTGGGTCCTCTATTTCACAGTATCACAATCAAGATCAAGTACCAAGACCACAGTTTTGGGTACGAGAGCAAGTGAAAGGAGGTTTCCAAGATCAGCAAGTCCATTTATAATAGCAGATCCAGAATAGAG
>JANITX010000005.1:22482670-22494868 GCA_027564395.1 Erythroxylum ulei
TTGATTCATCTGATTTCTGCTAAGCTTCCGTCTGCTTTTCTAAGCTTCCGTCTGCTTTTTACTTAGCTATTCTCCGTCTGCTTTTCATTCGTCTTCTTTTTGTTTTATCATCAAAACTATTAATCTCGTAAAGTCATTTGACTTAACACTATCCCTTTTCTGTGGGTTCCCATACCTGAAGTTAGGATGATCCTTCCACCGTAGATTGTAAGTGGGGGGAAAAAGGGTTATACCTCCTCTGTTGTCCTTAGAACCCCCCAACTGAATTGATGTATTGTTCATCCTACAAGGAAGGGCATGCATCTGTAGGATGGTCAGCTAATGTACAATTACCATATACCTTGGTGGGCCCTTTCCTATCACTGCTTGTTGCACTAAGGAAGTCAAATTTGCAACTTGATGCTCCAACTTGGTGATGGAGGCCTCTTTCACCTACTTTGCTAAGGAGGAAGCATTATTGTGATTGCCCCAATATTGGGAGTTCGCTGCCATTGTTGCTATCAAGTTCCTAACATCCATCAGTGTCCTATTCACCAAGGCTCCACTGCACGCAACGTCTATCATTTTCCTAGCTAAAGGACGCAACCCTTCATTTAAATATTGAATTAATAACTGGTCACTTATCTGATGGTTTGGATAGCTGTTACAGAGCTTCTTGAAGCACTCCTAATACTCATGCAAAGACTCCCTTGTGTCTTATTGAATACCACAGATCTCTTTCCTAATATTAGTGGCTCTTGAGGCAGGGAAGTACTTTTCTAGAAAAACCTGCTACATTTGCTCCCATGTGTTGACCGAGCTAGCAAGTAAGTTATACAACCACTCTTTGGCTGCATCTGCTAAGGTAAAGGGAAATGCCTTTAGCTTAAGTTGCTCTACTGAGACTCCCACTGGCTTTATACCTGAGCATGCGATGTGGAACTCCTTCAAAAACTTGTTAGGACCAGTGATGTAGCTTGATCTTAGTGAGTTAGTGTCAAGAAAACTGTAAAAGTGGGCAATGCATGTATCAGTCCAAGTTTAGTTTCAACTTTCGGCTCATCTAGATAATTGATATAAAGTAAATTTGGGTTTAAAGAAGGAGCTGCAAGCTCCTTTAAGGTTCGCTGATGAGGTTCCATAATCTCTTATGTTTCGTATGAACTCCCGTCGACTTCTTCTTTAAAGGATAAGGAATGACCACTCTCGGGAAGATTTGTATGGATTCTTCACTCTCTCTGATGAAATATGGTGTGACCTGTAATAGGAAAAAATAAAAAAGAAAGGGTTAAAAGGAGAAAGTAACGATCCTTTGTTTTCCTTAGCAATTTACGCAAATGAATGTGTTTTGAGGAACTGTGGGACATGCAAACTGATGGAAGAATGAAAAAGATCAGCAAAAATAAAAATAAAAATAACTCAAGAAACGACAATGAACACACACCAACTCCCCAACAACAGTGCCAAAAATTTGATAGCCTGTCACTAACTACCAAATAATAAATTCCTAACTACTAAACTATATAGTAAATAGTGAGATAGGGTCGAACCTATACCACATCACTACTATAGAGCATATACCTGAACATCCAGAGGACATTCAAGAACATACCCTATGAGAATGGCTTGTTAGAGAAATCATATTCACTATTATGGCATCATACGGAACATAAGTTTAACATTTCTCATTTCTTTTCACAAACATCATTTACATTGTCATTACATCTCATAATCCATATATGTATAATATAAAAACATCTGAGAGTTTTCTGTTCTTTACAAAATATTTAACATGAAATGAGATGCTAACTGAAACAATCTATCTAAACTCTTCAGACATCAGCTAACCAGACCTTTGAGTCATTCTTGATTCCAAAGTTGACAATACTAGACTGCTACTAGATTGCCTTAGAAGTTCAGTACCTGAAAAACATGACTATATTAACATTGAATCACGGTAAAATCCCAAAGGAAAAGTTAGAACATCATCAACAATCCAAGATCCATCATCATACAATCCATCATAATCGCATGCATTAAATGAATGGAAAAAAAGATGGAAAGGAGAAAGAAACTTGGATCGGATAACCCGAGACGGCAGCAATATTAGAAGACCTACTTACTCTCTCCTCTTGTTCCTCTTCCTTCTCTTCTTCTTTTCTTCCTTGAAGCTTTCCCAAAAAATGGCAGATTGGAGGCTCCCTTTTTCTGTCTCTTCCTTTTCTTCTTAAAGTCTTTTCTAATTAAGGTAACTCTAGGGCTTTTCCTATGCTCCAAAGGTACGAAATGTTCCCAAAAAATGAAGTTTGAAAGGTCGATCGCATACGCCACAATCATGTCCTATAGCGCCACAAATGTGGCACCTTGTTTGGCCACGATTGTGGCTCCATGCATCTGCTTTTGTCATGATTTTGGCTTATTGGCCACAATCGTGGCCCCTCCTCCATGCTTCTATCATGATCATGGCATATTAGCCAAAATAATAGCCCTCTGTTTTGGTTCGGGTCTCCTCTGAATATCCTCCGTTCTTAGATATTTTCCTTGAAACACTAGCAAACATGTCACAACACCTCAAAAACACAAAATTGAAGCTCAAATGCATGTTCTAACCCATAAAATACTCAAGACACAAATATTTCACTAACATAATTCTAACTTAAAGACACACTAATTGATTAAATTTAACCACTAAACACATCCTAAACTACTTATAAAACATGATGCAATCCACAAATATTAGTAACTCAGTCTTTGATCAAGAATCTTTATCTAGACTTATAAGGCTCCATTCAAGAGCTTAGAAGAAAAGGAGATCTTATTTAACCTACATCCCTTTAAGACTCCAGGGTTTGATGGGTTCAATGCAAGATTTTAAAAAAAATGGATGATTATTGACAGTTTATTTATAGAAACAATCTTAGAGTGCTTATCCTCTTGTAAAATGTTGAAAGAGATAAATTACACATACATATTTTTGGTTCCCAAAAAGCTTAATCCTGATACTTTGAAAGATTACAGACCCATATGTTGTTGTAACACGATCAACAAGGTAATTGCAAAACTCGTGCATTTATATAAGGCAGATCAATAGGTGATGACATACTGCTTATGTAAGAGATCTTGAAATAGTATGATTCTAGGAGAAATATTAAAAGTTGCTTCTAGAAGATAGATTTCTTCAAACACTGTTAACTGGGATTTCATACATATTTATTTAAAAGCCTTTAAATTCCCAAATAATTTCATTTACTAGATTATGATGTAGGGGATAACTACCAAGCCATTATCTTGTGCTAAAGGTATTAGACAAGGGGACCCTCTCTCCCTTTATCTAATTACTCTAGTTGTGGAAGGCCTCTCTCGACTCATTAACAAGGTTATTCGTTCCAATGGTAGGTTTCACTACCATAATAAATGTAGTGCTTTCAAGCTCTTCCACTTGATTTTGGCTGATGATTTGATCCTTCTTTCAGGAGTAGAAACACAATTTGTGAAGATGCTAAAGGAACTTCTTATGCAATTTTCCAAATGGTCAGGTTTGAAAGTGAATGTAAGTAAAAGTAGTTTGTATTGCTCTAAAGATGTGAGGAACTCTCTAGGATTATTGAACTTTGGCTTCATGAACTACCTCTCAAATATCTAGGAGTTCCTATTTCATATCGAAAGTGAAAGGATTCTGATTGTATATCACTCATAGAAAGGATTAAAGCTCAAATTATTGCTTGACAGAATGGATTCATTTCTATTTCCATAAGGGTTACTCTGATAGCTTATGTTCTTAATAATCTTTACGTTTATTAGATAGCCTATATAATTATACCCAAGAAAGTAAGCAAGGAGATTGATGGCATCCTAAAAGTTTTCTTATGGACTGAGAATTCTAATAATGTTAAGAAAGTTAAAGTCAAATGGAGTGAGGTAACAATTCCTAAAAAGCAAGGAGGACTGGGAATCATCCCTATTTCTCTTAGGCAATAAGTGCTTCTTATAAAAGGATCTAAAGGATATTTAAAGATAAACAGGCTATTTAGGTAAAATGGATACATGAAACACATCTCAGAACTGAAAGCTTTTAGCAACTATCTATCCCTAGGAAGTACTCTTTGTTCTTCTTGCAAATGTTGAAATTGAGAAAGGAGGTTTTTCCTCTGATTAACCATGTGTTAGGCAACAGTGGGAATATTTGGGTGTGGTTCGATAATAGGACAGAACACAGTCCTCTACTACAAAGGACTGAATTATCCAATCTTATCAATAGTCCTTTGTTTAACTCTAAAGTATCTTTTTTGATGAATCAAATGCAATAGGCAGTCACCTGCAAAGGATTCAATTTAATAGATACCACCCAGATCACTAGCAGCCATACACAGGATGTAGTAATTTGGTTCCCAGATGCCTCATGTATTTTTACTAACAAATCTTACTATAAGGCTTTGCAGGAAGAAGGTGAGAATATTCCTTAGTTTAATCTCCTTTAGAAATGTTCCCTCAATCAAACAGCCTCTATTTTCACATGGCTGGTAATAACGAACAAGATCTGTACAAAAAATAGATGGTTTGGAACCTATGACCCAATATGCGCACTTTGTAAAGAGATTGAAGAAGATCGTGAACATCAATGTTTCCAATGCAAATACTCCAAAGTGGTTTGGAGAAAAATCTTACATTTTCTATCTAAAACCTACCTCAATTGTGATTGGACCTCAGCTCTTAACTGGATCAATTGCACTATTGATCAAAGGTTGCAAGGTGCCCCAATTTACAAAATTGCCTTCACAACTACTATTTATTTAATATTTTCCACTTTGGGTCTTGGCCCAGCCAAGTCCTCACGGTTTTGCTTTTCCCGAGGCCTTCTCAGGAGGTCACCCATCCTAGTACTACTCTAGCCCAAGCACATTTAACCTCAGAGTTCTGATGGGATCCGGTGCATTAGGCCATGGAAAACGCGTCTGTAAGGGAGAGGTATCCATACCCTTAAGGCTTACTTCGTTCCCCTCTCCAACCGATGTGGGATCTCACATGTATTCTGATGTTCCCATGAACTCTTAGTCGTAGAGACCTATTGTGATGAAAATTTTTGAATAGCTCATCTGGAACATATATCCCATCATTCAAAAATGGATTGTGTTAGGTCTATCCCCATCATAGCCACCTCTCCCCACGAAGATCGTGGAGAGTTAGTCTCCAGTTCATATTTAGTTGACCAATCTTTCCTAATTCACATTTTTGTTGAAAGAGATGTGGCCATGAAATAAGGATTAAATGGAATTGAATTCACTGGGTGGTACAGTCTTGGAAACACCTCTTTCTTTCATATTTTGGTCATGGAACAATATGTTACTACAGAAACATAGAAGAATTGAAATCTAAACGAGGAGTCCCTTAGATATGATGCAAAATGGATCTTGTTCTATCGTTGATCAGAGATTTTTGTTTGAAAAATACGGATAGGAGTTCTTAAAAAGAAACAATTTGAAAAAGTTAATTGTCTGAATTGAATTTTTTGATCTGTGGATTTATCAATATCAAGTTTTTAAAAAAGAAAAAAAGTGTTGGCAATTATGTCACTGATGACTACAAGATAAGGTGTGTATAAAGAAGACACATTTTTCATATTAGCCTTGATTGCTTCCTTCACGCTCTCCGTGGCATCAAAAAATTAACTCATTGTTGCTTTTTCATCACTATCATCCAAATGAAGCACCCTTACCAGAGGCTCACAAACTCAGATAACAAATTAGAATTAGGACCAAAATTCAGTATCTTCTAATATAATTATAGAAACCTCCAATCCAGCATTAGACCTATAATACTGAGATGCAACGCAATTATCACTTGTAAACATCTGTTTCAACTCTTTCTTTATCATAACAAAAAATAAAGTGACAAATCTTATCGCAGTAGGACAACAAAAATTCCTACCATTGGTAAAATCCTTTCTCGTTAAATTCAACACCCATGCATGATTATAGATGAAATTGATCACCTTTTTTTCTTTCTGCACAGTCTCATCAATAATAGGAAAACACCTAGCATCCCCTATATTTTCCAGCATTAAGTCAATGCAATATGCAACATAAGGAGTCCAAAATGCTATTTGTCTAACTATCGTACATGACTGAATACCCATAAATAGCCCAATACATTCTTCTTTCTCCCAAATAATTTTTAATTTCAGAAACTAAACAATTCAAAAGTTTACCTCTATAGTAATCAATAGAAGGAGCTTTATATCTTATACTGTAAGAGGCTATAGCATCCACCGTAGGTTGATAATAATAAGATTGGGAAGCATTGAATATTGCACCTGTATCATACCACCATCTAACCACTATCATGTCTACTTTGTGAGAAGCATCTCTTGATTACATGACACTATGAATTGAAGGATGGGCTTCGGAAGTTGTTCATGGTGCAAAAAAATTAGTCTTCTACCTTTTTTTTTCTTAACATCAGATCTAGATGCAACATTCACTTCTTTCTAGGAAGAAACACAACGACTACTACTACCACCTTCAACATTTCCACTATCATCTTAAGTACTATCCAACAAACTTTCACTATCAATTTCATAATTCAATTTCTCCCTTCCATCTCTCTCATGTTAATATACTTCAAGCAAAGTTTTCATTTACCACTTCACATTATGACTTACTTTTTTACAGGGTTCCATATCTCCTTTAACCCTAGCTAAATGCTTCTTTAATCTAGTAATTCCTCCACCTTTCAAATGCTTGTCATAAAACAAGCAAATATTATGATTTTTCATACTGGGGTCTAATGTGGTATGGACCTAAGCTGGATCATCGTATCTTCTTGAAGCGGTTAAATGTTCGGGAGTATTTGAATTTACTTCCATTATCTGTAAAAATAAATGAAGATATATATATAAAACACATAATTTCGTTGAACAATACGTATGTCCATCTTATATAACATAACTCATTTTGTATGATTACATCATACACAATTCAATTTCATCCAACACATTTCAATTATATCCAACACAATTCATCAATAAGTCAAAAACCAAAAATTCAAGTATTCAACATACAATGTTACACAATGCACAAGTCCATCTTATAAAACATAAGTCATTTTGTATGATTACATCATATACAATTCAGTTTCTTCCAACATAATTCAATTTTATCTAACACAATTCATCAATAAGTCAAAGACCAACAATTCAAGTATTCAACATACACAATAAGCATGTCCATCTTATGTAATATAACTCATTTTGTATGAACAATTCAATTTTATCCAACACAATTCATCAACAAGTCAAAAACTAACAATTTAAGTATTCAACATACATAATTACACAATATACACATCTATCTTATGTAATATATCTTATTTTGTACGATTACATCATATATAATTCAATTTCATCCAACACAATTCATACGAAGTCAAAAACCAATAACTCAAGTATTCAACATATTGACCATCAAAATTCAAAACATGAAAAAGTTGGCTATATAAACTTTTAGAGTCTTATATAAAGAGAGACAATTTTTTCAATTTAGAGTCAATAAATTTGAAATTTCTTCATTGACTAATAAAGACATAAAGAAGTGTCCGCCAAAGGTTTTCCATGTAGTAATACAATATTTTTGTCCTTTGCTTTTTAGCTTATGCAAAATGGCTTTTAAACAAGTTAAAAATCTGTTTGAAATAGGATCAAAATAGCACTCTTAATTGTTCAAAAGTTGAATAATTGATTTATACTAATTCAAAATATGCAATCTACGAATTAATCAAAATTTTAATCAATGCATACACCTGAAAAATACCCATACTTTGTTGTCTTTGTAATTAGGATATTGAAACAAGAAATCATTTGTTCTTTAGATGTTCTTAATTCTTATGCATTAGATATAAAAAAAATCTTAAATTTATACCAATTATCTATTTCATTAACTAATTAGGATAACTTAGTTTATTTAGTTTTTTCTGGTAATTTATTTAGTTATTATGAATAAAACTGAAAATTATTCTATTTTATTGATACAATTCAACATTAAATATCAATATCACAACTTATTATCTAATAATACCCAATACTAATTTAAGAATAACAATGACGTATCTGTAACAAATTATTATATCAATTAATTATTTATTTTAAATAAAAGACTCCATTCACAACAATTTTAATGATCCAATTCCAATCCTACAAGATAAACAAAACACTCTATGTATTTCATTAAATTTAAAATTTCCAATCTAATCATTCACAACAATTCAATTCAAAGTTTTAACCATCCACAAAAAGAAACTTGTTGAAAAAAATTCAAAATTAACTATACCATAATATATTTTATCAGTATTTCAATTATCGATCAGTATCGACTGTACCAAACAGAACCTCCAGTACTAATAAATACCAAAAGGCCTATTATCGTTCCATTTTTCAACCGATATGGTACCTTCTAGGCAGTACCGGCCAATAAAGAACAGTATCCGTATCCCTGGTAGGAACTTAAAGGAATGCTTGAAAAAAAAAGGCAACCAAAGTCGACTGCCACTTAGCAGCATCTTCATGACAAACTTAAAATGGTGGAGAAATAACTCCTTGACCAGCTTCAGAAGAGGGGACAAAAGTGCAAAGCCGCTAAAGAGCTGTCAATTAAAATTTTGTTTCTAGGAACCAGCAGTGATGGTTTCAGCAGTAACATTCTGACGAGAAGCAGAAACGGCAGTACGGACAGAAGAAATCGAGGGATCAAAGAGGGGGAAAGAACCGACAAGTAAGAGAGACAAATGGGGGAAAATCAGTCGTGTTACTTACTTAGGCTGGAATGAAGCAATAAGGGCCATAGTACCATAAAAAGCAAGGAAAGGAACTAGAAATAGATAAATTGAAATACCCTCGCTAAAGACGGCAAAGTAATTGGCCTGAAAGTAACCAGATCAAGCTAGACAGTGAATGTGGAGGAAACAAATGAAAGTTTAACTATTTACACACTGTAAATCTAATTTTGTCTTTCTATACCCTTTTTGATCCAGTCAAATTGTTCACTCTAGATCGCGCTCTCCGATTTGAGGATAAAGTATCATTTAGATAGGTATCGTTTCTTCTCTGATTTCGTTGTTGTAGTTGATATTGAGATGGGGTTGTTTTACTTGAGTGAAAATTTGGTGGGTATTGTAAAGGGAAGCATGGGAATTGTTAGGTTTTCATCTTCGTGTTTTTCCATCCAAAACAGGATAACTATAAAACCAAACCTGTTATAACTGCGTCTAGGACTGGATTCCCATTGCAGAAAATGAGCCAGATTACTTATAAAACAACGTATCTTCATAGTAAATCCTTTTCCTTGGAAACCTTTTCATAGGATTGTAATTCTACCAGTAATCACCACAAGAGCAAAGCCCATCTTTGAAATGATGGAATCTAGAAGTATCCCTTACGATGATTTCTCTCCTCTCAATTGCTGATATAAACTTAGTAGCAGTATGACAATCCCCACACACTCTCAAGTTCTTGAAAACTCGGATTGGAGATCCTAATGGCAAGTTCAGAAGACCATAAGCAATTGCTAACTTTTCACTATGCCGCAGCAAAAGCTGCTCTTTCTGTTCATCATCGACGTTGTGCAACACAAATTCAAGGTCCGGCACATATCCCTCGCGCTTCATTTTCAACTCCAAATCACTCAATTTCTTGTGTATTGATACCAATTCTGGATGAATCCTATCACCCGATCTGAACTCGTGGACTGCATTCTTAATCTCAATCCAACTGTACCCAGGTGTCTTCAATATCTTTCTATTCTTCATTTGTTGTCGAATCTTAATGACTTGATCCCAACTCTGCATTGTTGCATAAACATTAGCAAGTTGAACATAAGCAGTTGCACTTTTTCGATCAAGATCAAGCAAGTTCTTTGCAGCAAACTCAGCAATCTCTATATTTTTGTGTCTCCTACAAGCACCCAGAAGAGTGCCGAAGACAGCCGCATGTGGTTTGAATGGCATTTTCTTGATTAAATCAACGGCCTCAATTAGCTTACCAGCTCGTCCAAGAAGGTCAATCATACATGCATAATGATTAGGCTTCAATTCAACTCCAAAATCTCTCTCCATGGAGTAAAAGTATTGAATTCCAAAATGTACCAGTCCTGTATGGTTACATGCAGATAATACCGCAACAAAGGTTATCCAGTCCAGCTTCATTCCTTCCTCTTTCATCTTATCAAACAAGCTTAGAGCTTTCTTGCCCTCTCCATGTTGCGCATAGCCTGAAATCATCGTATTCCATGTAACGACATCCTTCCTTGGAGTCTCTAGAAACAATCTCCAAGCATCGTCCAAATTGCCACACTTGCAGTACATGCTAACTAATGAAGTGGCAGCGGTTGTATCCATTGATAACGTATACTTACAAACTAGCTGATGAACTTGCCTCCCTAACTGCAGAGCAGACAATTCGCTACACGCCAGTAACACACTGCTCAAGCTTGACGAGTTCAGCCTAATGCCAAACTGCAGCATTGCTTTAAAAAGCTTTACTCCATCTTCAGCCCTACAAGCCTCGATGTATCCGGAAATCATAGCATTCCAAGTGACCAAATTTTTCATGGGCATCTCTTGAAACAATCTCTCTGCAAATTCGATATTCTTAAGTTTCATATACCCAGTTATCATCGAGGTCCAAGCAACCACGCTCTTTATTGGCGCTTTTCCAAAAAGTTGTACAGCTGAATTCATATCCCCACAATTCACATACCCTGAGATCATAGCATTCCAGGTAACAACATTCTTCATTGGCATTGTAAAGAACAACTCGCACGCTTTCTCCATTTGTCCATTTTCGGCAAACCCAGTTATCATTGTATTCCACGAAGCTGTATCTTTTCTGGGTATTTGGTCAAAGAATGCTCGAGCCTTTGACATGTTAAAGTTGTGAACGTAACAGGCCAACATCGTGTTGTACGAAACAGTATCTGGTTCGGGAATTTTATCAAACAGTTGTTGAGCTTCTCTCATGTAGCCGGGCCTCTTTGCATAGCCAGCCAAGATAGAATTCCAAGTGACTATCGTTTTAACATCCATTTTATCGAATATGAAAAGGGCAGATTCGAGATCCCCGGATCTGATATAGCTTGTTATTAACTTGTTTGATGGAAGGACATCACTGGAATTATGAAGAAACAGGTGGGATTTAGGTGGTAAACTTGGTTGTTTGTTCGGAGGGACTTGCGAGTGAAGGGAATATGCTTTCTCTTTGTTTCGCTGGAAAGCTTTGAGAGTAAGGTGACCAAGTGAGCGACGTATTTTCTGGAAAGAAAATGGCATGTCTGGCAGCAATTGGTAGAGAAAAGGTTATAACATTCAAATAATAGAAAGTGTAAAAGATGTGTTTTTCAGTCTTCACATTAAAATTTTTCGTGCTTTAAAACCTCTTCATGATTTTCTCTCACCTTTTATTACTTTTAACTGCTAAAAATATCGACCGAGGCGAGGACACAAGTTGTAAATTTCTTCATAAAAAAGAGATCTACAGTTAGATAAATTATGCTAAATGTTGAATAGATTGATTTATTAATAAATAAAATATTTATTATGTGATATTAATTCAATTATATTAAATAAGATGAAGAATTTCAATTTTCTAAATAATTTGATTGTTTTTACAATTAATTAATGACATTATAAAAATTCTTATTATTCTATTAATTTATCATATTTACATATCATTATTATTGAACATGTAATGATAATTATATTAATCAGTTTAAAATGATAATAAATTAAGTCTATCATTATGTAAAGATATTAATAAATAAGATAATTATTTTCTTATTCAGTAACTTGTAATTATTAATATCTGTAATAATTTCATCATATTTACGTATTATTATTTTTATAAAATTTTAAATAAATATTTATTTTGTAATGTTAATTAATTTTATTATTTATGATATTTAATAATAAGTAACAATGCATTTAGGGAAAAAAAAGTAAAGAAAGAATTGATTAAGCTAAATAGAACAACATGATGCGAAAGCCAGGTAATCTACAAGTTCAGGACTGGCAAGTCATTAGACAACACTGCAGCGAGTAATACCATATTACAGTAAAACCTCTATAAATGAATATTGTTGGGATCTGAAAAATTATTATTTTATACAGGGTTATTAATTTATCGATAAATGAATATTTTATTAATTTATCGATAAATTAATATTTATTAATTTATAG
>JANITX010000005.1:22522671-22536660 GCA_027564395.1 Erythroxylum ulei
GCAAGTAATGATTTCTTAAAAGTTTTGAAATCTACCGTTTTTCCAAACAAAGCATGTTTTCTTTTTCCGATCCAACAGGCCCATGTGAGCATGCATTGTTCTCAGACCTCTTTTAAAACTTTTCCTCTACATGCTTTCATTCTTTTTCAAAATTTGAAATTATGGTTCCTTCTTTTGCTAAATTTCTCCTTTTAAGCACGTTTTAATCCAAAAATCTAATATACTCCATAAAACATAAAATATATAAGTATAATTCATAATTGCAAGCATTTTATCAATTAAAACATAGGGGAATAATATGACATATATGTACTTTATGTATGCTAACAAATCCTCCCACATTTAGACAATGCTTATCTTCAAGCATATAATAGTTCAGACTCATCAACCTCTATCCATATCCTTCTCAACTCAGCCTTTCATAACTTAAATCACCACGTCTCACTAATCTAAACCAAAACACAACAAGAAACAAACATTTCATAATACAAGTTCTCAAAAACTACACAAATAAATAATCTTTTCAAAATCAAATGTAATAGGAATCAATACCATCTCATTGGCTTCACTCTATAAACTCAAATTGTCTAAGGTATTAATGATCTCTCATGATAACATGGAGAAACTCTTATCATAAGCTTGCTTATATATCTCATCTTTACTATTGAATAATGAAATAAATGAAAAAAAATCCAAAGGTAATTAAAAGAGTTGTTATGGAGTATATACAAGGTCTAAAAAAATGGAAATTTTTAGATTTATCAAATTGGAAGAAATATACAAATTCATTCATGTGATTTTTAGCTTAAAATGATACACAGTTTTCTTGATTCAAGTCAAGTAATTATAACCATGTAAGATTTTTATCATCTCTTCTTCTTTGTATTTTTTTCCTTTCTCTCTCTCTCTCTCTTTTTAATTGAGGAGGAGATTTATTGTCACTCCTCCTTATATTTCCTTTTCTTTACATTTACATATAAATATATATATATATATAAAGGAACTAATAATATCAACAGTATGAATATCATTCCATGCTAGTCGAAAAATAGAACAGTATTCATGTTTTCGATACTAATCGGAGATACCAGTCAGTACTGTGAGTTTTCGTATGGTACTGACCGGTATTTGAAAAAGGGTAAGGACTATTTTGCAAATTTTAACCTAAAAACTCCCCTCCGTGCCTCACCCACCCAAAAAACTCTGCTTCTTTTCATTTTTTCACTCTCTCTCACCGACTCTCACTTCAGTCACCTCTCCATCTCTGACGATGCTGTTCCTTCTCTAGCGACTATCATCTTCCTCCTCGATCCACGCCAACATTAGACCATTTTCCCTCCTCGACTTCTCCACGCGAAGTCCCGAACATGCCACCGTCTTCAATGCTCCTCTAAAAGGACCACCAGACTATGTTGTCACCACCACTGAACGTTTAATGGAGGAGAATGTTGCTGCTCGCCTCAGATCTAAACCCAACCTGTTACCCAACCCAAAAACCCGAAGCTGTGAATTGGTTTTTGGATGTGTTTTTTTAGTTTTCGATTTTTTTTCCTGCTTAATTGCATTTTTATTATGAATCGGTTGGAACTTAGATGTTGAAAGTTGGAATTAAATTATATGATTCGGTTGGAACTTGGATTTGTGATTTGCGTGGGTTGGATTGGATATTGGAGTTGAATGATTCGCGGTTTTGTTTGGTTGATTTCTGGTTTGGTTTTATAGATTGGTTTAACAGATTAAGAGAAATTTATGTTAAGTTTTTCTATGAATGAAATGCACGACCTGATGTGAATATGTGATGATGTGAATTAATTCAACTGAAAGTTTATAAGTTGAAACAACTTAAATTAAAATTTAAAACCTAGAATGTTAAAGTTGCATACTTGCAAAGACTTAAATAATTAATTGCCACATTCTTAAAATTTGTGAAATGGTATTTCATTTTTAGTATTTGGGTTTTTTTTTTGAAACACAATAGGGTTGTTTTATTAAATAGAATCAGCTAGTAAAACATCTCTAACAATGATGGGTGGATTATGAAACCACTCACCAACAAAAGCATTAACTCTAGTAGCTTGAGCTAGTTAATGGGCAACTATATTAGGTAAATAATTAATTGAGTATAAAATTATGCTATTGTAAATTAATAATAATTCGGTTGTAGTTACTGATAGTATTTAGGTATTAGCTTTAGGTATATAATTAATTGAGTATCAAATATGTTGAATTATTTGGTAATATATATGTGTGGGCTATCATAAATATTTATAATAGATAATGTGTGAAAGTAGTGATGTAAATGTGTCCAAAAGGATTTTTTTTTCAAATTGTGAACATGTTGTACGCTTCAAACACTTAGACTTATTAATGTCAATTAAAAATTGTAAAAGCAACTTATATATTTAAGAACCAAATATATAATGGTGTATATAATATTATGGTTTGTTAGAAATGAAAAAAAAGGTTCAAAGTTTTAAATAAGAAAAAAAATCCAAAGAAGTTATATCCTTTAACTTGATCCTCATATTATGAATATGTCCTTCAACTTGATCATCATGTTATGAATAGATGTGTATGAACAATTGTATTAGATATGTCAATCATTATTTGGCGATTATGTAAATCATACCCTTAAACTTAATCCTCATGCTTGAAACTTTAAATTGAAATTGTTCGAAATTATTGGAAATGGAAATTGTTTATATATGTTTTGTGATTGTTGGAAATGGAAATTGTTTATGTATGTTTTATGATTGTTGGCAATGAAAATTATTTATGTATGTTGTGTGTAATTATATATGTTGAATAATTGAATTGTTAGTTTTTGACTTATAGTGAATTTTGTTCGATGAAATTGAATTGTATATAATGCAATGATACGAAATGAGTTATATTATATAAAATGGACATGCATATTGTGTAATAAAATTATGTGTTATTTATTTTAATATATGCATTCATTTATTTTTATAGATAAATGGAAGGTAGTTCAAGTACTCCTGATCAAACCACTTCAGGAAGATACAATGATTCAGCTTGGGCTCATGCTGTATTGATTCCATGTATGAGGAACTATACTATTTGCTTGTTTTGTAACAAGCATTTCAAAGGTGGAGGAATCAACAAATTAAAGAAACATTTAGCTAAGGTTAAAGGAGATATGAAACTTTGTAAAAAAGTAAGTCATGATTTGAAGTAGAAAATGAAAACATTACTTGAAGAATATCAACATAAGAAAGATATAAAGGAAATGTTGAATTTTGAAATTGGTAGTGGAAGTTCGTTTTCTAGTTTCCATGATAATTGTGGAAATGTTGAAGGTGGTAGTGGTACTGGTAGTGGTCCATCCCAGGCCTAAGAAGAAGTACCTGAACCTGATGTGAGGAAGAGAAGAAGGCAGGTAACTAGTTTTTTTGCACCACGAATAACTCCTAAAGCCTAACCTTTAATTGTAGTGCAATGCAATCAAGAGATACAACTCACAATGATGATATGGCAGTAACTAGATGGTGGTATGATACAGATTCATCATTCAATGCTTCTCAGTTTTATTATTATCAACCTATAATGGATGTACTAGCTTCTTATGGTCTGGGATACAAAGGTCCTGTGATTGATGACTTAAGAGGTAAAATTGACTTGTTCTGTTTCTAAAATTAGAAGTTATTTGGTGAAAAGAAGAGTGAATTGGGCTACTTATGGATGTTCAATCATATGTGATGGTTGGACAAATAAGAGATAAGAGCCTATTATTAATTTTTTGGTTTATTCTACAAATGACTCTATGTTTTTTAAATCTATTGATGTATCTAGCCTTATTAGGAATACTGGGACTTTGTTTGAGATATTTGATGAAGTTGTGAATGAAATAGGGCCATAAAATATTGTTCAGTTTATTATTGACAATAATTTCGCTTATAAAGCGGCAGGAAAAAGGTTGCAGAATAATTATAATTCTTTTTTTGGACTCCTTATGTTGCAAATTACATTGACCTAATGCTGGAGAATATAGGGGATCCTAGGTATTTTCCTATTATTAATGAGACTATATAATAATCATGCATGGGTATTGAATTTAATGAGAAAGGAATTTACTAATGGTAGGAATTTATTTCGTCCTGTTGTGACAAGATTTGCAGCAAATTTCTTATCACTTCAGTATTTTGTTATGATGAAGAAAGAGTTAAGACAAATGTTTACAAGTGATAAGTGGTTTACATTTCAGTATGTTAGGTTTAATGCTGGAGTGGAGATTTGTAAAATTATACTAGAAGATAGAAAATTTCGGTCTCAATACCAATATATTATCCGAGTTTGTGAGCCTTTGGTGAGAGCTCCTCCCTTGGCTGGTAGTGAAGAAAAGCCAACAATGAGTTATTTTTTTGATGTTATAGAGAGAGCGACGGAAGCAATCAAGGCCAATCTGAAACATAGGCCTTCTTTGTACACACCATATCTTTCAATCATTAATGAGATGAGAAAAAGATAACTTTCTTCTCTGTTGTTTGCAGCTGAGGCGTTTTTTAATCCTAGTGTCTATTTTACACTGGATCTTACTAAACAAGCTAAAGTTAATTAAGGAATGTTTTTAACTATTACAACAATTGTTAGCATTAACGTGATGCAAGATCTTTTAAGCTCACAAATGGAGCTTTATAAGTTGTCGTATAGAGATTTTAGAATGTCGATTACTATTCGATAAAGAGAAAAATTTTCTCCAGGTATTAGTTGTTTCCTTTTTATTATTTGTTGAAACTAATTATCACTTTATTTTATTTATAACGCTACTTTTGTTATCTTACGACTAACAGTTTCTTGGTGGGATCAATTCAGAAATAGTGTTCCAAAATTTGAAAAGGTTTGCAATTCAGATTTAAGTTAATGTGTGAATGCAACAAGTTGTGAATGAAACTGGAGCACATTTGAATTTATCCACTTCAAGGAAAGGAACAGATTGAAGCATAAGAGGATGATGACTTGGTTTTTGCTCTTTACAATTTAAAGCTTGAAAAAGTATGTTATTATCATTATTAATTTCGATTTAATTTCTTATAATTTTCTAATAATTAAATTTTATTGTTTACTAGGAGTCTTAATAGCACAAGTAACTCAATTGATCATCCAATTTTCACTGATAATATTGATCTTTTGGTAGACTGAGTTTCTGAAGAATCGAATTTGGTAGATGTCAATAACTTGGAAGATAATCTTGGATGAGAAAGCATTGACATGTCATTTTGTGCATTAAATTTAAATAATAATAATAATAATGAAGCTCCTCTCAATGATGAGGATTTTGTACTAAATGAAAATTAGGGTCAGTGCAGTTATAGCGGGTATCCTCTCATAGACGATTGAATTTCATTTCAGGTTTTTATTTTTTTCTCTTCTTTTAATTTTACTTATATTTGATATATATGCTAAATTCTATATATGTAATGTTTTTGTAAATATTTTTGTTTCAGGTTTAACTTCTATTTGATTGTTTCATCATTACGAACTCTTGTTGTAAATTGTAATAGTTTGAGAGTTAAGTATATTTGTTGTTCTTTTTATTGAATATTTTGGTGTAATTATTATTTATTATATGATGAAATTTTATTATTGTAATATTTTAAATACTTTTTATTATTCTTAATTTTATATTTGTATGATGATAATTTTGTTTTTCATATTATTTGTGGCCATTATTTGTATGTGAAATATTTAAAAATTATTGTTTTTTCATATTAATTGTAATTATTATTTATTATTATAATTTTTGGAGACATGGTTAATGTAAACTTATAAGTATATAATACCTCTGTACAATATACTAATAGACTATTTTGTAAAATTTAAAAAAATTCAGGGACTATTTCATAAATTTAAAAAATTACTCGATACCGCACCAGAACTCAATCTGGTATCAAGTTCGATATATTTGCAACTTTGGTTTAGATCATTTTCAAGGTTGAAAGGGTGCTTTATCTTCTAATGTTTTCACCAAATTTTTTTTTAAAACCTCTCGTTTGCTAGTACTTACAAAATACCTTAACATTTTACAAATCATTTGATTTATCCCTCAAGTTATGTTTGGTTAGACGTAAAGTTTTTAATAGAATGAAATGGTTTATAATGAAATAAAGTATAAATGGATGTAATATTAGAAAATTATTGTTCGGAGGGATGAAATGGTTTATAATATAATATAGTGAAAAGTTATATATCATTTATATTTTATCATAAACTTCCAAAATTAAAAATTTCTCGTTTTTATAAAATATTTCTTTTTTATCTCATTTTATTCTATTCTATTATAAATCCTCTTTTCAGACAACAAATTAAGATTATGTTCTATTCCATCCTATTAATATGCTTTCTTCGACATAATCTCAAATTTCTATCGGTGTTCCGTTTTTCATTACTAAGTGACATTTTTTTAAGTTAGAGGCGCACGTTAGCCATATAGGCTACTGACATGGTTGTCAAATTATTTCAGCTTTATATTCTCTCTCTGCACAGTGCACTCTCCCATTTTGTAGTTTACTCATTGATTAATTTACTTCCCATTTTCATCCCAAATGTGAAATCTTTTTACTTTATGGCCCATTTTCTTTTTTTCTTGTTATTTTTTTTAAATTAGAATTGTAGATGAGTGATTTACTGAGCTTAGGTCAACATCGGATATAGAATCACATGGCTGCATGCATCTTGTAATGGTAATGCATTTGTTTTGACTTTTTACATAAAATTTTAGGTTTACGTTATCAAATTTTCTCCTAACTATTAAATTAGACTTCCTATAGTTTTGCTTTTATGACACCTGTCTCACTACTGTCAACTTTAAACTCCAATATGGTGCCATTTTTGTTACATAGGACTAAATGTGAAATGTTAGGTGTTATCTAATGAACAACTTCGTGTGTGTTATCAACTCATATGACATCTTACTTCATGTGATGTCATTTTGTAAACATTTTTCTCCCTGAAAATATAGTTGTGAGTTGCTAGTTTGAATTGTGCATCCGATTGTATTCATATAGTATGAAACAAAAGATGATGTTTTGTTTTCCATCTACTCTTAAACATCCAGAGAGATTTCAGAGTCCTACTGAATACTTGCAGCTCTCACTGTTGTTATTCGTCCCTCTAAGGAATGTACTTTTCATCAAATTTTCTTGAACAAGTTTTCATTTCTCACAAGTTGTCTTTCTTAATATTTACTTTCGGCACGTAACGATTAATTTCTAAAATTGCATGCAACCCATGTCTTGTCTTGCTTTGGAACTAACCAAGATTCTGCTTGTCCATTTCTAAGGACTCCACTGCCGACATCGCTGCCTTTTTGTTGTCCTGTCCTAGTATTGTCCGCCTATCGATGCGCAGTAAAAGAGTATTGTACTAGAATTTAGCACTTTGGTACCAATCGGGCACTATTCAAAATTAATTTTAACAATTAGAATTTCTTCTGTAAAATAATAATTTTCTATCCATAAAAATATAATGAAATAGTATATAAATTTTTTAATAAATAGTAAAGATATAAATAAAATATATTAAATAATTTTTTATGCAATTAGACTTAGACAAAGTAATTATAGATTATATAACTAAATATATTAGTTTAATATAATTTAAATATTTTTAAAATTTTGTCAATATTTACGATCTATATGTCTTTTAATATATACATGTGAAAATTTATTATAATTTTTTAAATATGTAAAGATGATATTTAAGATTAAATTTACTTGTTCATATTTTTATTTTGTATTATTCTTAATTTTATATTTATATGAGAGTTAAATGATCTCTTTTCATCTTAATTTAAGAGAAATATGGACAAATAATATTAATAAAAGTAAAATTTTTTGTTATATCAAGTTTATATTATTATGAGTTCTTTAGATATGTTTGAAGCAAAATTAAAAATTATATAATAAAATACATTCAAAAACTGTTTTTCAATTTTATAAAATTTAAAGACTATTTTATAATCTATTCCTAACATTGAAGTTGTACTAGTTGAGGCTTGCTATGCCACTATTACTCGAATAATAACTTCAATTCACAGATTACATCCTGCAGCACTTGGAAAGCAGCTGCGTACAAGAAACTTTTACTGGATCTTCGAAATGGACTGCGTACAAGAATCCGTTTACTGGATCTTCGAAAATGGAGTGAAAGTGTTTGAAAAATTATTATACAACTACTCATCATTCAAAATTCTCATAAGCTTCTTTGTTCCTTAATCTACATTTTGCACTTAATACGATCTTCTATTAAACTTCTTGTACCTTCATTAATGATACTTGATGACATCATTAACGTCATCTCATGGTGATATTAATTGCAAAATAATAATGAAGCACCGTTATAATTCTCCACTGAACTATTGCACCATCACTAGTTTATAAGCCTAATGCCAGAACTTTAAAAAGGTGGGTCGTAGAAACTTCTACTTATGTTTAGAGTAGGTATTTTCATTAAGGAGATTAACAATCCAAAAGTCTCAAATACTTGTAACCATTAAAAAAAAATTCTCAAATACATATACTATGTTTTCTAAGAAACTGCCTGATTTTACGTGCGATGCAGCTACTACCTATTTTAAAAAATAACTACTGAAAGAACTGGTGATAATTGCACATACTACCCTTAGAACAAGAAGGATTGTCGAGATAAACATTCAAAAAGTTGAGGACAATTTACAAAATTAAGTAACAATTGCAGAATCGACTAGGACAAGTTTTCAAATCAGATGTAACGGACATTCACCCGTGTAGCTTCAGAACTTTTCAGAGGACGAAAGCCCCAGTTCTCATGTTTATCCCGTGAGTAAATTTTATTTAAGAATAGTTTCACTCTAAATTCTAACTATTATTGGTTTTCCATCTGAATAAATATAAACTAAAAGTCGCTGGCGCACATCATGGCTGAAGCTAGTACAGAAAGCGGAACCTTCAACTTGAAACTGAAAAAGTAAGGATTTGGCAGCTCTTACATTAATCTTGAAGCAAAATTTGTAAAAAGCAACATAATAAATGAAAATAGTTCCACAATGTGTTAAAAGCCAAAACTGATGCCACTACTCGAATCCAGAACATAAATAATGATCCAACTGTGACTATTTCCCAAAAGATAGAAAATGTAGGTACGCATACTAAATTCAGGAAGCAAATCATAGGCACGGAGAAATATCTAAAATTTACACCCAAGATGGTTTTTTTAGCATACTTGGACACCTTTTGATTAGCTTCTGGCTCAAACTGTTCCATAGATCACAAAAGGCAATCCCATGCATAGAAAAAACCATTGTGACTATTACCAGATGCACTACCATCTCACTTGCCACCCAGCGACGGGAACTGCCCAGGGTCTTCAATTGAAGGTGCAGTTATATCACGTGCACTGCCTCTTCCAAATCCACCTCTTGATCCGCGGCCTCTGCCTCGGCCTCGACCACCACCACTATGGTAACTCTCCCCTTCAGCAGGCTTCAGGAACTCGTTGATGCTGACAGCCTAAATTAAAGAAACGCATCATGCCAAGTATGAAGATGGGGATGCTAAAACAATGAACCAAGTATTACACGAAATATTTTATCAATACATAACAAGAAATTTCAGAAAACAATTCATGCAATGAAGCAGAAAGCGAAGGTATGCTTGTTTTTCAAGTAAACACATGGACATAATTCAAAGCAATGGCTTCAAGAAAACAGCATCCAACATATAAAACCAAACAGAATAACAATGTCTTTCAATTAGTAAAAGAATCTTAAAGCAACCAAATTCAAACTAATAGTTGCAAAAGATCATGGCCTTGTTACTCGTAGAAACCATACTATTGAAATTCCAAGGTACAAATTGCATAGGATGGAAAAGACAGATGAGGATAAAATGACGATTGTGGATAGGAGATCCTAAAATGATAAACAAACTACCATAGTCCTCTGTTGCATTTACCATCTAAATGGCCAAGGTATAAGTGAGAAATTGCTAATCAATTAACTTGTTATATAGTGGTTGCCATTTATAATGAGAGAGCTCACACCTTTTTTGCCCTGACTTCTTTGTCATTAGCATCTTTCTGTTTGTCCCTTTCAGACCCCTGTCAACCAAAAGTTCCAAGTTAGTGCCCCATTTTAGCTTTCACCATATTATATAGTGTACACACCTGCAGTTAATGCAATTAGTACCAGTTTGATGAAGATTTCATCATTTTCTCTCTTATTTGAGAGTTGATGCATGGACTGAAAGTCTTTGTCCACATTCACCTTCCGTTCCTCGGGCTTCAAAGCAAGCAAAGCTTTCCGTTTCTCTTCACGAACCTTTTCATACTCTTCCAATGTCATCTCCTGTTATAAGAGTAACATGCACATATTACACAAGATGTACATAAAGGCTATTATGGCAATATAAAAACATTTATGCTCTTATTATGGAATAATATAAAAAAACAAGTTGTGTATGAACTTTACACAACTTTTCAAATGAGACACAATGTAAACCACATCAGAACTTCAACACATGACTCTAACTTTGCATTCAGCAACAGTTAGATCAGCCATGAAGTGTCTGCATTGAACAATTTGAGAAAAAGTACACCAAACTGCTATTATAACTATCCTCAACAAGATCCAATATCACTTTATGTACAACTTGAAATAACTATAATTTTTGGCTAAAATAGCGAATCAGCATGCAATACTTGTATGTAGGCTATTTTGGAAGTGAGACAGTTCTTAATATATCATACAAAATAGCACATATGCCAAGTCTAAAAAAATATACAAGTCATAAGTGAAAATGTGGTTGCAAAACAAACCATATAACAGCCATACCCAACTAGCAACTATTAAAAGCTAACCATAAAATTCAATAGTTGTTTCCAACTTTCACGACTGTTTCGTGATGAAAACTTTGAATTTAAAAGACATTAGATAATGTCAGTGGTTTTTTTATTAAAAAAAAGGTACAAGTTAACCATGATTGAATGAAAAAAGAAAAATTTTCCAAGATCTATAATATCCATACAAGGCAAAATACAGCTAAAGTTGACCCTAGTTATCCTGCTTGTACTTAATCAAACACCCTATAAGGGTTGTAAGGACAGAGAACCAGAAACCACCAATTGTTGACTGAATCCAACATTTCATATTGAGTTGTCATATTGAAGAAAATGAGCAAGACCAAGTTAAATTAACAAATCAACCTTGTTCTCAGGCTCTTTCTCTTCAGCCTCATCATCAGCATTATCCTTGTTGGCATCTCCAGCATCATCTTCTCTTGAAGGCTCTGTATTGATGCTCTTTTCATTCTTGACAACAGCTTCCTCAGTCTCTCTTTTGTTTTACAAGAAAAGGAATTATGAATTCAAGAACTTATAGTACAGCAAGTATGAACTCCAATCTGTTTGATTGGGATACTTACGGAGCAACTTCATCAGTTGGGATTCCCCAATTTCCACGGCCAGCTCCATCACGCTTAAATTCATTCCTGATCAAACATGCAAGGAGGAAAACTATGATGAACACCTGCATCAAGCACTAGTGATATAACAATACAGAAATCTGATGAACAAAATACTAACCCACGACCAGTACCACTGCGCCTTTCATATAGCCTTCGAGGGCGCTCAGTGTCCCCAGTATCTCCATTGCTGAGAACGCCATGGCGGACACCTCGAAAGCCACCACCACCACGAGGGGCACCATAGCTGCGTCTCTCAGAGGGTTTCCCAGCATCCCCTTCTTCAGATGTTCGATACCCACCCAAAAATCCATTGCTGCTACCAAATGTGGTTTCATTGTTATTTGAATCTCCATTAAATCCACCACTGCCGCGACCACGTCCACGACCATTGCTTCGTCCACCAGCACGACCCCCTCCTCGACCACCTTCATTCTTTGATTCCATAACTGTAGGAGTTTATAAGCTAAACATAAAATTGAACCAACAAAAGGTGCAGAAAACAACCCAGAATCCAAACAGACATCATATTACTAGTCAATAAGACCTGGTAAATGGACCATCTGCAATTATATCAAACAACTGTCAACTATCAGAAAGATGAACGTAACAAATTAACCACTAGGCAATCTTGTGGGTACGCTATCAACCAAAAAGCAAAGAAAACCCTAATTTAAAAGGTTTTACTTCCATTTACATGCCAATACATTCCATATATAGTTTCGAACATCCATGCTTAAGAAAACATCCAACAGTTGATCCCCAACAATTCCTTTTTAAAGTGAAGGAACGTAAACACGAAAGCAGAACAATTAAAGTTAGCCGAAAACCATTGGAAGTAACCAGAAAAAAAAAACAAATGCCAAAAGCAGCATACTTCCTTCCACTTCCTCCATTTATACATACAACATATTCAACCAAATACAAAAACATAATGTCATCATAATCATACGGACTAATAACATAGAAGGGAAACTTCATTTGTCAACTAACATATTGTGTGTGCGCGCGCGCGCGTGTATAATGAGTAAAATAAATTAGTATACCCGCTTGAGTAGGAGGAAGAGGCTTGCTTGGGAGCTTAGCAGGCTTCGTTGCCTGAGGCTGAGGCAAGGCAGCACCAACAGGAGCCTTCTTGGGCTTCTCAGCCTTCAGCTGAGCCGCCACTGCTGCTGCCGCCGCGATGAGCTGAGAGGGGTCCTCATTATCATCATCTCCCAGGAGATCAAAAGGGTTCGTGGTTGCCATTTCCTTCGATATTTCAATCAAACCTGATAAAAGACCCCTTGTTGACTTAGATAACAGCAAGTCTTAAAGCATGGTAGCAGATGGGTCGATCTGAGGCTGGGGGATTGTGTGTCTATCTCTAGGCGGTGAGAAAATGTAGAGTAAACAACGATTATAGTTGAGAGGCTTAGAGAGGGGACTGGAAAAACCTAGCCACTACGGCAGGGTGAAGGGAGCGAGGCTCTAACCTAAATTTAAAAGCCTAGTGAGAATATTCACATACGGTGGGTTTCACTCAACCGAATTGTGGGTGTGATTCACTGAACCGACCGCTGTGAGCGCTGGAATGGGATGGGATCTTTTGGGATTTTTCGACTGTTTATTAAATTATTTATTTATACTTCAAATTTTTTAATATCCGATTAAATTATTAAAAAGATAATATTATTAATTTATTATAACCTCTCTCTTTTCTTTTTTCTAACTTAAAATGTTTATTAAACTTTTTATTTATGTTTAGCTTTCTTAATGTATGAACGAAAGTAATACTATTAATTTTCAAAAAATGTCTTTTCCTTTTTTATCTTTTATTCTTTTCGGCTGCCCTTTCTTTCTTTCTCGCGCTCTCCTGTTATTTCCTTTCTTCCTTCTTTTTCTCTTTATTTGATTTATTGCTATCGGACATCTAAGCGTTATAATATCGTAATAAAACGAGACAACTCACTTGAAATATATATTCTCAAGAAGTGATATAATATTTAATTTATTCTAATTAAAAAATAATTATATAGTTAGAATAAAGTAAGAAAAGACAGAAAGAACAGAAAAATAAAAGAAAAAGAGAAGAGAAAGTAAAAAAGAAAAGGATTAAAAGAAGAGGACAAATTCCAACATAATACATTATATTAAATAAAAATAGACATTATTATAAATAAATGATTTTAATAATTTTTTAATGTGAGGGTTAAAAAACTTAACCGATCTTATTTAACCAATGACAAAAATAGTGACTGCACCCTTAACCAATGACGTTGTAGGAAAAATGGAAAACTTTAAGGAGGTGCTTGTTTGAGGGTAATGGATAGAAATGTATGGGTATGAAATGAAAACTCATGTTTGGTATCAATAGGGGTAATACTTTCGTTCCTCCATTTTCAACAACACTCCATAATCCATACTTGTGAATTACTAGAGGAATGAGATTTATTATTGGCTATACTCCATTCTCATTCCTTACTATATTCATTCATATTCTTATTCTCATTACCTTCTATGAACCAAGCACCCCCTAAGGTTTTATTAAAAA
>JANITX010000005.1:22579617-22591634 GCA_027564395.1 Erythroxylum ulei
TAAAATTTTAAAAAATTGATATTTCACTCCAAATTACATATAATATTTTAATCAAATTTATTTAAAATAAAATTTAAAATATTTGAAAATTTTCTCAATTTAAAATTTTAAAAACTTAGAAGATTTTAATTAAATGTTGATTATAATATTAAATTTTAAAAAATTAAAAAATTATTAAGATCTAAAATTGAATAATATGAATGTAAACATAATTTTTTATGTTTTGAGTTAAAGATGGCTATGAGATTGGAGAAGGCACATATTAGATAGCGTGAATGACGCAGCCAAAGGAGTTCAATTCACGTGAATGATAGCGTGAATTGAACTTACAAAAGAGGTGGGTTTTAAACCTATGTATGAATTCAATTTGTCCGTATTGTTTGGTTCTAAACAGAGGAATTGTAATCAAGATTGAATTCAATTCCCTAAATTCTAAGCAGGTTGTAAATTTCTAACTTAAAAGACAAAGACGAAGGAAATAATATATGCAGACGACCTTTATAGTGCCATATATCGATACACACGAAATGCGATATATTACATTGATTTCTTCTTTTAACAAACTAGTGCTGTGAAATAACTGTTTTGGTTGATTAGTTCAGGTTTGAGAAAAATAACAACGGAAAATTAGAACAAATATAAGACTAAATTTCCAGCGGAGTGATTTATAAGTCAGCAAAGTTTGGTACAGAAATTTAGAACTATTGAACTCATCTTTGAAATCTGGTCACTTAGGTTGAAGACAAGACATACCCAGCAGCGGGCACCTTAAGGTTTCCAAGTTGGTTTCAAGTTTCAACCTATATAAAAAAAATCAATATAATCGACGGTTTATTTGTCACGATGGACTAGGCAAACAGCAAGTTGGCAGACCCTGTCTTTCAAGATTCAAACTCAAGTCTTTTGCCTTACTAGTATACAACTGCTTCACATTAGACCTCTGCTCATTTAACAACTTCACTAAACTTCTCTTGGCATTAGCTCGGAAAGGACAATTTGATGCGAAGAAGCCATCAACTAAGTGAAGGTAGGCCTCCAAGTCATGGCAACAAGCCACATCAGCATTAGGTTTCAGGTACGGCGACATCTTGGTGTCGACGCGAAGCTCTGTGCCCACGTGTGTGTATGCCAACGGCGTCATGTAATCATCCACCATTGGCAACCCGGGAACTCTAGTTATAACGTCCTGATTATTGACAATACGTAACACCTTAACATTTTTGGCATTGATTTGATTGGCAAACCCTCTGTTACCAACCCTCGGTCCTCCAAACGAAAAGACCGCAATTGGTGGCATGTATGGTGAACATGTACTTAATTCATCGCCAGCTAATAGTGCCAAGGCTGCTCCCAGGCTGTGACCCGTGACAGTAATGCTTAGCGCCTCGCCTTTGTAGAGCTCCACGAGTCTTTTCACCTCTTCCACAACGGACTCAGAGAGGCTTGGGACACGAGCGCCTCTAGTTTTATAAAGGCTCAAAAATCCACATTCCACCTTGGATTCACCTTGGTCGTAGTCCATGTCCTCTGGGTATCGGTATTCCACCAACTGGGCTCTCATATTTTCAGCCCATTCAAGACAAGTCGAGGTCCCACGCAAAGCTATCACTATATCTCTCCTACCCATCCGTTGGATCTCTCGTCGGTCTTCGCAAATAGCGACGTAGCCCATCCAACTTGACCTTTGGGTCACCCAACTCATATCAGGCGCCAGAGTGTCGACCCACTTTGGAAGTCCGAAGGAGGAGGTGGCATAGAGGTTCTTAGTCATTCTATAAGACCTCTCTGGCAATGCCACGGGGAGTGGCAGGGGATGTTCGTCGGTTGACATGGAGGGGTTTGTATGGAAACAATGGTAGGCTGCTTGAACAAACTCGCCGTATCTCACCATCTCTCGCCGGAGATTCTCGTCCAGTGGGTCAAGAAGCCCGGACCAATCATTACAACCGTGGTACTCTCTCCACCGGGAGCCAAGATTGTTCCTTGGAGAATACTCGGGCGTCTTGGACAAGAGACTTTGAAGTCGGTTCATATGTCTAGGTGACATTTCTTCTGCTGCTTTCATCTCTGGCCAAATTCTTGCGAGACTAAGGCCTTCAAGTAGAGCTCTTCCTCTGTTTGCAAACGACCGATTACCGGAAACTTTAGGAACTGGTCGAGTGTCAGGTGGGTTAGACTGTGGAAATTGCTTTTGAAATAGTTTATCAAGATTGGCTAGATGTTGCTTCGTCAACTCAGTTGATGAAGATTTATAAGAAACACGTTTAACAGATTGAGAAGTTGTTCGAGAAGAAGAATATCTAGTTACAGGTTCAAATGAAGATTGGTGGCATTCGGGACTGTCACCTTTTACCTGAAACAGGTTTAGGTTTTGGGGCGGAAGCGTTGAGCCTATTTGCAACATATGGATAAATTCAACAGTGTTCACAGAAAACAAAGACACCAAAAAGAGAGTCAATTGATTAATTTATATATAACCGAAAAGAAAACAAGTGTAAGTGGAAACCAAGTAGGGTGGATTAGATGATATGGGGTGTATATATAGAGCGGATGGTTCTCAAATGCCCTTGTCTTTGCCTTTAATCACAAAAACGATTTCAAAGTGCATGGATTTATGCGAGTGTTATTGGTAAGAAGGGTATATAAGTGGAACGTTTACCCGGACCATTTTTTCAATTGGTGAATGGGGTTGGGGGCATTTAACTTAGGAATGCATTCAGACGATGGTGGACTTGAATTGAACGTGAATACGTGAAGGTTAATTGGACTCCAAAAATGTAGTTGCAGATTGAAGTCATTAACATTATCAAATTAATCTTATTTTAGTTGTTATCCTAAAACAATTATGTCTTTTGATGCGCTGTTTTTTCTACACGAACTAACAAGTATTATCGTCCGGAAGATGCGTATAATGTCCATGTCAACTCGCTCTCTCCCATTAATTCTTAAGCCTAGTCCTCTCCTCCCAAACATTTGCTCAACATATATCTAGCTAGCTACTTCGATTCATTTCTCTTTTGGGACTTACTATCCCTAGTAAACTCAGTTTAGTGGATGCTCTTTATTCAAAACAAATCAGTTGTTTCGTGAATTAAAATTCCATAACTAAAATTCTAATTCAACCCTAAAATGCATGATTATTCTGTAAAATAGTTATAGCACGTCAACATGCTGATGCAAATCTATTACCTTTTGTTTTGAATTCAATAAGATTAGTCTGTGGCAGTTGCATACTTGGCCAAGTTGGATATGGTAAAAGGCTGAAACTTTTTAATATCAAATATTAAAGTAGAAGGTTGAAGTTGAACTGAGAGATGACTTTTCAAGGAACAGTAAGAGGACATATTCAAGTCAAGGAGTTCGCACGTAGTCTAGTAGTAACTCATTAATTCTTGCTTATCAAGCAACAAGCCATATTCATACTATCTCGTATGGACGTCGGATGTGTAGTTTTCTTTCTAAATTTAAAAGGATATTACATAAAGCCTTACGTAATATGATCCTTCAACTTTTCTTGTAACATTGAAGATCAATTGCTGGCTTCAGTGCAGCATGGTACTAGTCCAAAGCGTCACGTATCCTGACGAGGAAAGCTCCGAGAAACTTCAACATTTTCAATTCTGGTGTTGAGGTTTCATCAGACATATACTTTTCCTCCAAACTAGCAAACGCAATTAAAAAGCGTTTCTCCCTACCATCAAAGTAATTCAAACCTCGTAAAAGTTGATGTTGAAATTTTAGACTATATAGCAATTATCAGGGTCCTATCCAACTTATGTAACTTACAGTTTTGTACTCATTATCTCGCTCTACAACTTAACCTGTTTTGGTTTTCTCTTTTATGGACTTGAGCATTCTCATGAATTAACACAACCGAAAAAGCATTCTCTTCTTATGACAACAAAATTTTGTTTTAATTTCATCCTGGGCAAGTTAATTAATACATTTTATATAGGAATGATAATAGGCGATTATATTTATAGTCCAATTTGGTTTAACGTTCGAATCTTTTTAATATACAAAATAAGTCATTTTATTTATATAATGAATAAATAGTAGTCTTCAACTTTATTATTCTCTCATTCTTTTTTCTGTGTCTTAATTGTCTCCATGGTGCCTAATTCCACTCTCTTTCCGCTATTATTTGCTGCCTTTCATGTGGCCACTTAATTTTCTCACCGTCCTCCGTCGCGTTTTTTCGCTGAAGAGTTAAGGCCTTTGAAAGTTCTAAAGGACAAGATTCAGGATGCAATTGGAGTGTAGCCACCAATAAGTATTTAGGATGAGAATTGACCTTTTTAGATTGTTGTGACTTTTTTTTTCTCTTATTATATATGAAAATTTATTGTTAGATATGATAATAAATTGACAAATAAACATAGTTATTTATACTAATAAAGTGCTTCATATGTTAGAAAAGAGTCTCAGCAATTTAAATAAATTTAACAAAAGTTTTTCTTTTAAATAAATTTAATATTTGTTCTTCATAGCTAAACTTAAAAGAGGAATATTTGATAATACATGTTAAAAAACTAGTACAAAGCTATTAAATCATAGTCTCAACATGTTTAATTTTGGACTAGTGTGTTTTTGATGATGACAAAATAACAAAGCAAATATAAGCTAACCCCATTCTTGATCTATATAGTTTGCAAATTGTGAATAACAAGAGCAGTTCTACATCATCGTTAAGTGGGTCAGCAAAGTATAGGATTTATTTTTATTTTGTTGTAATTTTATACTCAATGTAAGAGTCTTGGGATGGTATACAACCTCATCTTGTTAGGAAGACATTGATGGAAAATTTTCATACCGCATATTTCTGTAGTATGGTATGTAAGATTATACTAGATAAGTTTGTTAAAATTTAATTAAATTAGAAGATGGTGAAAATTTATTAAGATACATTTGACAATTTTTTTGTAAAATTACATTAATAAAATTAGCCTTGGCATTATCTTTTCATTTCTAGGCTTATCTTCTCATTTTTAAAATTACTCACCTTTCTAGGAAGTTATAAATAAGAGATCAATAGTTCAATTTTGTGTCTATAGTAAAGTATAAAATTAGGCGATTCATACTGAGCACTTTGTACACACTTGTAAAATACTGCATGAGTTCCATCGATGTTCTTACATGCAAGTAGATTCTTCATTCCATCTCGAGTTCTCTCATAGGTTTTATTGTACCTTTTTACTTATATAAGAAGCATTTAAGGTAACTTGATTTCAATATTTTGTGAGAATTAAGGAACCTTGTATGAGGTTCTAAGAGAATAGCAACAGTTGGGGGTGACTGTTGGAGAGTTAAGAAATATGAGTGCAATTCTTTGTTAGTTAGGGATGCAGGTTAGATTAAGATCTATATGTACCATTAATTTGGCTTTTAAGCTGGTAAAATCATTTGAAAATCCCACTAGATCATGGTTTTTCCTTCTATTGAGTCAGGGAGGTTTTCCACGTAAAAATATTAAGTCTCAGTTCTTTACATTTTGTTTTTAAATTTGGGTTAAGAACTTGTCTAAAACAAGTTTACAAATTTAAAACTTGGTTAATATAAAAAAATAGTATTACTCAATTCACCCCTCCCCCCTTTGAGTAATGCTTGATCATTTTAACAATTGGTATAAGAGTAGGTTCTCCCTGTTATAGGCTAACACCGAAGGAGTGATTTAAAATGATCTAAGAACTTGATGAGATTAAGAAAGGCTACTTCAATCAACACCTTCCTTTATTTAATGGAAGACTATATGGTTGGTGGAAAGAACACATGGTCGATTATATTCAATCGAAAGACTATAAGGTCTAGTTGATTACCAAAAATGGTCCTTTCAAGTGTATGCGTACCAATGCTGATGGTACTACAGAAGAAACCCCAAAATCTAAGTCATAGTAAAGGACTAAAGGAAGATAGAGAAAAATGCATCTATTAAGAAATTGATTAAAACTGGCTTACTATCTCAAGTATACAACTAGTGTCTTGGGCTTAAAACTGCTAAGGAGATATGTGATCTTCTTGAGGTAACTCATGAAGGTTCCTCTTAAGTAAAACAATGTAAGATAGATTTACCAACTACTCAATATAAATTGTTTAAAATGAATGAAAGTGAATCTATTCATGATATGTTTTCTCGATTCACTAACATTATCAATGACCTTAATTCCCTTGGAAAGACCTACTACATTAAAGAAAAGGTTAGGAAAATTCTTAGCAATTTTCTACTAAAATGGATGCCTAAGTTTGCTACTATCTAAGAGGCTAAGAGTATTTCTACTTTGCACCTTAAAGATCTAATTGATAACCTTATGACATATGCAATAGCAAAAAAAAGCCAAAGTCCAATTCAGAAGGAAAAGGAGATCGCTCTCAAGGAAAATATGAATGAGAGTAACTCAGAATCAGATGATGAAGACATTGCCATGCTAGCACCTATCTTTAAGAAGTTTCTTGAGAGCTCAAAGTCAACCAAAAAAGGAAAAACAAGTAAAGGTAAGTCCTCTTCTTCTTAATTTAATAATAATGTTAACAGTTGCTTTAAATATGGCAATCTAAACCACACGAACAAGGATTTTCCTACATAGGATGAAGAACATAAAAAGGAATAAAATAAATAATGCGGTAAGGAATATGGAAAGAAATTTGATAAGAAAGAGTTTAGAAAAGCCACGTTTTCTACATAGGGAGATTCAAATGAAAATGAGGTTGATTATGAAGACTTCGATTATACAACAAATCTTTATTAGATGGCTCAATTTAGAAAAAGTACAATGTATGTTGATGATGAATTTAAGGTAAATACATTTGAATGGAAAAAAGATATTAGAAACTCAGTAAAAAAAATGATTTGTGTGGCTTTCTTGTGAATAGTTACGAAGATACTTCTAATGAAGTCAATGTCTTAAAAGATGATGTTCTAGGGTTTAAGGAAGATTTAAGAGTCATGACTAAATTAAAACCCTATGTGAAAATGAAATAAAGACTTTTAAAATGGAACAGTCAAACCTAAAAGAAAAGACCATGGAAATACAAAAGAATAATATTGCTCTTACTCGTGAGTTAAATGAACTGAAAGCTTATGCTGATCCTAGACAAATTAATAATATGGGAAATGAATTATCTTTTATTAGGACTAAATTGGTAAGCCTTAAAGAAGAATATTTGTAACCTCAATCTACTAAAAATAGCAATCAAAATGATGATGGAGCAACATTAGATCTCAGTTCCTCCTAATTTCTGCCTCTATTCTTACTAAAAACCCTTCTCAAGTAAGTTGTCTCCTAGACTCCAAGTTGAAAAACTATCCAAACAAGTTGAAAATTTAAAGATTGAAAACTAGGATTTAAGAAATAAACTAGACAAAAGTAAAGAAATTTCAAATAGATTATAAAGGTAAGAACTATGATAAGGAACCTACTAAACAACTTATTAAAGCATACAATAAGGCTAGACATAGGCTAGGTTTTAATAGGAAAAAAGAAAGAGTTATGGAACAAAAAAAAGTTAGTTTTCTTGAGTATATTGCTTGCATCTATTATGGTAAGACAAGCCATCATATGTTTCAATGTCATCATAAGCAAAAGGCTAATTAAAAAAACTATGCTCATATAAAGCATGTATGGCTTGAAAAGAATGTTTTAAAACCTAATTATATTAGAAATGGACCTAAACAAGTTTGGGTTCCTAAATCTAAACTCAAATTTGTTTTGTAAGCTAGAGTGAGGGGGAATAACCAGTGGTTCCTTGACAACAATTGTTCTAAGCACTTGACAGGAGACAATTCTAAGTTCCACTCAGTCAAAGCCTTTTATGGTGGAACTATGGCATTTTGTAACAACATGAAGATGATATTATTGGTATTGGTAAAGTAGATACATCTCTATCATATTCCATTGATAAAGTATTGTTATTCAAGGGTTTTAAATATAATTTAATCAACATCTCACAATTTTGTGAGAAAAGAAATAATACATAAATTACTTATTATATTATTTCTTTTCTTGAAGAAAATCCTTTACTCTAGCCTAAAGACTTGGACATGTCAGTTTGTCATTGTTACAGAAGTTTATTTCATACTTGTAAATGGTTTACCCTTTATGAAGTTTAACATAATCGAGGCTTATGAAGCCTGTGAGAATGGGAAGCATGTTTATTGTCCTTTCAAGGCCAAAAAACATGGTAAGTGTAAGCCACTAGAATTATTGCACATGGACTTTTGCGGACCCATAATAGTGGTAAATAGAGGAGGCAAGAGATATGTTTTGGTTTCGGTTGATTATTATTCACGTTACATTATACCATATTTCTTTTAACAAAAGTGAAAATTTTGATGAGTTCTATATGTTTTCTGGAAAGATCCAAAAGCAATATGGACATCAACTACTCTCATTTCTTTTTTATTGTGGCATTAAATTCAATAATTTAACCTTTATAGACTATTGTAGGGAATATTGTGTTGATCATAAACTACTTAACAAAATGGAGTCGTGGAGAGAAAGAATCAAACACTAGAAGACTGGCTAGAATGATGCTTATATAGCTAGTAGATTTCCTAGGAACTTCTAAGTTGAGGCAATACACACTGCATATCACATCAGAAATAAGGCCATAATTAAAAAATTTCTGAAAAAAGCTCCTTACGAATTGTTTAAGGGTAAGAAACTAAATATTATACATCATAGAATATTTAGGTGTCAATGTTATGTGCATAATAATGGTAAAAAACACTTAGGGAAATATGATCCTAGGAGTAATAAGGCTATATTATTAGGATACCCCTCTCATAGTAAAGCATATAAGGTGTGTGGAAAAAGAACTATGTGCGTAAAAGAGAGTGTACAAGTCACCTTCAATGAAACTGATGATTTGCCTAATCATGTTGCACAACATGATGATTTTGAGATAGGCTTGGTAAGAACATATACTAATAATGATCATAAAGAAGAAAAGTAGTAACAAGTCACTAAAAATGATAGAGATCTTGAACACCAAGGCACTTTAGAGGAAAGAGAACATCCTAAATGAACAATTGGAAGAACTAGAGATGACACATAACATTCTGGTTCCAGTTCTATAGAACTAAATCCTATCAATTAGAGAATTGATGTTTCCCAAATTCAAGAAAGTTTAATATAAATAGCCTTTGTGCCTAAACCATGGAAACATCAAAGCTCCCATTATTTAAACTTGATACTAAATGAAGTCAATAAAAGAGTTCAAATAAGAACTTCAAAATTTTTATAATTTTTATGCCTTTCTCTCTTTTGAAGAACCTAGTGGCTATCAAATTGCACTAACTGATCCTAATTACATTTTACCTATACAAGAGGAACTACTCAAATTTGAGAGGAATCAAGTGTAGCACCCTAAGCTTGGACCAAATGATAGAACTATAATTAGTCTAAAGTGGGTGGACATAAACAAGTTTGATAAAAATGGCTTGATCCTAAGAAACAATGTTAGATTGGTAGTAAAAGGCTATAATCAACATAAAGAGATTGGCTCCAATGGGGCCTTCGTACCAATAGCATACATCAAAGCCATTAGGATATGAATTATATTTGCTTCTTATATGTGTTTCAAGTTATATCAAATGGATGTTCTGACAACCATTTAAAATGATTATTTAAAAGAGGAGGTCTATGTATAGCAACCTTTTGGGTTTGAAAATCCTAATTTCCTAAACCATGTATATAAACTTAACAAGACTCTTTATAGATTTAAAGAAGCTCTTAAATATTGATATGAAAGGTTGTCAAATTTTCTTTTGGAAAATGGTTTTCAAAGAGGAACAATAGATAGAACATTATTTTTTAAAAAAATAAAGGGGAATATCTACTAGTTGTTCAAATATATGTAGTTGACATCATATTTGGAGTAACTAACGATTCCTTATGTGAAGAATTTGCAGGTTTAATGAAGAGTGAATTTGAAATGGGTCTCATGGGAGAACTCACATTCTTCATAAGTCTTCAAATTAAACAAATGAAGGAAGGAACATTAATCTATTAATAGAAATACCAAAAAGAACTAATCAAGAAGTATGGTCTTAAAAATGCCAAACCCTATAATACACCTATTCCCATATTGACTATTTTGGATGAGGATGAAAAGGGAAAAAAATTTTGAGGAGAAGGTTTATCAAGGTGTGATTGGAACTCTTTTATACTTAACTGCTAATAGACTTGTTATTGTTTTTAGTCTAGGTTTGTGTGTAAGGTTCCAAGCGAATCTAAAAGAGTTGCATATGAAGATAGTCCAAAGAATTTTTAGATATCTCAAAGGAACAAAAGACCTTGCTTTTTGGTATCTTAAAGGAGGAAATTTCAACTTAGTGGCATACTTAGAATTATATTTTGTAGGACATCTCGTTGATAGAAAAAACACTTTAGGTATAGCCCATTTTTTATAACATTGTCTTGTTTCTTGGGGTTTTAAAAAATAGAACTTAGTTGCTTTATCCCCAACTAAGGCAGAATATGTGTCTGTTACTTCTTGTTATGCCCAACTTTTTTGGATAAAATAATAATTAATGGATTTTAGTGTGGATCTTGAAAGGGTACCTATTCTATGTGATAACACAAGTGCTATTAATATCTCTAAGAACTCAATACAACATTCAAGGACAAAACAAATTCAAATTAGAAATCATTTTCTTGAGTATAATATAGAAAAGCGTTTAATTAAAATGAACTTTTGCAAAACAAAAGATCAATTTGTGGACATTTTCACCTAACCCCTAAGTAGAGAAAGATTTGAGAAACTGAGACTAAATCTAGGCATAATTAAACTAGCCTACGTTTTTCTTTATTTTCCTAATGATTAAGTAGAAAATTGGAATATCTTGTATAATTATTTGTAGTTTTATTTGCTAATATAAATGTTTTAATTATGTTCAAAATTTGATGTCATAAAAAATATGGGAGCCAAGCTAGAAAACATAAGAAGACTCTTTAAGAACTATTAATATTACCCTTACTTTGCTAGAATATATCATAAAGGTTGTCCAAGTAAGAGTTCTTATTATAGTTATTCTATTTCTTGTATTTACCCTTATTTCATTATTTCTATTATTATTATTATTCTTTTATTTATAAGTCTTAAGTTATCTTTACCCTATATCATTATGCCTCCCTTTCATTTTCAACTTTTAGTCCTTTTTTTTTCTTTGGCCTTAAACCTTACACCTACCTCTCTTTCATTTCTAGGTTAACTCAAAAGTCACTCGCTACCCTTCTCGCTTTATCCTTGATTGTCCCTCAATCCCAATCTCAACCAAACTCTCTTTCTCTCATTTTTTAATTTCTATTTTCTAAAAAGCAACTGTTCATGTTGAGGTAGAGAAAGAAAATTTCATTTGATGCATCCTCTAGATTGTTGAAGCAAAATTGGCTAGTCGAGGCATGGATGGAAGCCTAGAAAAGGAGAATTACAATATTGAAGAAGGAAATAGAAAATAAGAAATAAAGGAAAGTTGTGAAGAAACCTGGTGAAAAAATGGGACATGAAATTCTGGTAGTCTCAAATTTATAGGAGAATGAATTGACGGGGAAAAGGAATCTTGATGAGTTTGACGATCAAAATTCTAGGAAATCTATATTGAGAGTTATTAAACTAACTGAGGGCAATAATGAAGTGATAAATGGTAATGATGATGACTTGATTAATTTAAGACACCAAAAGAGGAAAAGAAGAGTTATGGAGGCACCTAAGCCTCCATCCAAAAAGCCTAAAATATCTTCTTCCAAAAAGCTCTTCATGAGATTCATTCCCTCCTTATCTAAACCAATTCTAAATAGAGTTCTTACCTCTATTTGAGATAATGAAGTTAATTCCTCACACAAAAGGTGAAGCGAATCACACATTAATACAATGCTTAATAATGAGATATAGATGCACAAGAAGGGGGGGTTGAATTGTGATAAAATTTTCGTTAATCCCCTTTTTTTTAACAAATTCGTTTGTTCAAAGAACTTCGTTCTTAAAACAATCAAAAAACAAAGTTGTAAAGTGTTTTTCAA
>JANITX010000005.1:22650397-22668052 GCA_027564395.1 Erythroxylum ulei
ACCTTATTAAACAATAATCTAGATACGATCATAGATTAAATTGAATAATAGCATTAAGAACCAATGACAAGTGATAATCATGTATGACATGAAATCAATCAAGTGGATAATTTCTTAGAATTTTACGACTCTAACGTGGAGATGGTTAATCCTAATTGCTACTTGTGGTTACCAAAATTGAACGCCAGATTTTGTTAACCTAGCAATTAAATCCATTAATCTCTAGTTGCGCACCTAGAAACTAACAAATTCAATTAAAAAGTTAGATTTAAAATTATCCAATGTACGTTAACAATATGAAAAATATTCAGAAAATCTCACCACAATAACATGGGACATGGATCCCTTAACCAAGATGAGAAAATTAGTTAATCATACTTGAATTGAAATCAAAAGAAATAATAATAAAAACACTCTCCATAACCAGTCTTTAATGAAATTAACAAAAATAACGATTGAAATTGTGAAGAAATTGAAAGTAAGAAGAACAGAATCGCAGCAGCCTCCAAATCTCCAAAACCTAAGATAACGTTACTTCCAAAGTGCAGCAACCGTGTAGACAAGAAAAATCAGCAAAGCAAGCAGGTGCGGTAGTCTCTAAGAGAAAAGAAATACGATGATATCACTGGGGGAATTCAAAAGCGTGGATAAGGAAGGAACAAAGGGTTAGGCAGCCTCCCAAAACAAAAAAATACGATGATGCCTATTGTGTTTCCTAAGATCCATATGTAAACGGCAATCACCAAGAAGCTTCCTCTTTCAATTGAATCTCTCCCCTATCTTGATTTGATATTGTCCAGATTTAGTAGTCTTCTAATTTTGGTGGAAAACTTCTTGAAAAGGAGTCCAGAAGATCTTGGGCGATTATGTTTCAATTGGGAACAACTTCTGTAAAATCTGCAGAATTAGGATTCTGACCTTAGGCGTGCCCACACCTAATCTTTGAATTTCGACCAATCTTGAGATTTCGGATTTCTTGCCATATTTTTCATCTTTTTGATCCTTTTTCATCTTTATGGCATTGAAAACCATCTGTGAATATTTAACAAACAATTCCATCAATATTTGAGTATCAATTTCACAAATCAATCAAAATTAATACCAAAACATATGCATTTAAAATGACTTATCATCTCGTTTTCTATTGCTTATAGGATTATATCATCATGATTAGAGTGTGAATTGACTAGATAATTTCATAGCAACTTTAGCATGTGCTTTTGCTCTTGTGATTGGTTGATATGCATTATCTTTAGAAGAGTAGTGACTAATGGTAGACACAGCTGGTGAGAATTTGTTCTTTATTTGACTGATACATCCATATCAGTCTCATTGCTTTTTGATAATGTGTGACCTTCATGACATGTACGTCCTGATTTTGCGTTGAATTTCTATTCGAAACCATATTTTTATCACATGCATTAACATGAATATGATTAGGCATTCTTTGTTTGTCATAAGCTACATTAGCCAAATGACCTACCCTATTTACATAATTTGTCCTTTGATAAACCCCTTTGAGCTTTATACCTTTCTTTTTGTATAAACCATATTTTACGCTTTTAGACTTAACCGAATGTCCTACCTAAGTCATAAAGCTAGTGGAACATTTGTGATTGTTGAGTTGGTGGATATGCAAAATTCTAAGTGTGGGGGTATACATATGTGAGGGTTGGTTATCATCTTGGGATGTTATTTAATGTCTTATCATTGAAATTTCCAAGTTGATGTAGTTTATTTAAATTTTTATGAAAAAAAGGAAAAAGAAAAGAAAATCGAAAAGGAAGAGAAAAATGAAAAAAAGAAAAGAAAAGAAAAGAAAAGAAAAGAAAAAATTGTTTACAATAAATTTATCAAGGAAGAATTGCATATGTGTTTAAAAGTTTTTTATAATTTATGCACCTTCCTAAAGTTGTAATGGATGTATTGTTTGAGTATGTTGGATATGAGGTAGAGGTTGACTTAGAAGATTCACTCTTAGGATTCCATTGGTATAAATTGTATGAGTGATTCCTTCGGATTGACTTATGCTTCATGTGGTTTGTGTGAGAGAGTTGAATGGGGTTGTGAAATGTAATTGTTGCATTCGTCATAGCTGACGGTACTCAGTTTTTGATAAGTGTTGCGTTGTTTCACTAGCTTTGATGACTTTCATGCTACTTAACTCAAATATATCTCACCTCACCTTTGCCCACATTACAACCTTGAAAAGTCCTTTGATTCATGATTTTGCATGTGAACATTAGTGGTGGAGAAATGAAATTATATGCAAAGTTGTAGATTATCTTGATCATAAATGGTGATGAGTGTACCCATTGATATATTTTAGTTAAACGCATTTTCCGAGTCTACCATATTGAATGTTGATTGATCATAAGCAAAAGCTTGGGATGTTGATTTCTTGTTATGATTTTTGAAAGTTATTCATCTTTGTTTATGATTATATAGTCTTAGAAAATTATAGAAATTGAGTTGATGTTTTGGGTCAATGAGCTTAATTTTAATGTTTTGCCCGAGGACGGATAAAAGCTAAGTGTGGGGGTATTTGATAGGATTGAATTATCTTATATTTTTTAATATATTTTTATGTGATTTCAATTCTATTTTTAAGATAAAATGCTTAACTGATGTTCAATTTGCGTTTACTATTAGGTTGGATATGTTGGTATATATTTGGGACAAAAAAAAGACAAAATTCTAAATGCAAAAAAAATGAGTTGGAAGGCAGCCAAGAGAGTAGCATTTTAATTAGAAAATTTTGAAAAAATCAACAACACAAGGAGAAGCAGCGTCGTTTTCATCACAAGCCAGCAACGTATATACGAAGAGAGCAAATTAAATTAAAAGAGCAGAGGGTTAGCGTACAAGGAGGTGGCATTTTAATTGGGAAATCGCGCAAGGCAACAAGCTGGAGGCACAGGAGCAAATTAAATGACGGAGAGAAATTAAATGGGCAGTAAATTAAAACGCAAGACACTGTGGAAAGTCGGCCCAAGCATGCAGAAATTGTCACATTAAGTGGAAACAAATTAATCAAGGAGCACGCACAGTGAAAGGACGCATGAGGCAGGGCACAGGAGAACAAATCAATAAGCTAAAGACAATTAAATCAAGAGGGTGGTGCGGCGCAGAATAACAGATGAGACATCAAGGAAAGAGGACAGCTGGAGGCGTCCCAGCAACACTCAAATAAAAGGAGGAACAAATTAATTAAGCAAATTTAGTTAGCTACAGGAGAGGACAAGAGTGAACGACGAGGAGGCTGAGGCGCAAACAAAGAAAAATCGGCGTTAGACGCAAAGCAGAGTGGGGCGGTGTTGAAAAAAGACGCAACAGAGTCGCGCATAGAGGAGAGTAGCGGTGCACAACAGAGGAGAGTCTTCGGTCTGGGCTTGGCTTGGTGGTGGCTCGCTGGCGCTAGTTGATGGACGGCTCACTAGCTGGAGAAGAAGCAAGCACCACGCAAGCAGGAGCAGCCAAGGCAGCCAAGGTTTTAGGTGAGGAAACTTATTTGTCACATCATAAACAGTGACATTGTTGGGCTGAAGTAAATCAAACGCAAAGTCAAGGGGTTTTTGGCTAGAGATTAAGAATGGAATTGAAGTGTTTTTATCGGGAAAACTTATGAAGAGCTAAATGTTTCGGCACCGGTTCGGAGGTAAAATCGACGCCAACGGCCCGGGTTAAGTATTATTTTAATTATTTTGTTGTTTCTTTCTCTCGTTAGAAATTTGATTGTGTTATCCAATTTTAATTGATTTGGGTTTTGTGTATGGATAATCGAATTTTCGTTATTATTCGGTTATTTGTGTATGAACCGATTGGATTTTGTGAATTGATGATTTTAATGTGTTCATTGAATTGTTAATTTCAAACTCATTGCTAGAATTTCAATATAATCTGTAATTGTTATGTTGAAATTCATGTGTAGCAACTAATGATTCGTACTCATTAGGGATAACATGACCTAGGTTAAATGACGCATCGTATGTAGTCGTTGCCTTGATTAATCGGTTTTTCTAATTCGTAATGCTACTGCCTAATTAAATCTAGAGATCGTATCCTAGGTTATTAGGTGGTTAGGTTTAATTAACGATCGTATCTTGATTAAACAAAACCTAAGGGAAAACTTGGGTTAATTATTAACCCACGATTAATAGTTTCTAGAAGAGGGTGAAGAACAACAAATTAATAAAATATATTTAGTCAGGCTGTAGGTCAAGATTGAACCAAAGAACCAGGCCACCAAATTCCCGACCTTTATTATTTTTTTGCATGTTTTCTTTAATTTGTTTTTATTAGTTAGTTTTATTTTATTTTCTTCTGTCAAAATCCAAAACCCCCTTTATCCTAAATACCGATTAATTTCATTCCATAAACTTTACACACATTCTCTGTGGGTTCGACCTAGACTCGCCACTGTTATATTATTAGTCTATTTATTTTATTTTGTCTAGCGTAACGACGCGCAGTCAAGAATACGTCAATTTTATGCTTTGTATTCGTAGGCCTTAGCACAATCATCGTAAAAAACATATATGTTTCATTCATACACATCCATAGAGACAAATTATAAGAAGTAATTATGATTAGCCATGATAAATATTATTGGCTGGATTAACCAAAAGGTTGGAATTTGTCTGTTAATAATCCTAACTTAACATTTCGACTTTCAGCTACAAATTCAAAATAGATGTTATTGAAATATTTCCATGTGAGTGCATATGATGAATGACGCATTATTTATCTTCTTTTTCATGCTCATTATATCATCTCATGTGAGATGCAGTAATATCAAAGATATATAGTATTTGAAGTCTCGAAATTAGCGAGAAATAATACATCCGCTTCTAGGGTACTAATTTCTGTTTCATAGAGCGCTTTCTAAGTTTGAACTTAAATTGACCACAAAATTTGCACTCTTGTAATTTCACATCATTTCCTCAAAACAACATACATCCAAAATTACAACAATTAATTTGTTTCAAATGAAAAACCAAGACCCTTAATAAGTTTCTTCGTATTGTATATACAATAATATTATTATTAGTTTTATATATTAGTAAATTACATATTTTATAAAAAATATATTATTTATCATATATATATATATGCCACTTGTGATGTAATTATCTACGTAAAGTGTCAAGTGTTTGAATAAAAAATTAGTGAGAAGAGATTGGTTATGAACTTTTAAAATATATAGGGATTTTCTAAAACATTTAAGATAATGGAATTAACGAAAATACGATCCTTTTTTTTTGGTGTAAATTATCAGGTATCCGATATTACACGAGCAATCGACTAATCCAAATTCGAGCCAGATAGGACCATATAAGCGACAAAGCTCTCCCTCACAAGTGCGACTCCAAATAGGAGAAAATACGATCCTTTGAATAAAGAATAAATATCACAGTCTTAAGAGTTGATGAAAACCTGATCTTTTGAATATACATATTCGTTGTACTTAGGCTGATGTGATGACAGGTTGCAGCAAAATGACATTTCTATCAAGATAAAATTTTTACGATTAATGATTTTTAGTTTAGGGAAAAAGTGAAAATGCAAATAAATTTTGGTAGCAGTGTTCTACCTGGTCCCCAGGGACCCAATAATACGTCCCTAATTCGTTTTCCGTTAGGTAACCTAAATTCTAACCTCCTGATTCCACACCCGTTGCTCTCCTCAGAACCGTCGCAACTGGTTCATTGATCATAGGGAATTTCTCATTTGGTAATGGTTCTTTTCTACACTTCTTTCTGGAATCGAAATTCGACGTCTTCAGTTTAGCTAAATTATCGTTTTTTCTTATTGTATAGTAAAATTCAGGTGCGATTTCGGCTCGATTTTGGTGCTTTTTAGAAAGTCAAGCTCTTAGTCTTGATCTTCAATGGAACAGGAATCGAATTGATCGCATTTTGAGTTTGAGTGCGATGTGCCATCAGAATTGTTGCGTGCATTTGTCGGCGGAAGACGCGATTGCGGCGGACGAAAGTCTCTTGATCTACTGCAAGCCTGTGGAGCTTTATAACATTCTTCGCCGCCGTGCCTTACATAGTGTAATTTATGTCTTTTACCACATTCATTTGCTTTGGTGTGATTAGAGCCTGTCTCGTGTGGTTGATTTGGTGTTCATGCGTTTAATTTTATAGCCTTCCTTTCTTAGAAGATGTTTGCGTTACAAAATGAAAGTGGGGCGTAAAAGGAAGAGGTACGGATGTCTTCTTTTTTTGGACATTTCAAGCTGAATAATTAGGTTGTTTTAGGTTTTTAATTCAGTTACAAAAGCTTCACATGAGAACTTGAATGAATAGGAGCACTGGTGATACATTTGGTTACGAATTCATCTGTAGGTTGGGGACTGGTATTGTGGTTTTCAACTACAGGGACTACGATAACATGTTTCAAAAGGCTGAAGGTATATTTTTTCCCTATCCATCTATTTCTATTTGAAGGTACACTTTTTTTCCTATCCATTTATTTCTATTTGATTCAATGGAAAAATGTGGAAAATATTACTTGAATGCATTTTTTAAGATTTTGAATCAAATGCATGCTATGTTTCTTTTAATGTTGATATTTTGTTACAAATTGGTTTACCACTACTTGATAGAGTTTTCCCTTCAATTGTCATACCAGATTGGAAACTGTTGAAAAGATCTAGATTTGTTTTCTAATCTCTTTCGTTCTTTCTTTCTTCGAACAAAAGATGAGTTTATTGGCAAAAATTATGTAACTACAAAGTATATACTGCTTCAGCATTTGTAACTTCTTTTTTGGTACGTTAGCATTGGAACTTTCCTTGAAAATCAAGTGTTCTACACTAGTTTTGCTTGTTTAATCTCCCTTTTCTCAATTGTTGTGAGAATTTGTTTCCATCATATAGTTTTTGTTTGTGTATATGATGTACCAAATTGTTTTGATGGAATAGCTGAACATTGCTTTATGTTTTCTCAATGTGCAGTAACTGAAGACTTTTCCTGCCCATTTTGTTTGATGCTATGTGTAAGCTTTAAGGTGAAATTTCCCATCTTTACATACTTTCAGATGTTCCAATTCTGTGCATAAATGATGAACAGATTCTTTGATTGGAAGTTTGGTTTAAGGCTGATGATAGAAGATCATATAGTTTACGTGTTGTTGCTGAGACACAAAAGCTTCTTTGTTGTTGTGACACTTTTATGAGGTTTTGTTTGAAATCAAGAATTTTGAAGGATAAGTTTCTATCACTTACCATAGATTTCACTTCTTTTGGCAGGGTCTGCGTTATCACTTGTGTTCTTCTCATGATCTGTTCGACTTCGAGTTCTGGGTTGGTCATCAGTGTTTGATTACTTTTTAAGCATTGAGGTTTCTTGAAGCGCTAATCCTAAATCTTCATCTAGGCTACCGAAGAGTACCAAGCTGTGAATGTGTCAGTCAAAATTGATAGATTCTGTTCTGAGGTTAGCATATTTCCTTAATTTTTGATGGATTATGCAAAATGTCTTTCCATGAATCTGAATAAGAAAAAAATGAAAGTAAACGAAAAATTAAACCCTTCTTTTTCTTGTTGCCTACAATTTTTTTTACATCATAATTCTAGCTACTTTTCTTGTATGAAGCTTCTTTGTTGAGAAATATTTGTCCCTGCTAGTTTGGCAGAAGTCACTTTTTCAATATTCAATACATGTGTATGCATTTTTAAATTAAGAAGATGCCGCTAATGTGTACACAGACTGTTGAAGATGGAGTTGAGGAGCGACGGCAGTCATTCTTCTTCTGGTAGAATTCAAATCTTGAAATTTAGTTGCATTTTCTAGTAACCATCAAATTTTCATGTGAGCAAAGATACTGAGAATTGTAAAGGTAAAATAAATTTAATGAACAGCACAAGGCCACGTAGACGAAAGTCAAGAAACATTGATGTAATCAAAAAGCAAGCTTGTATACAGTTCTTGGAGTTGGATTCACCAAAACTATGTCCGGAAGGCACAAACAATGGATATTTATGGAAGGATGATGGTAATATTCCTGTTTTCTTCTCTTGCATATAAATTTCTATTCTATATCCTGATTTTATGAAGATGGTAAGCTTTGTTAGTAATCTAGAGTATGTCAACATATGTTGAATACAAAGCATTTACTTCAAACTTCGGTGAACCACAAATTGTAGAAGTGAAGAGAAGCCAGGAGGGTAAAATGCTGTGATTGCTGATGTTAAATTCAACCTTGAATTTTTATTTGTATATTAGAAGCCGAGCATTGATCAAGATGTGAATTTGCATGTTAGAAGTGGAGCATAAATTATGATATGATATGCTTGTCTTGGTGCACTACTCACCTTTTGCTGATCAATTTCTTGCATCCCCTAATCTGGTTGGTTTTTAAGAAAATAATAATCATCTTCATAGGAATTGCTGAAGTGTTTTTGTGCTTGAATGTGCTGTCTTTTAGAAAGGAGATTTTAAAATTTGAATCATTTTCTGAAAAAAAAATCTGAATGCCAATGGGCAACATATCTAGTTTATCATACCTAGCTCTTAAAAGGCATTTGGTGCTAGATTAAACTGTGTGCTTATCTTAAACAAAGGAACTAGCTGAAAAATTGCCGAAACTTGGGTCATTCTACTTTTTTTATCATTCCGTTGGTGAGTCTTTTGGATATATTCTTGCAGTTTGTCTAAAGGAGTTTATGTACAAGTGCTGATACTGATCATGCTATGAACCAAATCTTCCTGGCAACTAGTCTGTCTATTAATGGAGCATTGTTTATGGCCTGATTTCTTATTTGCTGTGGTTTGAATGTAAAGTAGAAATATTCTATTTGTTTGATCCTACTTTATTATTACAATTTTTGCTTATATTACTTATCCTGCCCCAGCATGCTAACATTTTGTTATACATGCAACATTGCCTATTCTTCTTTATCATCTTTTAGGAATTTTCACATTAGGAGTGAGAAATTCCATTGGTGAGTTCTTGATGCAGATTTGTGAAAACCTATTACTTGTTTTTGCAACTCAGAGATGGCTTACTAATGATGGATTCCACTGTTAATAAAATTGTAGTTATCAACTTTGTGTTGGCATTTTATCTTTTCTCTTACCCTGAAAGGTTTGTACAATTGGAACAATTGGCAGCCTAGTTCTCTCCCTCTTATGCTTACCATTGAACTTTAGGCATTATGTGTTTATTATGTATAGGCGAGAATGCTTCAAGGTCATCTTCCAGTGAGAAAGACTTGCATAAGTTAAGGAACGAAGCAGAAAATTTTGGTCCTGAATATGCAAGTGCAACAGACTTGATGGAGCCTGTTGCTTCTAGTTCTAATGTTGCAGGTTTTTCAACTGCCAAGGATCAATTTTCTCTGGACCCTGAATGTGTTAGACCACAATCCACAAATGATCCTTCACTATCTGCCGTGCTTCATGTAGCAAAAACAAGGAAGTTAACATTGGAAAGATCAGATTCCAGAAAGTATGTGAAGCCAAATTTTTGTCTCTTGTTGACCATTCCATAGTATTATGTTGCCTTATGTGCTTAATGGAGTTCCAGCAAAAACAGTCACATAGTACCCTTCAAGTAGATCAGTTTGCTTTAGCATGTGCATAATGATAACCACTTAGGTTCAGATGCATGCCCTGTGTCAGGTAGGCCTATTAATGGCTAGGATTTGTGTGCTTTTTACAATAAGGTAAGATTATAAGAGCAACTTCTTTCTGCTTTATGGATGTTTTGTTTTCGCAACTCAAATACTGTGAAGCCTAGGCAAATTTACTGGACTAGTTACTACGATAGAAGTGTATATTTTTGTTTGTGAATGTTTATATTGTTGTTATTTTGTTTAGGTTTCTGATCATTTTCTATTATTTTCTTTTATGCAGCCGCGCCCTTTTGTTAAAACGACAATTCTATCACTCTCATAGAGTTCAGGTAACTGATTGCTATTTGGCCTCAGAAACTTTTGTTTCTTTTTCAATTTGTTGTCCTATTGGTTGTTGGCCTAATATTTTGTTGAGCCAAAGTGTAATATGGTTGTTAATAAGCTCATATATGCAAATTTTTCTCTACTTCAACGAAAATTTCAAAACATTCATTATTTTGATAAACCTTTTCAAACGAGCATAAATTCTATAGTTTTGAGGAGTTTCGACATTTCCCAGATTTATTTTGGATATTTTCTTAAAATAAAGAGATTGTGATAAATAATTATGGATTATTATGTTTAACATTGTCATGTCAATCTTGTGCTTGAAGCCTATGTCAATAGAACAGGCAGTGTCGGATCGAGACAGTGAAGATGAAGTGGACGATGAAATTGCAGATTTTGATGATAGAAGGGTATGCTAAACATTGTGTCGTATTTAATGTTACTGTTTTCTGTTTAGAGATTCTTTTAATTGTTAATAACTTCACCTTTATGGAATTTATATATGAATTTAGCAAGCAGTTGGTTGTTCCGCTTACCTCTCCAGTGTCAGCCATTGCTTTGCAAGACTAGTTCTTGATGCATTTCTAAATTATCAGCACTGCAATACCCGTGCACTGGGATTCAGTTTACTAATCTTAAGCTAAGACTTTCCAATGGGTAATTAATCATAGTTTTATAGGAGAGTTGTATGCTTACGAGTTAAATGTCATTACAGTTATAACCTTAAATGTGGTTGGGAAGTTTCCTTTAATTCTTGAAGTTAAACTAATATTTTTGTATCTTGATCTCATCTCAAGAAAACTTGAGGAGGGATAAAGCCGAGGGGATGTGAAATAAGGGTTTAATATTTTTTTCATAATTTGTTAATAGACTCATAAGTAGCAGCATGGTGAGAACTTTTTGTAGTTAAAATTTCACAAATCTTTTAGTTGCACTGCATTACAAAAGGTCACTTTCTTTTCCTCTTTTTTGCCCACTAGTTACAAATATCGATTATAATCAGACAATAATGTTATATGATGAACTTGACTTAGTTATCACATAGTCATTTAAGCAATCCTCCATATGGGACCATATTACTTTTGAACGTCATCAACGCTGCATCCTTGCCACGTAGTTTGCTTACTTTGTACCCATGAGAAAATGTAAATGTATCCATATACAATTAGATTGCGTTGAAATTGTTCTTAGTAAGAAAGTGCTTCAGATTATATTTGCTTGATTTATATTTCTTAATATGATTAACTGTGGATCACTAAGCACATGCTCCTTCTGCTAAAAAATACAAACAAAAAGCTCAAGAAAAAGATAAAAATAATAAGATGTCAACTTTGAGCCAATGTATTGCAGATGCTTGATGACTTCGTGGATGTCAGCAAATATGAGAAGCAACTTATGCATCTTTGGAACTCATTTGTCAGAAAGCAAAGGTGGTTGCATCTAGCCATTCGTTATCTATTTCATGCTTTTCATTCGTCATTCTAAACCACTTTCATTTTTTCCCCTGTTCTTTTCTGATGTTACTTTCCCCCCTTATAACAGCGAGCTTGTTAAAGAGGATAAAGCCCACTTAATGTTTGATGGTAGCTTATATGTTTTGGTTTTATTACTTTGGCAGAGTACTAGCTGATGTAAAACGATGTTTTTTTTTTCCTTTAAAAACTTTGGCAGAGTACTAGCTGATGGCCACGTTCCTTGGGCATGTGAAGCATTCTCGAAACTGCATGGACAGGAACTAATGTTATCTCCTGCTCTCTTTTGGTACCATTTCTACTAATTTCTTTGCCCTCATGCTTTTGTCGTTGCTCCTGCAGATGGTTGTTAATTCCTCGTACTTGTTTAGGTACTAAACAATTTTTTGTCGATCACCATTTGAAGGTCCCATGATGATTTAGCATAATTATGTTGGTAACAAAAGTGAACTTTAAATTCCAGATTCATCTAACTACTAAAACCAATTCTAATGCTGATTGCTTCCATTAGCTATCCTGTCAGGATTTGTGGTAGACAATTGTAGAATCTAGAGGGAAAAAATGTTTGAATACTGCTTCTTTCAGACAAAATAGCCAAGTGTCCGCTATCTTTTCAACTAAATACTCAACTGATGTAGGACTGGCTCGCTATGTACAGCATGATTCCAAAACAGTTGAATGTGCGACTCTAAGATTAGTTTCAAGTTCATTGTTGCTGTTCTAGTTGATTATGGAGTCGTTTGCTTATTCATACATACTCCTTGCTGCTATTTTACCATGGTCTTAGAGATGGTTGAGGTTAGGGGTGCGTGTGGAACATTTGAGGACCTTTTGTAATTGGTGTTAGCTGTCATGACTTTAATTCTTTTGTTATCGAAAGGAAAAGAAAAGGAAACTTCAAAACTAGAGAACAAAATATAAGCAGCTATTAAGGAAGAAAAGGTACTGCTTCAAATTACCAACAGATAATTATGAATATGAAGTTAAGTGGTTCAATTTTGCATATCAGAGCTAAACTTGTAGACATGGCAAGAATGTTAGATATCCATTTTCACAAATGCGGGAAGCTATACTTTATTATTGTCTAATCACTGTGTAGTTCTTTACATATATTTAACCATTAACAAGTCAATAGTTGTTTAAAAACTTTATATCTGCAATCCTAATGGAATAGGTGTTGGAGGTTATTCATGATCAAGCTGTGGAACCATGGGTTGCTTGACGCAAGCACAATGAACAACTGCAGTTTGATCCTTGAAAGATGTAGAGAAGAGGGGTTTAATTCCATGAAAAGCGAAAAGGAAGATGGTTAATGATGGTGTGGAGGAAACATCAAGATGATAGGGTACATGACATTGATTTTCTGTTCTAACCCATTCTTTTGTGCCCAACCCTCCAAAATGATTGAACAATATTTGGACTTCAATTATTTTTTATGTAATGGAGAAGTGAAATTCTGGTTCCTTCTCTCTGTTCTAACCATATTCAATATAAGCCTGTCTTTCCCTGATTCTGATTATGTACTTCAGAAGTAAGATATAGTGCCCTCTTGGGTACACACCGCCATGATGAAGTCGTTATCTATCTTTATGGTCCATTCTTTGCTAGCTGCCTCAGCGGTTTTAGTAGTAGTAATAATAATATATCCTCCACAAATAACCGGAGATATCCTAATAGAACTGTTCTTTTCATTTTAGTTATCTTAAAAACAGTTAATTACAGTCAAGATTATTAAAAGGAACTTCCTTGTTTTCCCGTGTTTTTGAATCCAAGTATATGCCATTAGTTGCTCTCTGATGTCTACCAACGTAAGGTCAAAGTTCTGTATCTACCAGCAGTTAAATCTTCTTGCATTTCTCTCTTCCATACATTATACAAGCAGGTCCCAAGAGCTACTAAATAAAGGGCTAGAGTTCCTTTAGGAACTCTTTGTTGCTCTAGAGCCAAAGGGGAATATCCGAGAATCTAGTCAATAGTATATCCCAGTTCGTCAACTCTTTCACCTCGTTCCATATAGTCTTAGGAAATAGCACTTAAAGAATAGATGTGTCATGTCCTCAGATGCACTTCTACATAAGACACAACCATCAGCAACATTAGGAATCAGATTATAGGAAGAAGGTTCTTATTACAATCATATGCCATGCCACCCATTGTCCTCTTGGTCTAAGCCAATCCCAGCATTCTTTATTGTGAAGTTGCCCATAAAATGATTTTTCCAAACATAGCAGTCCTCCATTTGAATGTTGGGAGGGATGAAGTGACTAATTTCTCTTGAAAAATTCTTTGATCCACATACTAACGTTAGCTTATTTGGGATCCCTATTATATCTTGGACAACTTGTGAGTTTGCAAATAAAGCACCATTACCTATTCAATGTTCATATCACAAGGAAAGAGTCGAAGCATCCCCTACTTTGTAGCTTACATTCATCTCAATTGCACTTCTTATCTTTAGCAATTAGATAGTAAACCATGAATGTGTAGCTTCAGGAGTGAGTCCCCATAAACTATTCCCCTTTAAGATATAACTATGCATTCACCTTATCTATAGAAATTCCTTGTCCACTAACACTTAGCCTTATAGCCATCAAAGTTTTATTAGTTAGACCTATTGGAGTGATCCCTAGTCCTCCTTCATCAAGGGGTTTGCAAACTTTTAACCATTTTACTTTAGCAATAAACTTGTTGACATTTATTTTGCCCCACAAAAATTTCCTCATGAGCCTTTAAATTGTCTTAATGAGGCCTTTGGAAAAAAACATATATGCATAGAATTTATTATATATTTCAAGAATTGATGCATACCTCTGAAGGATAAATATGTGATTGTTCATTTTCTTGATCTTTTCTAAGTCTTTTCAATCAAAGGCAGGCATTACTTAAATTGCAATTTCCTTATAACTAGCGGTAGTCCAAGATACAACCTAGGGGCACTTAGCAGATAGTCTAGTAATTGAGCTAAGTTTATCAACTATATGCATTGCATTTAAGGCAATAACAATATGGCTCTTTTCGTAGTTTATATCCAACCTTAATAGGTCTTTGAATTGATTTAAGATCTTCATGGTATTATGCTTCACAAGAAGAGTTAGATCCTCCATATATAAAACAAAGAGGTAAGGAGAAAGATTATCTCCTTGCCTAATTCCCCTATCACCTCTAAACATCCTAAAGGGAGCTCCATTGATTAGTACACTTAATAAGGTGGATGTCATACAAACCTCAATCTAATTCGTGAAAGTATTAAGGAATCCAAAAAGCTCAAGTAGCTTAGAGATGAAGTCCCGACTTGTGCAAACAAAAGCATTGTTGAAATCCACCTTGATTGAATAAATTTTAGGAGAATTCTTCCTAAAGTACCCCTTTAATAGTTATTAAGCAATAAGAATGTTATCACTAATTTGCCTTCCTTTTAGAAAAGGCCTCCTGGTTATAACTAATAATAGATTGAAGGACCATTCTCATCTTATTTCTAGGTTTTGGCAATGAGTTTATAAAGGAAATTCCTACAAGCAATTGGCCTAAAGTCCAAAAAAAAAAAGATGGATTAAAGGTCCTTGTAACTAGACATAGAAATAATTTATTTATCTCCTTGAGAAGAGTACCACTAGCAAAGAATTCCTTAACTATTAATGTCACCATAAGCTAACTTGAGGCCAAACTTTTTGAAAGAAGAACCCATTCAGTCCAACTATTCTAAGGGCTTTTTAATCCATTCATTTTGAAAATTGTAATCCCAATTTCAAGATCATCTAGTAGTTTTGTGACAATTTGACAATCTTCTTGACCAATCCGTGTGTGGATGAAGGATTGAAGGGCCTCTATAGAAAGGGTACTAGGGGAGTTTGATCTAATGGATTTTTTGGAAAAAACACACATCCTCCTTTGCCAACTCATATTGATTGGTGATTAAGGAGCCTTTTTAAAAGACAATGGAACACATTCTATTAATATTTTTTCTAGCCAATATAAAGTTGAAGAAGAATTTAGTGCACTTATCTCCCTCCTTTAGTCAACTAATTCTTGACCTTTGCTTCATAAGGAGTCATGATCTTCAATCTTGCTTAAGTAGTCCTTTAGGGCCATCTTATCCTCCATCAATAATACATTATAATTACGATTGTTGAAGAGCCTTTGTTGAATCTCTTTACGTTTTCCTTTGGCTTCCTCTATTGCTTGGATAGTGTTGAGTCCCCTTCTAATATTCAACTTATTTAGCTCTTCCTTAATCCCTTTCGATTGTGCACAAAAACTGAGATGTTTGGTGTGAAACCTATTAATTTCCTTCACCCTCAAAATTGCGTCTTCAAGGCCTTCATCAAAGACTAAGTAGTTATTAAATCTAAATGCATACCTTTTGGATCAAATTCCAAACCATAATAGGAGTGTGATCTTAGAAGAGAGACTCTATGAATTAGTTTTACTTTTAGGGAACTTTGTTAACCAAACAAGGTTAACCATATCTTTATCTAGCTTTTTCCAAGGAAACTTGGAGAAGCCTATTTAATGCATCAAGTGAATCTATACCCTTTAAATTTAGATCCTCTACCCCAATTCTTCCATGCATTTTTGAAATTTTTAGTAAAGTTCTTTAAACTAGAGTGTCCCTTGGCTTTAAACATGTATAAGGTTGCATTAAAATCACCACAAATCATCTAAGGATTATTGCAAATTGCCTTCCAACTCCACAAAATTTCCAAAGAAAGTTCCATTGAAATTAAGATTGGAGCCATAAACAATGGAAACAACCATCTTGCAACCCTCCCTAAAAGAATGGATGGCCACATAGATTGCTTAGTCATAAAAATCTAACTCTTTCACCTTAACAAAATTGATGTTGTAGGCCAAAATAATTCTTCTAAAGTAATGGATTTTGGTGATTACAGATAAAGTTCCAATTTGAACCTAAACTCCTCAATTTTTTCAAGTTTTCATTATCTAATCCTAGTCTCCAAAAGACCTAAAAATATAAGTTGTTTCCTAGTGACAAAATCCCTTAGAGCTTGCAACTTATTAAGGAAATTTAAACCACGTATATTCTATATGAGTAAGGTCATTTAAGTATTGCTTTACCTTTAGAGGTTTTTCTTTTTCTGCTCCTTGATGACTTCCTACCCTTCACATTTTGAAATCCTTCCTCTATTGCATCTAATTTTTCATTTGAAATCTATTTTTCAACCTTAAATAGCCTGTAAGGAATTAGATATCTTCTCTTCTAAAGAATCAATCATCTCCACCACTACATCTGAATGCATTGCTCCATTATCCATAATTGCCTTTTTTATTTGGCATTTGACTTGAGGATCAACATTTATAGTCTTAAATTCTTTGTTGTTTCCCTAATTCAGCTTCCTAATTAGTATTTAATTAGTTTTGGTTCTTCCATTCCCATCAATTTATAGAAATCACCCGTTTAAACATCTTTCTTGTAAGCATCCATTTTTTTTACCTTCAATCTTTAAAGAAGGTTTGCAATTTTATGTAGCCATAACTAAATCTTTGGACATGGTATTGTTCTCTCTAAGACTCATTACTGGAAAAAAATTAGTGAGCTCGTTTTCTAAGTCCGTACTAATACATAATCTCACAAACCTAATCCTTCTTTTTCCAGCCATATTTTCATGCATACATAAAGGATTTCCTATAAAGTTAGAAAGCAAACTCAATCCTTTTCTATTTTCCAAATCTTCAAAGGTACATTATGTATGTTGAACCAAAGTGGAATACTCTCTTGACATAATTTAGCCATATTGAATCCAAGTTTCCAAAGTTATAAGAAGATTGGAAACTATTTAATATGCTAAGGACCTTCTTCTATAACCTTCTTGATCCGCAGTTTTTCTTTGGGTTATTCCCTTGGAAACCGAATCAAAAATTTAATTCCAAGGATTGCAATATAGAGTACAACCTCGGGTCGTCTCACTTAATCTTAACCTTGCACAATGGATCTAAGCTAGCCTAATTATCAAGCAATGCAAACTAAAATTATTAAGAGGGAGTTTTGGATATTTGATAAAACTCACTAAATTTAACTAATTGAAAGAAAAGTTTATAAAAAGGTATTTTTGGATTTTTTTGGGAAAAGGAAATTGAAAACTCAAACGATGGTCAAATATGATAAAATCCTCTTAAAAACGAGCTTTAGCTATCATAGTTCAAATAAATCTTTTTGGGAGCAAAAATCACTAACTTTTCAAATGATAAACCTTAAAGAACTCTTTAAGTCCAAGGTTTTAATCAATGAACTCCATTTCTTAAAACCTTGTT
>JANITX010000005.1:22777713-22788406 GCA_027564395.1 Erythroxylum ulei
TCCTCAATCATTCCGATCTATCTCATCCTATGCCAAATTTCCTATTTTACCCTTCCAGTAGGGGGTGGGATGTTACACAGTTAATAAACCTAGGATTAGTTGTTACTAGTTTCAAGAGAGCTATTAACATAAGATAGGAATTTTCACAGTCCAATAGTTAATAAATCAATTGCATAATAAAAGGTGAATTATCTAAGGGTTTTAGTGGGATTCATTACCTCGACACTAATTCTTAATATAGATTGTTTTCTAAGGGATTTTCTTTATTCTTTACTCATTATTGTTTCCTACTTTAATTTATTTATTTTAGTATTAATTTTAATTAGAAACCAATACTCAATTTATAGACTAGATAATAGGATAACGATAATTAGTAGTATTACTTGTCTTTATGAAATTTAATCCGTACTTGCATATGCTAGCTACAACTACACCATACACTTGTAGTTAATTCAATATTGGCAAGATTAAAATCAATCAATTAGTCTCGTGCCTATGTAAGTTATTTAGAATATGTAAAATTGATTATGAAGTGTTCTGAGCCAGACGAATACTCACATCTCCATGTGACTAACCGTGTATAATCTAAAAACCTTAATTTTGTAATATAAACGCCAATTATGAAGAGAGGACATGGAGGAAGTGACTAGAGTCAAAATTTATAGCCAAAGTTAGAGTTAGAGACACAATTTTGAACCTAGGATGATGAAAACATGATTTTTATTTAAAGGGATCTAACAGAGAGAATCCTTTTAACAAGGATTCGAAAGGATTTCATTAGAGAAAAGAGGGATATATATATTGATTATTTCCTTTCTAATTATTTTTTAAAATTTTGATGTTTGCTTTATTTTCTATATTTAGGAACTAGGTTTGTTTATTGCCTAGGTAAGATGGACCCCAAGTTGAGATGAATGTTATGCTTTGATCCTTTTCTTAATGCAATTTGATTAATTGATTAGTTGAGATTAAATTATCCATTTCTATTCTTAAATTAATATGTTTGAGATACTAGTTCAATATTTGATTTCATATCATTGAGATTGAAAAATTCTCTTGTATGAATAGATCTACTATAATTGAAAAGAGTTACTTGCAAACCTAGAGATAGGTCGACATAAATCCTTTAGATTAGGGTCAAACCTAATAGAGAAATTTAATAATCGAGTAATGTGATCTTAGGGGTTTTAACTAGAAAAAGGTTTTAGTTAATTAATCAAAGATTAGTTATTAATAGTTTTGAGAAATATATTAACACAAGATATGAATTTTTATGGTCCAATGATCAGTAATTGAATTACATGATAAAGAGTTAATAATTAAGAGATCTTAAGGGATTCATTATCTAATTACTAATTATTTGATATTGGATTAATCTTTGTGTTATATTTATCTTGATTCATTATATCTTAAGTTCTAGTTTAGTTTATTTTTAAATTAAATCATTATCTTATTCAACAATTAGATAATAGAAAAATACATTATTATTAGTATTTATAATTCTCATGGTATTAACTCATACTCACTAGTGTTAGCTACAACTACACCATGCACTTGCGGTTTTGAAACATATAAAATATCACACATCAAATTTTTGGCACCATTGTTGGAGATTAGAATATTAAGAAAACGTTGCTTTTATTAATCTATCCATTATTTATTTTTATTTATTTTTTAATTTGTTTGCTTTCTTTATTGACTCTTTAATTTTGTCACTTCTGTAAGAATTGGGGACAGTTTATGAGCTGAGGGAATCCATTGCACCTAGTTGACAAAATCTAGAGATTGAGAGGGTAACTTATTAAAATCTCTGACTACTTAGAGTTTTTGAGTTAGATCAATAGATAGAGGACTTGGAATGTTAGATTGATACTGAAGAATCAAGAACTATAACAGACTAAATAAGGACTATATTCGATTACACTAAATTGGACTTAACAGGAATGGTGTCTAACATTATGAGACCAAGTGTCACTGCTAATCAATTTCATATCAAATCGAGTATTATTCAGATGGTGAAACAATTTGTCCACTTTGATGAGCTATAAGATAAGGACCGTAATGCTCATATCACAATCTTTTAGGGGATTTGTGATGCCTTTAAGGTCAATGATGCCAATGATGATGCAATCAAATTAAGACTATTCTCGTTCTAATTAAGGGGTAAGCCAAACCAATGGTTAAACTCTCTACTTAGGTCATGTAACAGCCCAGACCACCTGCCCATAAATATTGTCTACTTTGAGTTGTCCTTCGGGACAAACCCCTTACGGTTTTGCTCTTCCTACCCTTGGGAAAACGCATCTGAGAGGAAGAGGTATCCATACCCTTATAAGGCGTACTTCGTTCCCCTCTCCAACTGATGCGAGATATCACAATCTCCACCCCCTTAAGGCCCAGCCTAGCTGGCACAACGGTTCGAGTACTAGCTTTGATACCATTTGTAACAACCCAGACCTCCACCCATAGATACTGTCCACTTTGAGCTCCAAGCCCCTCACGGGTTTGCTTTTCCCCCACCAGGGAAAACATGTCTTAGGGGGAGAGATATCCATACCCTTATAAGGCATACTTAGTTCTCCTTTTCAACTGAAGTGGGATCTCATCATTTACCCCCCTTTAAGGCCCAGCATCCTATGCTGGCACATCGGGTCGGGAACTAGCTCTGATACCATTTGTAACAGCTCAGACCACCCACCTAAAAATATTTTCCGCTTTGGGTTGCCCCTCGAGACAAACCTCTCACGGTTTTGCTCTTCCCACCCTTGGGAAAATGCGTATGAGGGGGAGAGGTATCCATACCCTTATAAAGCGTACTTCGTTCTCCTCTCCAACCAATTTCGGATCTCATAATCTTAACTCCCCTTAAGGCCTAGCCTAGCTGGCACAACGGTTCGGGTACTGGCTTTGATACCATTTGTAACAGCCCAGACCTCCACCCACAGATATTATCCGCTTTAGACTCCAAGCCCCTCACGGTTTTGCTTTTATTAGAGTGTGAGATCCCACATTAGTTGGAGAGGGGAACGAAGTATGCCTTATAAGGGTATGGATACCTCTCACCCTCAGACGCGTCTTCCTAAGGATGGGAAGAGCAAAACCGTGAGGGGTTTGGCCCGAGGGGCAACTCAAAGCGAACAATATCTGTGAGCGGTTGGTCTGGGCTGTTACAAATGGTATCAGAGTCGGTACTCGAACCATTATGCTAGCTAGTTTGGGCCCTAAAAAGGACTAGGCCCTAAGGGGGTGGAGAGTGTGAGATCCTACATCAGTTGGAGAGGAGATCGAAGTATGCCTTATAAGGGTATGGATACCTCTTCCCCTCAGATGCGTCTTCCTAAGGGTGGGAAGAGCAAAACCATGAGGGGTTTGGCCTGAGAGGCAACTCAAAGCGGACAATATCTGTGGGCAGGGGATCTGGGCTGTTACAGGTCATCACTTATCACTTGGGACCAAGTAGCAGAAAAGTTTCTTCTGAAGTACTTCCCACCAACTAAGACTGAAAAACTAAGGAATCATATCTCCTCTTATGTTTAGGCTGATTTAGAGACAATATATGATAAATGGGAGAGATTCAAGGAGATGTTAAGAAAGTTCTCACATTATGGTTTACCATTGTCGATGCAAATACAAACATTCTAAAATGGGCTTAGACAAATAATGATGCAGATAATAGATATGGTAGCTAGGGGTACTCTGAACAATAAAATGTTAGAAGCTACTTAATACCTTATTGAAGACATAGAGATGAATAATTCCTAGTGATGCTCTTTTCAAGAATAATTTAACAAGCCATCGGGAGTAGATGACATAGATGAGTTATGGCATTGGTAATAACCCTCCCAAAATTCTTACTACAAAATTCTCCAAATTGTTCCTAAAGCATAACATTAATTACTAAAATCCTTTTTAGTTTAAAAAAAATTTATTAGTCACAAAAGTATTCTATACAACCATAACTACCCAATTTGTCACATTAAAAAATAATATACAATAAAACAACTTTTTTTACTGGCTACCTAATCATCACTCTTTCAATCACATGCATTAGGGTTATCAGCAATTTCTCTACCTCCTAAAAAAATATAGCGATAAGGGGTGAACTATCTACTCAATAAGGGTAACTGTTCGTACCCTTAAAATAAAATAACTTAATGTATACACTAGTAAAGTGAATAAAGCTTACATATAATAGTAAAATACATATCATTACATAGCCTATCAGAACAATTAACTACATTTAAAATTTTATCTAGGCAATGATTAAGACTAATATTATTATTTTATTACCACCATTTATGTTTTATCTATAATCAACTGAATTGTCTGCGCCTTGCTTAACTTAGTAATTAGATGTATAAATATCAGTACAGGGTTCCTCAATTTCTCAATCTAATTTGGTACTACTACAGTATGTAGCCATTAGCGCAGGATATCCTCAAGACTTAAGATATCCTGGTACCACTCCAGTACCTAACCCTTAGTAAAGGACATCTTCGAGACTCAAGATACCCCGATACTTGCTCTACAGATAGATGCCTAGCTATTGCTCACTTATAACTAAACAACCTATCAATCTATGACCACTGAATGTAGCCTATCCTAGGCAAGCCACAAATTCACGATTTATACCATTTATTCACAACCTATTATCAACCAATCTCTATTTAACTAACACATTTTTTGCTAAATTAACAAGTGATACACCTAATAATATGTAACAAAATATAAAAGCAAAACACCTTGTACTTTGTAATTATTTGTGAAATAAAATAATCACAATTCATTTAATTTACAAATTCATAAACATAACTATTAATCATTATTTTAATTAATGACTAATTCGAATTATCATTCACTATATAATAATTTATTAATAACAAAAATACTATTCTAATAGTATAGTCTAAGGTTATCCTTACCTTAAGATCAGACTCAACTAATTGATAGTTCAATTTACTCCTTAATCGGACCTTTGGACTTAGACACTACAAAATTTTATTAAATAATTAAGAAAAATTTTCAACTCAATATCACTTAATAATCCAACATTATTCCCTTTTCCATTTTATTCATTATTATTAAAAAAATCCTTACTAACCTAACCACCACAATTACCTAAATACCTTTAATTATTAAAAGTCTTATTTTATCCTCATTTATTTTTATTACAAAAATACCCTTCTTGGAAGTAAATTCCAGTTTTACCTTTAACTTTTTTACATTTCCTATTTTGCCACTTAATACATCTTAAATTTTCCAAAAATGTTCATCTTCTTTACCCTCCCCTTTTCTCCTACCTTCTATTCTTTTCTCATTTTCCCGCCACCTTTTCTCCATTTTATCTCTTTCCATGGCTTCAATTTATTGTCCTAAATAATCACATCATACAATCTAACTATAAACTAGTGTAGGATGACTAAAAATCACAATAAAAGGCATATGATAGTTATTGGATTTTTACCTATGTGTTATGGGATTTTAGCATTGTTAACCTCCATAATTTCCTTGCAATTTGCTGCAAAATAAGGGAAAACATGAGAGAATTTTCACATACAAAGAGAAAATGTTGCATTCACACACATACTAGCTAGAAAATTGGAGAGGAAGATGAAGAAGAACCTTGTTTTTTTTTCAATTATTTTAGAATTTGAAGCTAATATCTTCAATTTATATCCTGATGTTTAATAATTTTATGGGCTGGCCTGTTGGGCTATTTTCCTTTTGTAGGCTTTACATTGGTAAACCAAGTCAAATCTTTGATTAGAAATATTGATAGATTGATGATGAATCCTTAGCTATTCCAAATGATGCAGTGTAAGGTGTGTAGGCTAAGATATCTAGGTCAAAACTGTCAAGAATTATATTCTGAGTAAATGGATTACATGGGGAATGCTACTAGACCCTAGAATAATCCATATAGTAATATATACAATCTAGGATGAAGGAATCACCCAATTTTTTTAGAGGAATCAAGGGAAGCAAGGAACAAACTTCCATCACGATTTTAGCAATACCTATCTCAAGAAAAGAAAGCAAGCATAGAGGACATCATATCAGAAATTCTTCAACATATAGTAGCAAGAATTCAATCCATATAGATGTTATTAAGGAATTAAGAGGATTCTATATGTAATTTAGAAACTCGGATTAGCCAGCTTGCAAAGTTAATTTCTGAAAGATCATAAGGGAGTTTACCTACTACCATAAATACAAATCCTAAAGAATATATGATGATAATCGCCCTTAGGAGTGGAAAAGAGTTGTAAAAGGAAAATAAAACCTAATAAAAGAAAAAGAGTAACTCCAAGAGTCAAGAAAAAGTTCAAGGTAAAGGGCATTTTTAAAAAGTCAAGGAATTTTAGCCTGTCGTCTGTTATCCTACCAAAGTGAAGAAAGATCGAATGGATGAGCAGTTTGGTAAGTTCCTTGAACTATTTAAACAACTTTATATTAACTTACCCTTTGTTGAGGCTTTTGCACAAATGTCAAAGTATTCAAAATTTTTGAAGGAGTTACTAGCAAAAAAGAGGAACTTAGAGGAGTTAGCGATCGTGATGCTGAGTAGAAGGTGCTTAGTGATTCTTCAAAGCAAGCTACTAGAGAAGCTTAAAAAATCCAGGGAGTTTTAGTATCCTTTATCAAATAGGTAGCTTTAAAATAGAAAATGTTTTAATTGACTTGTAGAATAGTATTAATGTGATGCCTTATTTTTTGTTTAAGAAACTAAGATTGAGTGAATCAAAATCTACTAGGATATAGATTAGTAAGGCATCCCAAAGGTATTGTTGAGGATATACTTTTTAAAGTTTATAAGTTTATCGCCTTAGTTAATTTTGCGATTATTGACAAAGAGGAAGATATAGAGCTACCTTTAGTTTTAAGTCAGCCTTTTTTATCCACTGCTAGGTCAATTATTGACGATAGTGTTGACAAGTTAGTGCTTAGGATTAGGGATAAAGACGTCATATTTAAAATATTTGATGTCATGAATCATTCCTTTAGACTTGTTGATTTTAATGATTCTACTTATATATTTGATGATTTAGTTTTAGATATTTTGCAAGACTTTTTTTTGTAAAGGTCTATTGGAGTTGTTTCTAGTTCAAGGTAGAAAGAAGGATGAAAAACATGGCAAAAATCAAATAGTTTACTCAGAGGTTAAATGGTAAGAAATAACAAACGTAATCTCTATTAGCCACTTAATTATAATAGGTACGTCATGCTAAAGATGTTAGAAAAGCACTATTCAGGAGGCAACCCAAAAATTAAGATAGTTTTGTTTAATTTGATTATATATTTTATTTTGTTTATTTTTATGCTCTAGTTTAGGATTTAAATATTTTTTGATATGTTTTATGTCAGGTTACAGAGCATCTTCTTTAGATTGCTCATACTTTCTTGTGTTTTTGGTATGTGTTTTTGACTTTCGTGACTTTGAATGAAATTTGTTTTATAGTTTTAAGAAATTTTTAGGTATACAAGGTCATATACACACACCATATACATTATCGTTTATACAAAAATTTTATTTCAGAATGTTTTACACTATTCTAATGACCTACACTGTCATTGAGCATGGCCTTATACATTCCTGAGATTTTAAAATTTTTAACATGTTTATAGTTAGTTGCACAAGCATAGGACATGCCCATGTATCTTAATCTCCCTAGAATATGTCACAACATATGCCCATGTCAAAAGTTGTGCATTTATATTGACTTGCGCGATCACATACACAATTATTTATATGATGGTTTAAGTTTATAAAAATTCACACGCTTTTGTATTGAGTCACTCATCACATTGACTTACAAAGTTAGTTACATGACCATATAACCAATTGTGTAAGTCTATAACACAGATTAAAAAGATTGAGAAATCCTTTGTATGAATTGATCTATTATAATAAAAAAAAAAAGTTGTATATAATCTTATAGGTAGGTTGATATAGCTCTTTTGAATTAAGGTCATACCTAATAGAGGAATTCATAAATATTTCTAGGGTTTTAAATTGGAAAAATGTTTCAATTAATAAATTTTGGATTTGTTATCAATAATCTTGAGAAAGATTTTAACATAATTGAGGAATTTTTATAATTAGGTGAACTTTATTTTAAATTGATGTGTGAAGTCTTATGTGCATAAAAAGTTATATAGGGACTCACTATATAGGGACTCACTATATAGGTACCACTATTATTTGTATTGATTTTTTCTTAGTTAAATATTTGTTCTAATAAGTCAACTATATTGATTTATTCCACTATATGGGTACCATTATTATTTTTATTAATTGTTTCTTAGTTGAATATTTGTTCTAATTAGTCAAGTATATTGATTTATTTAAGTTTACTGTAATAGTTTTTATTTTTGTCAATAACAATTGCCATAATTTTCTAGTTAGACAATAGGAAAAGGGTTAATACTAGTACTCATAATCTCTTTGGGATTGACACTTGGTACTCTATAACCTATACTAAAGAAGCAATAGAAACACTTGCCTAGAAAGATCTATAAGGTAGGAGATTGAATACACCACTGATGATCTAATATTTTTTTACAAAGTTGAAGCAAATTCCCTGATTGATCTTAGGTATCTTTATAAATAAATACAAAAACTACTTATACATATCTTTAGGAGCTCTTTATAATGCTTTAGACTAAAAACCAAGTCTTCTCCACTCATATATCTTAAGATCCCTATATCTTTAAGGAGGCCCTCCTAAAGAGAGTTTCAGCTACTGCTAGACAAAATACAAAAAAGGATTTCTAGATAGTGCAATCAGAATCTTGGTCCACCTTAGAAAGCGTAACTCATTATCTTGGTACTTAATAGTATTCACATCTTCTAGTCTACCAACCTTTCCCAGTTAATATTACCAAAGTATGGAGAAGCCCCTTAAAAAACTTCTTATAGTCAAGGAGGAGAGCAATGAATAAAGTCAAATGGGATGAAATAAATTGAACAAAAGAATGGGGTTTAGAATCAAAACATTGAAACTTACTAACAAAGTCCTTCTAACATAAAGGCTATAGAGATTACTAAGTGATAATCAATCATTTTGGGTAAAATGGATACACACCTATTACTTAAGGAACGAAAAAACATATGGAATGTACAATTCAAAGCAAGAATTTTTAGATTATTCATAATATGCTAAAGCTAAGGGGGAAATTAGGATGGTGATTGAAAGCACAATAGAAAATGAAGCAAGCATAGCTTTTTGGCACGAAAATCGAACTCCTTTTGGTATGTTGAATGATTCTACAGAACTAAATCCCTATAGGAGTGCCATTCCTTCAAATAGAATTATAAAAGAGGTCTATAATAAAAATACTAGCTCTTGGAGCCATTGCTTAATACCTTACTTCGAAACCATATTCTAGGATTGTCTAGTTACCAATAAAGACGTCATCATTGAGTGGAATAAAAAAACTTCAGGAAACTTTAGCAATAATTCTTGTAGGAATTTACTAAAAACTAACACTTTAAGGTAACTTAGTTCAAGATGCTATGGTTCAAATAAGCTCACCCTCAAGCTACTTTCATAATTTGCTTAGCATTCAAAGGGAAAAATAAATATGGTGGATAAGATGTCTAGATTCTTTAACATATCATCTTAATGTATCATATGTAGATAAGGAGTTTAAAGCTTGGATCAACTCTTTTTTTTATTAGCAATACATAAAAAAATATATGGAACCATATTCTTTAGCTATGTAAACCTCACTCCTCCTTAAGAAAACTAGAATGTGATTCAAGATTGGTATTATATAAACTCAGCTAAAATTCATGTGACTAGTTAGTATTCAAATTTTCTCTAAGCTATCTGGTGTATAGCATTTGGTTGTAGCACAATCATAGGATTTTTCAAAACTAGAACACTCAAATAGAACCCTCAACAAAGGTATTTTTTGGAAAAATTAGGTTGCATTTAATAACTTATAAAATCCATACCTTATGCTTATGGATCAAAGGAAATTGGAGACTACCAAACATTTGAAATGCTTCCCAATGACTTAGTGATTGTCTATAGCAAATGACTCGTGGTTGAGAATTGATTTAATTTAAAACAATTGCTAGATTTTGAAAGATTAGATTCTAATCGTCATTTATAACTATGATTCTTGATGATTCTTTAAAGTTTGGTTGCTAATAACATCTTTTGAAGATTTGTTATATGTAGCATAGATAATATTCCTTTTTGGGTTAAGCTATGATAGTATTTACTTTCTAAAAAAGCAGTAAGTCTTTAACATATTAACCTTAAAAACCTTTAATTACTTTAAGTTGATTTAGCTCATCTCTTATACATTTTGAAGTTTTATACAATTTTCTCAATTGAGTCTGATTAGAGGTGTAACCCCCAAGTATAAATCTACGTAACAAGGATTTTTTATTTAGAATTAAGAAAACCACATGACTAACAATAAGTAATTAAGAATTGATTAGTGAGCTTTTATATAAGCTTATTAAATGGTTTCACCTCTTCATTCCTTTTTATATGGATTTGACACCCACCTCTCATGTGAGATATCAAAATATTTCCCTAATCCTTTGATGTCATTATCAAAGGTCAATCTACAATATATATTGTTGGATCCCAAACCTATTATTTATTTTTGAGGCATGTTTTAATCCTTGAAGTCTTATTAAATCAAGTTTGATTAAGGTATTAATTTGTGGCCT
>JANITX010000005.1:22908786-22930166 GCA_027564395.1 Erythroxylum ulei
GATCAATAATAACTACATATACTCATGCAGAACATTAATAATACTAGAAATAAATCATAATAACAATAATTAAATTAATCCGGATGGGAAATTACAATAATAAAAAATAAATTTGATATAATTAAATTAGTCAGAATAATAAAGATAATGATAAGAAGAAGAAAATTATTAACTATAAAATTTTTATAATGAATATATAAATATCATAACATATAAATATTACTGATCTGTATTAATTAATGTCAAGTCAAAATGAGTTCATGATCAACAATTTTGAAGTCAAACTAAGACGAAGCTAATGCCATACTAAGACGAAGATGAGGTCATACTAAGACGAAAAACTAAGACGCAAAACTAAGACGAAGCTGACGACATACTAAGACGAAGATGACGTCATACTAAGACAAAAAACTCTAACAAAAAACTAAGACGAAGTTGACGCCATACTCAGACGAAGATGACGTCATACTAAGACGAATACATATACGTAATAGGAATTATAATATTTACATTAATATATGAATTAATATGAATCAATAATATATATATATATGTTATTATTTTTATATAATATATATAATTATCATAATAATTATTTATTAAATACATTAATTATTATTAAACAAACATGATAATTATAAATAAAAATACCATTAAATTTAGTTGGGAAATTTTTATCACTTAAAAGATAGTCCCCTTAGTTTCCACTTCGTCTTAGTTTCCCATTCGTCTTACTTTTGTCTCCACGCTTCGTCTTATTTTTTTCAGCGCTTCGTCTTATTTCTGCTTCTCCACTTCGTCTTATTTTTTTCAGCGCTTCGTCTTAATTCTGCTTCTCCACTTTGTCTTACTTTTGTCTACGTGCTTCGTCTTATTTTTGCTTCTCCGCTTTGTCTTACTTTTGTTTTCTCTCTGCGCTTCGTCTTATTTTTGCTTCTCCGTTTCGTCTTATTTTTGTCTCAGCCCATCGTCTTACTTCTGTCTCCGCTCTTCGTCTTATTTTTTCTTCTCCGCTTACTGTTACTTTTGGCTTTGCACTTCGTCTTACTTTTGTCTCTGCTCTTTGTCTTAGTTTGTATATATATATAACAAAGTGTATGAATTTATATAAATTAATAAGAATAACAAATTGGAAAAAAAAATTCTGTGTATATATAATATATAGTTTTCTCCTTCACTATATTTAGATATATAAGATAACCATTTTCCCCCTGTATCAATTTTGCATTCTTTACCAATTAATTGCACCGTTGACTTGTCTTATCTTACTGTTTAAATTAACTATAGTAACCCATTTTGCCTCTTATTCTCATGTATGCTAATCTTTTCTGTTGTCAACAAAACAATTCCACAGTGATAGTATGACTTTTATGCTAATTTTTAAAAACTTTCACGCAAAATGTTAACGAAGAAATGAGACGATGCAGCGAAAGCGAAACTGAGACGGAAGCAGAAGTCAAACTAACACGAAGCGTAGAGACAAAACTGAGACGAAACGTAAACTAAAACGCAAGAGAAACTAAGAAGAAATGAAGACCAACGGGAGACTAATCAGCTAAAAAATAGTTAAAACTAAAAGATAAGAACATTGAGCACTTTAAATTTTATAAAATTAAATATTAGTAATTTATCCATCAAATTGTTTCCTTTGATGCTTTTCTCTTTTCATTGTTTAATGCGCAGACCAGGAAACTACTCTTGTTGTATCTTTACTTTAGAGATTAGATACCTTACATATCTACTTCTGTTTAACCTATTTAATATAGCAGTCATCATTTAATACAATGCAGTTTATTCTTAAAAATCCAACATTCAGGTGTCTTCCTCTTCTTGCAAAACCACTTCTGTTTGACTTTATCATCTTGGAATACTGCCCCTCATTTAATGCAGCGTAATAATCCATTTTAGCCTTAATTATTCAGAAATTCCTAATAAGTTACATCGAAATTTCTGTCCTGCCAGACGGTCCGCTAACATCTTTATATTTTAACTTTTAAATTTTTGTCCTTTAACTTCAATCAAACATTTTTTCCCTTGAAACTCAACTTCTCTCAACTACCCTTTTCTTTTGCCTTCTTCTTGTTTAACCTAAATACATCAGATCCTCCGTTCCAGAAACATAAAAACAGTTAAGTTACGTCTTTTGTTTCAGCAAACAAAGAACAACCATTCATATTAGTGAGTCATTCTTTTGTCCGTTACTTTTTTCCTAATTTTTTATATTTATAATTTAAAAAAATTCGTTTCTTTATCTCCTGCTTATTATATTTTTCCCAATTTTATTCACTGTCCCCTTAAATTTTTTTCTCAACTTATTATTCTGACTACATTTACACTTCATTTTTTTAAGGTTCCTTGCTCATTCTCTGGTGCATTCTTCCACTGCTGAGGTATGACCATTTTTTTAATTATTTCTGACTCACATGATATATTTCAGAATATTTTAAACCAAATTAAACAACATAGAACTGATGATGAATAAGTTCTAGTTTTTTGCGTGTATATATATTAGAACAAAAAATATAGAGTGGTCAATAAAGTTATGAAATAATTTTGACAATTATAGACTAATTTGTTTATTTTAATGGCAGAAATGGATTCCAACTATTTCGAGCGCAAAAGATATTTGAAGAATGCCATAAAAGAGATATATGATTGTCAAAATGAACTGGATGAATTAATTATTGGATACCATGCACGAAATAAAAAAAAAAGCACATAATAATTCGCATGCTCTTCGCTATATCGAAATGTATGAAACTAATCGAATGATAAAGATGGCTAACAATCCCAAACAAGTAGTCTTCCAAAATAAAATTTTTTATGAGAGATAAATTAAAAAATTTATAGATTAAACTATCTTTATATTACAAATGTAAGTACTAGACATGTAATTAATTTTTTTTACTTTTTATTTCAATTTTAATTAAATTTATTGAATATTTTTACTGCGTGTTTGCGCAGAGTTAGTATAGGAATATATAAATGAATCAGCCCAAATCACCGTCAACGATTTAATTAGTTGAAATAATATTTACACAACCAGATAAGCTAGAAAGATGTGACAAGTGCAAAACTTTCAATCCAATCTCAAAAAGCAAAAGTTACCTCACAGCCGCACTTCTCATTGGAATGAGCAGCTTGTTATCCATCGCTCCGTGCTACCGTCCCCTTCCAAGTGTCAGTCTTAAAGAACTTCGTTCTACCTCGCTCCGCCTAAGTTTCATCCTAGCTCTGAAAATAATCAACTCTCAACAAGCTTAAAGAATGGGTTCTTTCTTGCTTAGGACATCCTTGGGACGTAGTTGTAAGAGAATATCCAAATATTGTTCTTTTACCGAGTCCTCGGGTGCTGCTAAACTGATAGTTTCAGGCAACTCGATCCATTGTTACAACTCTTCTCATATTTACCAAAGCCATAGAACGATCATCTTGGAGTCCATCTCCTCTGAATCTGTCAGGTTTAAAAGGCTTTCGGGCTGTGATTCTGGTAATTCTGTCAAAGACTCTGCCTTTATTATGATAAACGTGCTTGCTTTTGCAGAGTAAATCGTGGGTAGTGCTTATTTCATGGTTTTAGAAAGTCAGGTGTCAAGTTGTGTTCTTTTTACAGGTATTGTTGAGGTTAGCTTGGATAGGCCTGGTACGAAAAATGCCATTGGGAAGGAAATGTTAAGAGGGTTGAGCCATACTCTTGAAATTATTAATGAGGATAGGGCTGCTAAGGTCCTTTTGATATCCAGTCTGGTTTCCAAAGTGTTCTGTGCCGGCGCTGATTTGAAGGTAATGCATGTTATATTGACCAGGGATCTGATTGAACCTAATTGGCATCGGCGGAATTCTTTGATGACAGCTGCATATTGTTACATTTTCTTTCCGAAGTACTATTTGTCATTCTAAACTTACATACTTTTCAATTAATGAAATATTTACAAGGCAGCAAAAGCTGGAGAGAGTTCATCTTGTGGAACTTCTAATTTCAATTCGATGTCCAGTTGATTTCTGTAATTTTTTTATATTCTCAGCAGAGCAAGCGTATTGGGATATCGATTAGTCTGATTTGTGTTAGTCTGTCATTTGTAGTTCTGTGGCATGTTTCTTTGTCATGATTTTATTCCATTCGAGACTTGAATATCATATTTTACGATTTTTTTTTCTCTTCATCGTGACTTTTCTTCACCTGTTTGATTTCCTTTTGAGATTCTATTTTATTGCATTCTCCTAAAGATTTCAAACTTGAAGCTCAAAATAAAAAAGTGATACACCCTCTTAAGTTTGAGCTCCACGTTGTTTATAGTTGATAATTTATTTAAGAATGAGAATAGAGGACGTTATCCACCACATACACTTGTTATCTGAATTTGAGTCTTACCTATGACTGACATTTGATGTGATAGAAGTAAGCAGTGGCTTTGTGTGTTTCTTACTGGTTTTGTTAGATTCTTTTTTGTGCTTTTGGATAACTGTCTTTTTTGCTGGCTGTGAATATTGTGCTAGCAACATCTTCTCTGTGACATTAAACATGTATTTCTTATATGCATGCTTGACAGCTCTGCTTTTAAATGTATTGGCAGGAGCGCAAATCAATGACCCCATCTGAAGTTCAATTTTTTGTCAACACACTTCGTTCAACATTCTCATTTATAGAGGTATACTTTTGTTAGCCAAGGATGTCTTCTTCAGTAGTTATATGTCTTATCTTTACTTAATCTTTGCCAAAAGTCCAAGAAATTTATTCTCTTTCCTTTACTTGAACACTAATTTGTAGGGTTTCTATGATTACCTCCAGTATGTTATATAGAAATTCAAGAGTTTTACGCCTGTAGTTGACTTCTGGTTGTAATTTTTGGATTCATAATCCAAGTCGTATAGTTCTTGCCACTAAATTCATTGCCTCAGGAACATACTATCATGCTTGGTTTCTATTGACAGTATCCTATGCGTAACTTTTAATTCCCGGCACTTTATATAAATGCCTTCTCTACTGGATGTCACTTTTCTTGATTTCTACCTCTTCCTTCACCACCATTATATGTTCAACCAGGCACTTCATGTTCCTAGTATTGCTGTTATCGAGGGAGCAGCATTGGGTGGTGGACTTGAAATGGCTTTATCATGCGACCTTCGCATATGTGGTACTCATCTCATTCACAACATTATCTGATGTTTTCATATAACTATAATACTGATTGAGATGTGAGTTCTCCTCAAGTGCACATGTAATGATTCAGGAGAAGATGCGGCACTTGGCTTGCCAGAAACTGGACTTGCTATAATTCCTGGGTATTTACTAATCTTTTCTTTTTCATTTTTTTGGATACCTGATCTTAGCATATCTTTTTGACTGCATGGCTTCTCTCTTTCTCTCTCTGTATGATTTGATTGTCCTCGGACATACTTGTGCAAACTCATGCTGTGCATGGATAATCACTTTTGGCATGTAGGGGGGAATACTTGATTTTTTACATTTCATTTTTATCTTTTCCCACGTACAGAAAAGAAAATTGATTTTTGCATTTACTTTTTTTGAGAATTGCTACTTCCTCAACCTTCTTGAGAAGTTATATGTGATTTGTTACGTCCCCAACTTTTTCGGCAAATTACCCAATTAGATCCTGGTTCTGAGCAGGGCAGGTGGAACACAAAGACTTCCCAGATTGGTAGGAAAATCAGTGGCAAAAGAACTCATACTTACTGGACGGAAGATAAGTGGCAGAGAGGCTAAGTCAACAGGTATATCTGGTTTGGAACTACTTCAAATACTCAAGTTGATATTAATTTTAATCAATAAGGTGATCTTGCTTCAGGCCTTGTCAATTACTGTGTCCCTGCTGGTGAAGCTCATTTAAAGGCACTGGAAATTGCTAGGGAAATTATTATGAAGGTACAAAAGTTTCAATTTTCTTGGATAAGAAATTGTGTAATGCAGGGTAAAATTGCACCAGTGCAGAAATTTTCCGTACATCTTAAAAATTACAAAATAACAAGCCCAGATGCGGCACCTCAGTGTAGTAAGTGGTGTCAAATTGACAGATCTTTACTTGAAAATTATAAAATGCATATTTTTTTTACTTTAGAAATCCGCACTCCTTTATCTTCTATTAAATTATGCATAACCCACTCATATTACCAACTCACATAGACATGAAGATCCACAATTGGTGGGGCCAGTAGGTGATATGATCTTTTCTGGCTACCTATGCTACTTAGTGATTGTAATAGACTGTCCATCATAAACATAAGAAGCAATGATCGAATCCATTGAGGCTTAGATAGATATAGAAGTCTATACTTATGCTCACTTGAACGTATGAACCAAACTGGTTTTCAAACTTCATACCCATTATCCCCAGCATGTTTCCCTTAACAGCTCCACCTCAGTGGAAGAAGTTACATGTTCCCAACTTTTATAGTGGAGCAGATTCTGTAACTTTTTGGATAGCTCTATCAAAAGCATTGAAAACATATATTTGTACGAAGACCTCGCATTGATATATAATTTCCACTGGTTGAAGGATATATTAATCCCTAGTGTTATTGGAAGAACCACAACAATATTTATTTCTTGGTGTCTCTACATTCAGTTCACAGGAATATCAGTTCTGACCTCATTAAAAGCTTTTTCTTAGTTATACCTTTTAAACTAAACGCTTCCTGTCCTACTTTGGGTTGTTCAATGTACCTGTTCTACTTCTTTCCCTGCAGAACTAAGACCATCTGATGTACTGATTGTACACCCAGATAACGTCATGTACTTCTGACAGGGTCCAGTGGCAATTAGGATGGCTAAGAAGGCCATCAATGAGGGACTTGAGATGGATATAGCCTCAGCCTTGGAATTTGAAGAAGAGTGTTACAAACAACTCTTAAACACCAAAGATCGCTTGGAAGGTTTGGCAGCATTTGCTGAGAAGCGCAAACCAAGGTACAAGGGGGAGTAGAAAAACCAAAAATGATACTAACAACTTTAATCTACCTTGGGAATTATTTTGGCTAAATCTCTTTCATTTTTACTACTATTCTGGCCCACATTTGCTGGGTATTTAGATGGAGCTGATCTGTAGATTGTTCGAATCATGATTCTTTTGGTATGTTCTGATCAATTTGGCAACTCTTGGAATGCTTTTGGTGGTTTTCTTGTCCTAAAAATGCAACTGTTGGTAAGAACAATTTGTAAAGTAGCAATAGACATTTAACGATGGAATTGCTTCGCAGATAGTAAACTATATATTCTCATTCATAGTTTTTCTATAATTAAGAAAGACAGAAATGTGGTCTTTATCTTCAACTAACATATTGAAGGGGCATCATCTTCATAACGGCACTGCTAACTTCCTATAGAAGGAAAAGAAAGATCCCTCGTGAACATTTTACCTAGGTTCCCTACTTACCTATTTGCGGATAGAGAGAGGGCCTGTTTACGTCTTCTAGGATATGATGATGTTGTCATTCCTACTGAAGGAAAGGTGACAAGTTTCTAAAAGATCAAACTGCTGTCTACTGTGCAACATGAAAAAGAGCTGAGGTAGGAGAGAGACCACAACTTGAACCTCTATTAGAGGCTTCTATTAGGCTCTTTCTCTAAGAGTAACTGCAGGAAGTGTTGCGCAGAAAGAATGGTTTTTGTAGAGCAGACTTGACGAGTTGTTAGCTCAGGTTGTAAATAGTCCATCTCTGGACGTTTGTTGTTTGCTATGAATTGCATCCTCTTTTTGTGAAGCCAGCTGACCAATTCCGCAAGTTTGTTGTTCAGGGACCTAAAACGAAACTCTCAACTGTATTGCAGAAGATAAAACTATGGTGTAAAACTTATTTGTGGAATGCAGAAAATGGCTTTATGACTCTTAACATTGGTTTTATTAAATTCCTGCTGCGCATGTTTACCCAAGTAGCCATTGACTAACCATTGGATGATGAGGAGGTCCAAGCAGGCCGAGCGGTGGCTATATGGATAAATTAACTCAACAGTCTCCTATCAAAGAGTTCAACTATCTGAAAGAGGTTCTCAAGAAGGCCAAGCATCTTTGAAACTTTGGACTTGTTCTGCATCCTTTGAGATGCTGTACAAACAAGAGAATAGCAAACCCTTTTAGGTTGGTTGCTGCAAGCATTATGCTTTGACGCAGTAGCCCGTCTTTTACAAGTCTACATCTTATCATAGGCTTAACAAGTCATGTTATTCCTAATGCTATCCTCAGTAATACATGATCAATGATCTGCAGTACTTTTGAAGTCGACTATTGAGAAGTTCTTTTGCATGATTCTAGTTGGATAAACAGAAATAGTTGTCATGATTTAGCTGAAATTTACAATATATTTAAACTGGAGAAAGGGCAGAACAGGCTTTACAATTTGACAAGAGAATGAAAAGAAGAAAGATAAAGTTAGCACAACTACCAGAGAACAAGAACCAAACTTTTGGTATCTTAGAATCGGTAAATTGATCATCTATCAAAGTTTGCGAATCCCCTGGACTTCCCATCTTCCATTTCCATAACTTCTTGATGGTATTTAGAGGAATTAATCTTGTTCGAACTGTACTTTAACAAAAGTAATAAAAAAATTCACTGCTTGTAGCTGTAGTGTAGATCGTGTTAAGTGTACTGAAAGAAATGTGCGCCTCTTTTTTTTTTTTCTTGAAAATTAAATAAATTGGATTAATAAAAGTATACATACACTACAACTGTGGCTCCCAACTAGAGAAAAACCCTTAACAAAACTTCGAAGAGAATAGCCTTACACGTATAGGCTCATCTGCTTACCCACAATTTACGTTCCCAGGACTATCTAAGTGGCCAGAGTCGTCTCGGTTCCTAACGTCCAATCAAATATAATCCCCAATTCAGGAAATTAGGTAAAACTACATCAGACAGGAAGCAATAGACCTCGATCATCACCAATCGATCTTCAAGCTGTCACGTTATTCTTTTAATGTAAGGAATATCGCTAGAACTCAGAAGGGAGAAGAGAAGAATTTCACAAATGCTTCAAATTTGTTTGTTTCAGCCTTTACGACACCTAATAAATAGTACTGGACCCTTTTAGATTAAGACACGTGTTTATTATAGATAGTTTGTTATGGGGCCGAAACAGATATGGCGTGTATCTCTTCTTAACGCTAATGCTAGTACTCCATCATTTCCTTCTCCTACGTCATCTTCTTTCTTCCTTCTATTCTTTACATGTGCTGCTTTTGTTCATAACATCCCCTCCTCTTCAGGAGCAACCTTATCTATCAGATTAATCTCAGGAAGCCTCTTTTGTAATTCGAACATGGTTTCCCAAGTGGCCTTGTCTTTAGTTTCTCCTTGCCTTCGAATATCCAATACTCAAGTTATGGCGCGATTATGTCGCTTAACCATCCTTCTTCTCCAAATGGCTTCTGGTACCTTCCTCAGTTCCTTGCATTGATGAAGGTTGGAGATAATTGAGCAAAATAGGGTGTTTTGTCGGAGACGAACTTCATTGAGACACGTGAAAAGTTGGGTGGACCGTTGATCTTTCAAGAAGATCTAACGTGTAAGTCACTGCATCAATTTTCATCACGATCTAGACGGGTCCATAATATAACGGAGGGTCCATAATATAACGGAGCTACTTTCTAGTTGGCCTCCCTCTGCATGAAGTGTTGTTGATAGGGTTGAAGCTTGACATATACCCACTATGATAGTTCGAATTCTTGCTCCGTTCTTTCATCTGCATATTGCTTCATTCTCTATTGTGCTCTATTTAAGTGGAGCATTGTGTCTTGGTCCTATAATGCTTGGTCGATCAAAATATTGCAGGAGTCCTTGGCTAAGTAAGGCATATAGATAGGTGGAGGCTAGCCATAAAGGATTTCGAAAGGAGTGGTGTTATTGGCTATATGATGAGAGGTATTGTGCACCTTTCTGCCATTGACAGCTAGTAAGCCCATTTCTGCGGAATCTCGTTATAGTAACATCTGAGATAGGTTTCCAAGTCTTTATTTGTAGCTTCTGTTTGCCCGTCAACTTGGGAAGATAAGAAGTAGAGAACCTTAAAATAACACCTTGTAGTTTGAAGGTCTATTGCCAGAATGCACTTAGCAATAGGGGATGATGGTCGCTCACGATTACTTCAGGCATTCCATGTAGCTTGAAAACATGTTCTATAAAAATTTGCACAATATCTTGATTCGTGTATGGATGATTTAAAGCCATAAAATGAGAATAATTGCTTAATTTGTCCACAACTACGTAAATGCATGTTTCTATGCTGATATCCTTTCAACACCCTGCAGGCATAGACAGAGGTTGTAGTCGTCCTAGATAGGCTGCATGCTCGTATTTACTTCCTTGGCACGTCACGTAGTTGATTACATAGTTTTGAACATCCTTAGCTATGTGCTTCCAATGGAACAAGTCCTGGATCCTTTTTATTGTTGCGGTTACGTCGGAGTGCCCTCCTTGTGGGTTGTCATGTTCTAATGATATCAATTTCTTCCCAAGCTCCATGTCACACCCTACTACTATTTTCCCTTTCCACGTTAGCATATTATTTTTCCACTCATAATTGTCCAGCTTTCAGATTAAATCTCTGATGGTCGCATCCTTCCGCCAACCTTCTTTAATTTGTTCCCTTAAGGATTTTTGCACCTGGGACACCGACATAGTTAATAATTCTTGACTCGGGACTATAGATAGCGTGTCTGTTGTAGCGTTCTCCTTATTACTTCTATACATGACTTCAAAGTCGTAACCCATCAACTTAGGCAACTAATTTTGTTGAAACGGCATCTAGATCTGCTGCTCTAACAAAAACTTCAGGCTCTTATAATCCGTTAGAACTCTGAAGAATCTCTCGTTCAAATAATGATGTCATTGCTTTATTGCTTTGATGACTGCTAGGAATTCTTTCTCGCAGGTGGAAAGACCTTAGTGCTTGGGAGCCAAGGCTTTGTTAGGGAATGTGATGGGGGTATCCCCCTTATTGTATTTTTTTGGTAAATCAGTAAATTTTTATACACATAAGAAAATGTCATGTACACAACAACTAGAGATTTTCTATACAGTAATCTCTTACCTACCAAAAGGAATAACCTAATGTGAATTCATAAGGAACCTACAACAATTCCTTACGAACAAAACACAACAACTGTAAGCCTATACAAACTTGCTACCAAGCTGGCCTTATAGAGTTAGCTCATCTAACCAGTAACATAAGTTTTCCAACAAACAAGTTACAACAACATAATTCGACCATCATTCCTCTACAAAACCATATCGAAAAAACAGCACAACATAAGTTGAAGAGTGAGATGATGTCCTTCTAATTTCCTTGTTCACTTTCAAAGTTTGCCCAACTCTCGCATACCTTCATTGATAGACCACTAATGGAGCTTCTGGACACCAACCGTAGGAGTAGGTTCTCCTACCGTTAGAGCTTAGGATCACCTTCATTGAAGTCATCTTATCTGCTACAGAGAAAGGGCCATAGACCTGTTAACTCCATGCTACCAAGACTATTGCTGATTGGAGACTAGAACATTTCCTGGAACTGACTTCTCTTCTGCTTTAGATACCGAAGAGGGATTGGATACCCTCCCTTTTCCAAACCTGAAATCAAAACCTACAGAAATTTTGTTTGAAAAAAGCACTCCAACAATTACCTTCTCTCGGTGTTTGAGCTGAGTTGTTCCATAATTTGAAAGATCACTCTGGTGTTTAAGGTCCCCACTTCCAAGGCTTCATCTATCAAGGTTCGAGAATTTCTTTCAATCCAAAGGTTATAGATAGTAACAGAAAGGAGGATGGTAAAGATGTTAATGTCACAGTTTCGGATATTAGAAGGCTGGTTGAACCAATTGAGAATGGAGCGAAGGTTTGTCAAATTAGGAAGATGTATTTGGAAGTGGTTGAGGTATAACCACACTATTTTAGAGAAAGAACATTTGAAGAACAAGTGTTCAATAGTCTCATTATCCAAGGTACACAAGGAGCAGTGATTAGGGGTGTGGAGGTAGAGGAGATTATCCCTTGTTTGCAACTTTTTAAGGAATGCCAACCATAGTATGAAGGAACACCTAGGGTTATTACTTTTAAACCAAACCAGTTTATGCCAAGAAACACTCTGAATCGGGGGTCTCAAGAAATTGTAGACTGAAGCATTTGTATACCTTTTTGAAGAGCTATCTAACCATTCCAAGCAATCAGGTCTTGAACAATTCAGTTAGTACAGTAGAGGCTCTAGGTTACTTATGGTCTCGACAGTTGCCTCTTGCCAGCACCACTCATTATTTCTGATTAGTTCGGAAACTCTTGTAGTCATAGGTAACTCTGACCCATTGATCACTCTCGGAGTTGAGAGGTCCTTCAAGATTCCTCTAAGATGCCAAATATCCTACCATAATAAAGTAGAATTTCCATTTCCTATCCTAAATCTGAATTGGTTCCCATTTTTATCTCTCACAAATAAGATCTTTCTCCAACTCCATGAATTATTATTTGTAGGTTGAGCACTCCAGAAATTTTTCCTTATTAGAATTATAATGTGCACCCACATAACTTCACTATCATTAAATAGAAACCAAATTCTTTTCCCTATAAATACATTATTCCAAGTAGACAAATGTTTAATACCTAATCCTCCCTCCCTTTTCGGTCTACATAGGCCACTCCATTTAACCTTAGCGTGAGATTTAGTAGCCACCTTCCCAGCCCACAAGAAATTCCTAAGTTTAGACTCTATATACTTAAGGATGGAAGAAGGGAGAATGAAATGAGTAGACCAATACATCTGAAAAGTAGAGAGGACAGAAATCGCCAATTGAAGTCTACCAGCATAGGAGAGGTTTTTATGAGTTCATTTGTTAATCCTGGCATCAATTTTATCCAACAAGGGTAAACAATCCCTCCTAAACTACCTACTTGTTAAGAGAGGTACCCTTAAATACTAAATGGGAAGATTACCTTTCTTAAGACCTGAAATAACTTCCATTTGATGGGTCAAATGGTCCATATTAGGAGATAAGAAAAACTAACTTTTGGAAAGATTCATGTCCATACCAGATAAATATGAAAAGGTACACATGCAATTAAGCAACGTTTGTGTAGAAACCAAATTAGCATGGCAAAACAACAAAAGGTCATCAGCAAACAAGAGATGGGTGAGTTTAAGGGCTTTGCACCTCCAGTGGTATTTGAAGGAAGGACTACCATGTATGCAAACATTTAAACTCCTTAAGAGAACTTCCATACAAATAATAAAGAGGAATGGAGATAAAGGATCTCCTTGTTTTAGGCCTGACTTCCCTCTAAAAAATTTAGAGGGAGGTCCATTGATCAAAATAGAATAAGGAGATGTTACACAATCCTTGATCCATTCAATGAACTTTTGAGGAAAGCCTACAGCTACTGGTACGTTCAGGAGGAAATCCCATTGAATCGAGTCATAGGCTTTTTGTAAGTCCACTTTAAAAGCACATCTCTTTTGGTTATTTGAAAGGTGGTAATTCTTGAAAATCTCTTGGGCTAACAAGATGTTATCCCCTATTCGACGGTTCTTAATGAAAACACTTTGGTTTGGGCTGACAATGTGAGGGAGTATCTCTCTAAGCCTATTTGCTATGATTTTTGCAATCACCTTATAAATCATGTTACAACAAGATATAGGCCTATAATCAAACATTGTGGAAGGATGATCTTTTTTAGGGACAAGAGAAATAAAAGTGGAATTAAGCTCTTTGAGAAGTTTTCCATATTGAAAAAAGTCTTGGATGTCACTAGTAACTTCCTCTCCTATAATATGACAAGTATGCATAAAGAAAAAACCATTAAACCCATCCGGCCTAGGAGCCTTATTCGGATTGAAAGATTTGAAAACCTACTAATCTCTTGTGCTGAGACTTCAACAATGAGAGAGTTTGAAAGCTTATCAGGCAAAGGTGAGAGAAAAGATTTTCCACAAACTCTTTAGAAGGAAGAAGGCCCTTTTTATCCCTAATAGAGCTCTGAAAGTATCCAAGGAACTGATCTTGAATCTCTTCAAGACCAACAATCCTATTACCATTTTCCACTAATAAAGAGTGTATGTTGTTTATGTTCCTATTAGAAAGGATTGAGTTGTGAAAGAATTTGGTGTTCCTATCCCCTTCTCTGACCCATTTAATACGGGAAGACTGGTTAAAGAAGGACTCCTAATCATCTAGAGCTCTAATAATTCATTAATGGCTTCAGATTCCTTGATAACCAGTTAAGGAGAATTAGGCAGAAGTCTCATTTGATCTTGGATATTATTAAGGACAACTTGAAAACTCTCAACTTTATCTTTCACATCACCTATCTGACCAGAGTTAAGAAATTTGAGAGCATTTTTAACCCACTTAAGTTTGGACACTACACAAAACATAGGAGTACCTTGAACTTGAGAGAGCCAAGCATCTTCTATTGTCTGAAGGAAGTTAGGCTGAGAGACTAGAACCTGAAAGGTGAATATCTCTTCTGCAATTTGCAAAAGACCTAACCACTACTGGAGAGTGGTCTAAGATGTTTGGATTATGAATAACACCGTAAGAATTGGCAAACCTAGAGCTCCAGGCCGAATTAATAGGGGCTCTATCTAACTTTCTAGCAATAAAGAGATCACCGCATTGCTTGTTGTTCCAAGTAAAACTAGGACCACTACAATTTAAATCATACAAAGCACATTCCTCAACACACTTCCTAAAGTCACTCATTCCATGCATAGCCGAGGGACTTATAGGCTCAGCCTTATGAGAAAATAGAATAGCATTAAAGTCCCCAGCTATAATCTAAAGATGGTTACCAACAATGAGATTTATATTAGACAGTTCAGACCAAAGGTTCTTCCTATGATTGAGATTATTCTAGCCATAAACACAAGTCATAAAAAAGGAAGAAGAATTGTTCATAAGGGTAACCTCTAAATGAATCAGTTGATCATTTGTGCTTTGAATAGGACACAAGAAACAATCCGGATTCCAAGTTATCACTATCCTAGCATTTGAAGCATGATCTACATTATTGTAAGAAAGCCATCCAGGAAACAAAGAAGAGCATACATTATTCAAAAAGGAAGGAGACCTAATCATAGATTCAATTAAACAGACAAAAGAAACTGATAATCTCTTAAGACATGCTTTTATAGCTAATTATTTTTTAGGGTTGTTAAGACCCCTAACATTCCAAAAAACTAGAGTCATAACACAAAACAGAATAATGGCCTCCTACTTCTGTTTCCTCCTAGATTTCCTACTTTTCCTAATAGTAAAATCCCCTTCTGCCCCTTTCACAAGAGCAGGACTCTAAGTATCAGTACTAGGAACCAATTCAAAAATAGGAGAAGAAAGATGGATACCTATTTGACTCACAGCAGGAAGGTTTGGATCCTCAAGGTCTCCATTCGGAACATCTTGCTTCTGTTGATCCTTGCTTAGTTGAGTAGGACTTCCAGAAGGACTTACTTCCTTATCATCCTATATTGCCATCTCATTAACTTGATCATTCTGTTGAGATCCTTTACCCTTACTTTGCTCAATTTGAATCTCAGAAGCTCTATTCTCCTTAGGATTTTAACGTGTCTTCTCATAGGCTAACTCCTGCACCTTCCTTTTTTGCTAATTTAAACTATTTGGTATAGTTTCCTTCCCCTTCTCCAACTCCTGTTGTAATCTAGTCTCAAAAAATCTCCCTATAGGTGCCTAATCCTTCATCTGTACATAATGATTAGAGCTCCATTCGTACTCAATCTTTATTTCCTTAAAGATTATTTTCCCTTCTTCATTGTAAGTAGCCAGTTGGAAAGAAGAAGGCCAACTCCTCTGTAATTCTAGCTCCACACACATTCTAACATACACAATCCTAGACATCCTAGCAGTCTGGGTATCCATAAGTAGGGGGTGTCCAACCACACTTGTTATTCTTCCCAACCCCTTAGTGTTCCAGTATTCTACAAGTAATAGTTTTGAATCATTAGGGATAAAATAACCTGGGTTAAATGACCAAAGCTTATATGGTTGTTACCTTAACTAATCTATTTTCCTAACTCGTAATGTGGTTGCTCATTAAATCTAAAGAACTTGTTCTAGGTTGTTCGATAGCTAGGTTTAGTTAAAGAGCTTGTTTTAACTAAACAAGACTTAAGGGAAAACTAAGGTTAACATAGCTTATTATTAACCTACAATTAATAGTTGCTAGGAGAGGTATAAGAATAACAAAACAATGAAATATTCTTATTTATGTGTAGCTCGAGATTGAACCAAAAATTGGATCCCTAACGCATTCATCATTTTTATGACTTTTTTATTGTTTTCTTTAATTTGCTTCATTATTTTAAGTTCATGTTATTTTGTTATTGGAAAACCAAACCAAAAACCCCCTAACCTAAATAGTGATTCTTTTCATTACAAAAGCTTTACACACACTTTTTATAGAATTGACCTAGACTCATCACTAACTATAGTTTTAATCTTAGTTATTTTGTGTAATGTTACGACATGATACCAAGTTGAAATCCTGACTTATATTGTCCCTCATTCCCATTATTTGATTAATGTTCTAGGAGTTCTCATTTTTCACTTTTCTGATCCAAAAGCTAGTGTCCTTTAAGTGATAAGAGTGCTTCCATCTAATTTGAATCGATTTCTTATTAGTGAATACTTTCTAGATTCTTTTGACAATTAAAATTTTGTTTATAACATGAATTCTTGCAGTCCCAAGACCCGCTTCCTACTTTGGAGCTCAAATTCTAACCATTTCACTTTAGTAGAGGATCTTTATTTGTATATCCTAACCTAAGGAAAATTTTAATTATCTTTGTAATAGGTTTAACTAGGTTCTTTGGAAGCATAAGGTGTGAACTCTAGTAGTCATTCATATTATTTAGAACTAAAATTACAAGTTGGAGTCCTTATAGACGTAAATAGCTTACTTGTGTTTGAAATGGTTTTGAAGGATTTTATACTTAATTTGAGAAGTTTAGACATTTTAGGTCTTAATTTTGTCCACAAAAGGAAAACAAGAAAAATTAAAGAATAATTAGAGTGAAATAGAGCAATTTGAAATATTTAGAGAAGAACCAAAGAATGCAACACTATACATGAACCTTTGTTAAGGGTTATATACAATTGTGGTTGCTTTTATATCTCCAATGCACCTTAGATGCCCTATATTACTCCCTTGGATGAATATCATTCGATACATGGTCTCATATATTTGTCTGTGTTGGTGTTTACAATTGTAGAGATTTTCTTAGACAACATAGCCAGTGACACAGACTCGAGTTTGGGGCTATACAGTTCATTAAAAGTTAGGTTTTTGATTTTGAACAAAGAGAAGAGGTAGAAAAAAGAAGTTCTTTAGCCAAGAAACATATAAGAGTCACTTTTAAAGTTTCTTTTTTGCATTAGTTTTAATCAAGAGTTTACTATTCTTTAAAGATGGGAAGATTTCAACAATTCTTTTGAGGTTTCATAATTGAAAAATATGACTTATTTATTTTGTTATCTTTACAGTTTTTACGTTGATATTATTTAACCGATTATGAACTAAATAGGTATTAGATTTAAGTAGGAAGAACCTAGCATGTGATATATTCTAATTTACTCTTTTATTTAATGAAATTTTGGTTTTTTGTGATTTATTCATGTTTATATTAATTTAATCAAATAAGTGAAATTGGAATATTCAATAATTGATTTATTTGAGAGATGAGATGTATGTTTAGGTTATAGTGTAAATAATGAGGTTTAAGTGTGTGCTGCTCAAAAGAAATCCATAAGATCTTCCTAGGTTAGGGAAAAAATTAATTATAAGAGTTTATACAACAAACTAAAGCATTCTTTAGTTATCTAGATTTGGAAGGGATTTTGGTTGATTAACCTCTAAATAAGGATTATATGTCTCGAGAGAAAATATGGTTTAAGTTTAGAACACTTATTAGTCCAAGAAGCTAGGATAATTCATTAATCAAAGGTAAATTTGAATATAGTAAAGTCCTCAAGGAATATGGCTTAAATGTAGTTAATTCACATGGCGTATTCTTAATTATTATTTTGTATTAGGATTTAGATTTGTTAATTACGATATTTTCCTCATTTATTCATCCATAAAGGTTGATCAAACTTGTTAAGTTTGTAGGTATTGGGTAATTAACTGATAATCCTCTGGGATTAGCTCATACTCAGCTATGTTAGTTGGTAAAATAAAAATAGGCTTTTAGCACCATTACACAAGATTAGGTGTTAATATTTGCATAATTTGCAAACTGACTAGACTAGATCTTTTTGTTTTAGTTTCACTATTTATTTACTTAATTTTTCTTTTTTCCATCTCTTTTCCATATTACTTCTTGTATACATAACTTTGACAATCCTAAAAGTCTTGTTGAGTCAAATCCTAAGATCAATAAAAAATTGCACATGAGAAGAAGAATTCATAGGAGAATAGAAGATAAGGAAACAAAGATGACTATAGAGAAAATGAGGTCATTGAGATGCATCGAATGCCCAAGGCATTAGCTAAGGCATTGTGAAACCTAGCGTTGAAACTACTAACTTTGAGCTAAAGCACTCCCTATTGTCTATGGTGTAGCAGAACCAATTTGAAGGTTCACCATCTAAAGACCCTAACATGTATCTATCAATGTTTATTTATTACTTTGACACATTAAAGCTAAATGGATTGTCTTCTAATGTAATCAAGCTCCAATTATTCCCTTTTTCTTTAAGGGATAAAGCTAGAGTATGGTTGTAAACCCTAAGGTTTTAAAAAGGGACCGAACTGACCGGTCAGACAAGAAAAAGTCTGAATTGGTCAGTGGTCCAGTTCGGTTTTAACTAATGATATGTCAGTATGAAAACCAACCGATTTGTTGGAGAACCAATTGATTTTCATCGAACCGGTTACACCGGTTCAACAATACAAAATACCTAATCCTTTATCGTCAGTCGCCCCTTCAAATTTTCAAAATTCACAACTAGCGGAGGCGACTAGCAATTCAAACTTCGCTTTCTGTCTCTCGCCCGTCACCCCATTCACCATTTTCTCAATCGACTAGATGATAAAGAGTTTAGATTTCTCTCTCGCCAATCGCCCCTTCCCATCTTCTCAATCGGTTTGATAGATATACCTAAACCTAAACCTTTCAAATTTCATTCAAAAATCAATGTGTCTCTCTCCTATTCACTATCTTCTCTTCATCATCTTCGCTTCACCATATCTCATCGTCTCCATAGATGCATGTAACCCACAAATACAAAAGTCGAGCCCTGTTGACTCTCCTTGGGCGACTACTCTAACCTTCCTTAGGCGACTACTGTGGGTAACCTATAGACACAGAAACTGGGCCATATAAGGGGTCTATGATTCTGTGATGCTTGTTTGAGTTTAACTGCTTGTTTGAGCTTAAATCTTTAATTCTTTATTAAAATTAATGCTTCTCTTGTTGATCTGTGTTTGTTTGTTTGATCATGTCATACTGTTGCTCTTCATTCTCTGATGAGCTATGTGTTTCTATCACCAGACAACCTGTCGTTAGGAGAATATTTTGGAGTGGTAATTTCTTTTAATGTTACTGCTATTTCTTTTGAATCTGAGGCGTGGAATTATTGCATTAAATTTGTATCTTCTTTCAATCTTTGGTATTCTGATTTAGGTTGGAGTGGTAATTTTGTCTCCAAAAGAAAGCATCATCTGATTATATAACCGCACACCCACTGGAGCAAGCGATTGGAACATAATGCTTTTAATCTACAGACTCATCTCTTACATGGATTAGTTCACTGTAATGGTTTTGGATTGAAATGTTGATTCCCATTATCAAGTTTATATAGAGTCCATGTTTTGTGTTATTCAAGGTTAACAAAAAAGGAGTAGTATTGATCAATTTGTTTTTTGTAACAATTAGAAATAGATTAACAGTTGGTTTAAGTTTTCTGTTATATTTATAACTCTATTTTAAATTAATTTCTGTAATATTTAGAAATTTATTTCATATCAATTTTTTATTTTGATAATTAGGTTATATATATTCTAATTTAGAACTCTATTTGTTGATCTGAACACCAAAATTGAAAACTACCAAAATTTCAGTTAGGCTATTTGAAGTGGAGCAATTGCTAGAGAAAACTTTAATGAGTGAGTAACATCCGTTGGTTTTTGTGTATCCATTATGTTGTTGTGGACAGGTTAACCAAGTCTGCACATTTCTTGCCAATTAGACAGACGGATTCGTTCAATGTGTTGGCCAAGAAATACATGGATGAGATAATTAGGCTTCATGGGATTCCAAGTTCGATAGTCTCGGATAAAGATCCCAGGTTTACCTCTAGGTTTTGGGAAAGCTTACAGGAGGCTTTGGGAACTAAGTTAAATTTTAGTACAGCTTTCCATCCGCAAACTGATGGACAATCGGAGAGGACGATCCGGACTTTGGAGGCAATGTTGAGAGCTTGTGTTATGGACTTTAAAGGCTCATGGGATGATCATTTTCCTTTAATAGAATTTTCTTATAATAATTCCTATCACTCAGGAATTCAGATGGCACCATATGAAGCTTTGTATGGTAGGAGGTGCAGAACTCCTATTTGTTGGGATAAGGAAGGTGAGAGGAGACTTGTAGGATCGGAGTTGGTGCACGTCATTGTTGACAAGATTAAGTTAGTGAAACAGAGACTTAAAGCAGCTCAGGATAGAATGAAGAGCTACACGGATGCACATATAAAAGAGATGGAATTTGAAGTTAGAGATAGAGTGTTTCTTAGAGCTTCTCCATGGAAAAGAGTTTTGAGATTCGGTAAAAGAGGCAAGCTAAGTCCTAGGTATATAGGCCCTTATGAGATTGTTGAGAGAATTGGGCCTTTAGCTTACAAGTTAGATTTTCCAGTGGAATTGTCTAAGAATCATAATGTTTTTCATGTGTCGATGTTGAGGAAGTACCGATCAGATCCTTAGCACATACTTCAACCCTCAGAGGTTCAGCTTAGGGAGGATTTGACTTATGAGGAGCAACCGGTGGAAATTTTAGATTCGAAGGAAAAGGTTTTGAGAAACAAGGTAGTGAAGCTAGTTAAAGTCTTATGGAGAAACCATTCAACAGAGGAGGCAACATGGGAACCTTTGGAAGCAATGAAGGAGAAGTATCCGCATCTTTTCGATGGTTCAGGTAAGAATTTCGAGGACGAAATTCTTTTAGGGGAGGAGAGTTGTTGGACCTTGATTTTTTTAAAATTTGCATGAATTTTTTAAATAGTTATTTATTTACTTTTGTTTTGTGGCTTAATTTTTTTAAGTTAGAATTGGTCTTTGATTAGAACTGGAGGGAAGGAATTGAAAATTTGATTGAAGGGTTAGGATTTAGTTAGAAGTGAACTAAGTTAGCTTAAGTGGTGGTTGGAGCCATAA
>JANITX010000005.1:23046782-23059055 GCA_027564395.1 Erythroxylum ulei
TAGAAATAATTAGAATATAATAAAGATATATATAAAGTTTAATTGTCATTATTATTTATTATTAAGATTTTTGAAAATATGGTTGATATAGACAATAAATTAGTAAAGTATACAGTACAACAGTACAATATACTAATGAACTATTTTGTAAATTTTAAAAATCTTAGGGACTATTTTATAAATTTAAAAAATTACTCGAAACGGTACCCGATACTAACCGGTACCGGTACAGTTTCGTTCCTGAGTTCAATCCAGTACCAAGTCTGATACGGTATTCATAACTTTGGTTGGAACATTGCTCATATGGTAGACAAGCTAAAACATCATCATTGAAATTTTTTAGAAATAAACTAAATTAAATAACATATTTTTTATTTTATTTTATATCTTTCATGTATTAAAGAATTACCATTTTATTCTTTATTTATTATCGTAGATGAACCAAACACATGTTAATGTGAATATAAAGCAGTAAGTTATACGAGTTCTCCTGTCATTAAGTAATGACACGCAATACAATAACGATTAAAGGCCTAACAAATTATTATTAAACCTTTCTTATCCCTTGTTTATCACTAGATCCTGGTAATATCATCCACTTTTGATTAACCATTTACTTTACCATCGTTTGCCCTTATTGTTATATACTTTTATTTTGGTTTCTTAATTTTAAATTTTATTTAATTATTATTATCAAATTAGTTACACTTTTTATTAATAATAAAATTGAAATAAGACTTAACTATAATTATTTTTATTTAGTAAATATTAATACAAATTATTTTAAAATATATTTTTATTTATTTTGTCTGAATTTATTTGATATAAAATACAATTAGATATTAAGATGAATATAAAATTCAACATTTTGGCCACTTTTTAAGTCAAAATATGTTTTCGAAACATCAAGTACCTCATAAATAGCATTTATTAATGTTTTTTTAAGAAAAAGTATTTATTGGTTGAGACGAAACAATATCACAATTTAAAGTGTCTGGCAAAAAAACAAGAGACATGTCTCCACTAAGTCTATTGAGATATCTAGTAACTGATTTAGATAATAAGTAGAATACTATATTTACATGTCTTGGAATCCACTTAAACCTAAAAGATTGAAAAATATACATTGTTAAGTTACATTCTTTCAGTATCACTCTCAACTTATTAATGTCAGTTCTTGATTTATAAAACCTCTGCACTAACTGAAGATAATTTGTTTCCACCTAAATTGACGTAAAGTCAAATTGTATTAAAAGGTCAAACTCATCAAGCAGGAATGCTTTGAAGAGGCTCAAATAAAAATCATTCCATCATAATTATTTTTATTTAGTAATTCCATGTTCGAAAGTTGACAAAATGTCCAAAAAACTTGGAATTTTAGCACTAGAAAAATCGTTGTTGCCAAAGTCTAAATAAAACAGATGTGACAAGTGAAGTAGAGAGCATCTCGCCTGTCAAGTACTGAGCTCTCACGGAATAATGAGTAGTAATGTCGTTGCAACAAACTCCTTACCGTGAGCAATAATGTTCGTAAAATCAGAACTGGCTCGACAGACGTGAGAAAGACGCTGCCTCTGCATGGACTGAAACCGGCCAAAGAAGGATTTACACGCGTAGAAGCTATAAATTGAACCATTTCTTTTGAACTAAAACAATCCCCCAAAAAATTGTTCCTTTGTTGTGAATTGTACTTATATCAGATGCTTAAAGCATTAAAAATTTGAAAAATGAAATAGAACAGAAAGGAAGGGACTGAATTATTGGGTTCGTCTCGTTGGGTTTCAGAATAGAAGAGCCGGATAGAAATCAAAGAATGAGACTCAGTCCTACATACTTAGGTATCTACCTACCTACCAAAACAGTGTAGTTAATTACATTAAAAAAATATTTTAAACTTTCAACAATTTAAAATAACAATAAAATATTCAAAAAGTAGTGATAAAATGTTCAAATATTCATTTTTTTAATTTTAAGCTGAACTTCAAAGAGTAGCAATAAAATGCTTAAATATTCAATTTTTTCTAATTTTAGCTCGACGTTATTATTTCCGTTAAGTTTAAAAATGATCTAAATCAGATCACATAATCTCAACAACCTTAGTGATTCAATACGCTTTAATGCAAGAATAGTTTGGGGCGTTAGAAGGACAAACAGAAAATAAATGACTAAGGGCATCGGGAAAACAATAGATAACATCGGGTTAGAATTGAAGAAAATTGCTACTTTTTGAAATTTGAGCTAGACTTGAAAAAAATTGAAAATTTGAACATTTCATTATTACTTGCCTCCACTGTGGCTCCGTCCCTGCTTATTTTAATTAAATTTAAGACTTTTATGATTAAGTAATATTATTTAGGTAAAATAATATTAATTAAGTTTATATATATATATATATATCAAAAACTATAATTAGATTTTATAAAAAATAAATTATGTTAATATTATTTTTTAAAGTAGGTTTACTGTGCTATGTGGCATACTTATAACTGTTTGAGACTCCCATTATTAATAAAAAAATTAAATTCTTGTCATATTAGTACTAACGTGATACTTGCTAAATGGAGACTTAATTTCGTCCAACTTTTTTGTTTACTTAAAATTTATTTTGAATATTTATAAATGTTAGGATTTACTTTAAGCCTTCTAATATTTTAGAAATTTAAGTGGACAATACCTAATGGGCCACGGCTCGAAGATTTGGGCAGATCTATAAGCGGGGGCTACTTTCCTGTGGGATTCGGAACCCACCGAAACCAAAAAGGCGCCTTTTTGGTTTGGTGGGCCCGCACTATTTTTAGATTTTGTCCCCTTTGGTGGCCAGGTCCTTTAGTGAACCCTATCCCCTCTTGGGGGCATACGGGAGTCGAACCTGTGACCTCAGAGTTTTGTTGGGTGCATGACCCACGCCTCTCATCACTGAGCTATGTGGCCCAGCAGCCACTTAAATGAGGACTCGAGGAGTAGGGGGCTTATGGTCGGGTCGGTCATACAGGGCCCAAGCCCAGTCAAAACGACCTATGGGCCAATCGGTCCAATCTTCAAAGATCAGTCTCACACCTAATGGCTATGTCAAGCCCAAGCCCAATCCACGCTTTCCTCAGCCCGTCTGCATGCGAGAGAGTCCCACGCAAACGGGAACTCGTAAACCTAGCACATGCACTATATAAGGTATAGTTTCACCATAACCAAGGTACACAATTATAACCTAGCTTTCTCTGCATTCAGCAGCCACACCTTCAGAAAAAGACTGACTTGAGCGTCGGAGGGGCTAATCGGGACACAACCCCGACGTGCCTTCTTTGTTTTGCAAGTACATCCTCGTTGAAATCATCACAAGAAGCGACTAACTCATAGAGCCAAACGGCAACGTTCCGTTCTGTCAGAATCCGGCAGAACCACATTCTATTTATATTAAAATTTCAATAAATTTGTGGTCAAAGAAGAGACAAGAAAGACGCGGTGTCTATACAAACGCATCTACAACTAAAATTTTCAAAATCAAATAATAAAGTTACAACTCTATTAGCATTTGCTTGTCTAACTAAAATTATAAGTTTTAATTATTGATGAAAATATAATTTTGAAAAAGATAATTGAGCTTTTGTTAAGGGTAACTAGACTTTGAAAAGAAGTTTTTTAAAAACCTTTTATTAGATTCTTTCCTTCCCCCCTCATTCTCTTTTGTGTCATTCGTATTGATATAAATAAACACTTAAATAAGAAAACTAAATTCTAATTTAGTACTTAAGAAAATTCTAATTTAATACAAAGTGGTGTCGTCACCTATTCCTTCTTATGATCTTATTAAAGACATAAAAAACAATTTTCTAAGGTCTGGAAGTTTAAAACCAAAGTTGAATGCCAAAGTGAAGTGTTCTAAGGTTTACTTTCTAAAGAAAGAAGGGTAATTTTAATCAAGATCTTCAATAAGATGCTCGTGAATTTATAAGTTCACTGATTTTGAATCCATTTTGGTAAAATGGATCCACTCGTATACAGTATTTTAAAAGACTAAAGCTTCTAGATTATTAAACATTAACAAATATGAAATATATTCAAAACTCTACCAACATAAAAAAAAATAATAATCTATTTTTAAACAAGTATTCAACAAATAAATGCACTTAAACCATAAGAACAAGTCACGGAATAATAAGTATCACATTGTTAAATTCAAATTAATCAACAACTCAAAATTCTTGATATTAAATCTTTAGTCTTTGACAGCTCATGAACAAACAAATTGACTGTATATGACAAGAAGCTACAAAATTACGACTTTTACGCTAACAAGTTTAAGTCACACATATAAGATCAAGTTAATTGACTTCCACATCATGTTAAGATAAAATTAGTAAATCAAATGATTTGTCAAGAGTGAATATCACTTAATTATAACAATTTTGTATTAAATTTGATTTAACAAATATGTTATTATTTAAAATTAATAAAACATAAAATTTGTCTGTTGCAATTATTCTTTAATAACTTATTATCTGTTCAAAACAAAGCATTTACCATTTTTTTTATAATGAAATTGACATAAACATTTTATTAGATTATAAAAACAAAGCATTTACCATTGTTTCCCTTCGAATGAAATAAATAGAAAAAGGTCTAGAATAAATTCAAACTTTAACTTAGTAAATTAACCACTATATATACATGCACAATATGTGTTCAATCTCCTAAACATAAGTGTTAAAAATTAAAATCACATTATCTTAATTCATTATACTGAATAATATTATTATTTTAGTAATCCAAACAAATTCATTTTGCATAGATCAGTAAAAGACGAATAAAAACTTTAAGGTGCCAAAAGTTACATTTGAAAAGAAGATGTTGATTCAATCAATACAACTTTTCATTCGCTTTTTCCCTTTTTCTCCTCGTTTCTTTTACCTATCAATTAAAAAAATTATCCTCTTTATAATGCTTTTGGGCACTTATTTTTGTTCATGTTCGTCTTAGATGACAACATTCACCGGTTAACCAATAGCTGCTAGCCAAGCGTCTCAGTTCTTAGTTTGTATCACACTTTTTTTTTTTTTTAAAAGTTTGTATCACACTTGCTTTCCCATTGGCCGCCACCGTAGTAGAAGCGGACAACGACGCACCAACTTTCTTTCTGCTCTTCGGCGACGCACTTCCTGACGACGAAGAAGACGACGACGATGGCTCAGGCGATGACCTTTTCGAAGTGATTCTCACCGGATCTGGCTCACCGGAATTGACTCTCAAAGGGAAATTCAACAAGGCCCTGGAGCCCCGCATTCTGTAGGCGGCGCGATCATAAGCAAAGGCAGCGTCCTCCGCCGTCTCAAAAGTCCCTAACCAGACTCGAGCCCCATTCTTAGCCGGGTCCCGAATCTCCGCTGCAAACTTCCCCCACGGTCGCTGCCTCACTCCTCTGTAACGTTTCCCTTTTGCCGGAACCACCGTCGGTGCTGCCGTGGCAATCCTCTCAGTGGGCTGCACCGCTGCCGGATTCAACGAAAACACGACAGAACCCTCTGGTTGCTCCAGTTTCACTACCGAAAAATCATTGAAATCCTCTTGAGGCTCAGTTTTGAGAGATGGGATCCACCCGTCTGTGATTGCATCGCTGAGGAAACTGTGGAGCAACATATCTTCGGAGTGGTCGAATTTGAGTGGCAATTCACCCCAGTTCTCATTTATACATGGATACAAACTCCCAAAACTTGAACTTATACAATAAACAGGGGCAACACCGGCATTCACGGAAGTAGTAGTATTAACGTTAATAGGGGTTGTTGATTCGCCGAGTAAGTGACGGCGAATTGATTCAAGAATCAAGAAATCGGACTCAACCATGCTCTGTCCGTAGATTCTTGAATATCTAGGAAAGAAAGTTGTGATCTTTATGTGTTCTAGATAGGAGAGAAAAAAGTGAATGTGTTAATTATGTTAACTTGAGAAAGCGGACAGTCTGAGAAGGTTACATATAGAAAAAAGAGTGCATGTACAAAGGAAGAGAATGTGCTAAAATAAATGCAGTGATGCAATTGTTGCTGTTAGAATCGCGGCCTTACCTTCGTCGAAGTTTCGAAAGAAGGTTTGGTTTTTTTCTTTTATTTTTCTAAATAACTCACGTGTTTAAATGAACGTGAACAGGTTTCGAGTCGGTGGAAGAGGGGGGAGTAGGTGACGGCATAGATCGTTAGCAGCAATTTGTTGTTTGTCTGAACCTCTCCTTTGAAATTATCAATCAAATATTTTCTTTTTATTATTTTAGTGGACATAGAAGCTGCTTGGATCTTGGTTTTTTTTTTTTTTCCTCACAGGGCTGCAAAGTAATGTATTGGATTTGAAGCAGGCTTACGATTACCGTTTCTGTTTTACGGTTGGTACCGTACGGTATCTGTTATTATGGTATCGAACTTAAATATCAGTCAGTACCGTAATTTTTTGCTCGGTATTAGCCGGCACGTAAAATACCGATGCTTATCGGCCGGTACTATAAAATTCGAAAATGGAGGGATGTATTTACAAATTTAAAATTTTTAATTTAAACCTACCTGAACTGCCTCAGACGCCTATCTCTACCTCTCGAACCTTCTCGCCTTCTTCTCCTTCTCCGTCGTCTCCTTCCTCTCTCTGTTATCCCCTCGTCTTCTACTCTGTATCCAGAGTCCAGTCTCCACACTCTCTCTTTTTTTTTTCTATCACTCTCACCGACTCTCACTTCTTCACCACCGCCACGTTCTCTCTCTCTCTTTGTCGTCTTCATCTCTGACTGATGACTGGTTCAGCGGTGTTGCTATGTCCCTCATCCTGTCCGATCCACGCCAGCATTAGAGGACATAGATTGTCCCCCAGCTCGCGTCTTCACGTCCCCTGAAGATGCCATCGTCGTCGGCTGAAGGAGGAGAGATCGTTACAGCCTCGCAGTCGCCGCTGATCTGTGAGACCCAAAGCCTCTAAGGTTTGACCCGTCAGCGGAGACCCGACCCGCAACAACCCGAAGGCTCAAAGCTTGTAAATTTTTTGGGGTGTGTTTTTTGAGTTTTTCAATTTTTTCTTGCTTAAATCTTAATTGCATTATGTATTGTGTTGGATAATTGGATTGGATGTTAGATTTATGAAATATTTGGAAGTTGGCAGTTTTTTGAGATGTATGTTTTGGGTGTATCTGGTCTGGTTCTGGTATTGTGGTTGGAAATGTTGAAATAGAAACAGAGTTGAATTGTTGAATGATATTGGTTTTGGTATATTGTGGTTCTGTTCTAGTATTGTGGTTGCTTTTTTTGATTTGCGTGGGTTAGAATTTGGAAATAGAAACGTTGAATGATAAGTTGATTACGATATTGTCATTTGGAAAGAGATGTGAATGATGTATTGGTTATAAAGAATTAAAGATTGGTTTAAGTTTATATTTATAGTAAGTTTTTGGATGAATGATATGTATGTATTATGCACGGCTTAATAATGTTGATGATCAAAATTGAAAGTTGATAATCAACATTTAAACTTAAATGTAAAATTGGTAATCAAATGTAAAATTGATAATCAAAATTTGTAAAATTGTAAAAACTTAAATCATTAATTGACATATTTTTAATATTTGTGAAATGGTATTTTATTTTTAATATTTGGGTATTGAGTTTAGATAAATAATTAGTTGAGTATAAAATTATGCAATTATAAATTAATAATAATTCGGTTGTAGTTAATGATAGTATTTGCCTATTTGGGTATTAGTTTTGGGTAAATAATTAAGTGAGTATAAAATATGTTGAACTTTAATTATTTGGTAATATATATATGTAGGGTATCATAAATATTTATAATAGATAATGTGTGAAAGTAGTGATGTAATAAATGTATCTGAAAAAGAACTTTTTTTGTCAAATTTTGAATATGTTGTAGACTTGTAGGTTCCAATCATTTATACTTAGACTTATTAATATCAATTAAAAATTGTAAAAGCAATATATATATTTAAGAACGAAATATAGAATGGTATATATAATATTATGATTTGTTAGAAATGAAAAGAAGATTCAAAGCTTTAAATAAGGAAAAAAAAACATTTCCTAAGAAGCTATATCCTTCAACTTGATCCTCATGTTATGAATATATCTTTGAACTTGATTATCATGTTAAGAATATATGTGTATGAACAATTGTATAAGAAGTGTCATTCATTATTTGGCAATTATGTAAATCATATCATACCCTTCAACTTGATCCTCATTTTTGAAACTTTGAATTGAATTGAAATTATTGCAAATTGTTGGAAATAGAAATTGTTTATATATGATTTGTAGAAGTTGGAAATGGAAATAGAAATAGAATTATGAATGTTTTGTGATTGTTGGAAATGGAAATTGTTGATAACTGTTAGAAATGGAATTGTAAATTGTTTACAATTGTTAGAAATTGAATTGGAATTATGAATGTTTTGTGGTTGTTAGAAATGGAAATGAAATTTGTTGAAAATTGTTGGAAATGAAATTGAAAATTGTTTGAAATTGTTGGAAATGGAATTGGAATTATGAACGTTTTGTGATTGTTGGAAATGAAAATTGTTGAAAATTGATAGAAATGGAAATTGGTTTATGAATGTATTGTGATTATTGGAAATGGAATTGGAAATTGTTAGAAATGGAATTATAAATATTTTGTGGTTTTTGGAATTGGAAATTGTTGATAATTGTTAGAAATGGAATTGGAAAATGTTAGAAATTGAATTGGAATTATGAATTTTTATAATTGTTGGAAATGAAAATTTTTGGAAATGGAAATGAAATTTGTCGAAAATTATTGGAAATAGAATTGGAAATTGTTGATAATTGTTGGAAATGGAAATGAAAATTGTTTGAAATTGTTGGAAATGGAAATAGAATTATGAATGTTTTGTGATTGTTAGAAATGGAAATTGTTGAAAATTGTTAGAAATGGAAATTGGTTTATGAATGTATTGTGATTATTGGAAATAGAATTGGAAATTGTTAGAAATGGAAATGAAATTATGAATGTTTTGTGATTGTTAGAATTGGAAATTGTTGGAAATGGAAATAGAATTATGAATGTTTTGTGATTATTGTAAATAAAAATTTTTGGAAATGGAATTGGAAATTGTTGATAATTGCTGGAAATGAAATTAGAAATTGTTGGAAATAGAAATGGAAATGAAATTATGAATGTTTTGTGATAGTTGGAATTGGAAATTGTTGGAAATAGAAATGAAATTATGAACGTTTTGTGATTGTTGGAAATAGAAATTGTTGAAAATGGAAATGAAATTATGAATGTTTTATGATTATTGGAAATAAAAATTGTTGGAAATGGAATTGGAAATTGTTGATAATTGCTGGAAATGAAATTAGAAATTGTTGAAAATGGAAATAGAATTATGAATGTTTTGTGATTGTTGGAATTGGAAATTGTTAGAAATAAAAATGAAATTATGAATGTTTTGTGATTGTTGGAAATAGAAATTTTTGAAAATAGAAATGAAATTATGAATGTTTTGTGATTGTTGTAAATGAAAATTGTTGAAAATGAAAATTATTGATGTATGTTTTGTGTTTTTATATATGTTGAATGTTTTGAATTGTTAGCTTTTGACTTATAGTGAATTGTGTTCCATGAAATTGAATTGTGTATAATGTAATCATACAGAATGAGTTATATTATATAAGATGGATATGCATATTGTGTACTGAAATTATGCGTTATTTATTTTGATATGTACAGATAAATGAAAAAAAGTTCAAGTACTCCTAATCAACCCATTTTAGGAAGATACAATGATCCAGCTTGAACTCATGCTGCATTGGTTAGAGGAACCATAACATTTACTTGTTTTGTAACAAACATTTGAAAGGTAAAAGAATCACCCGATTAAAAAAACATTTAGCTGGGGTTAAAGGAGATGTGGAATCCTGTAAAAAAGTAAGTCATGATGTGAAGTGACAGATGAAAACATTGCTTGATGAATATCAATATGAAAGAGATAGAAGGGAAAGTTTGAATTTTGAAATTGGTAGTGGAAGTTCGTTTTTTAGTTTCCGTGATGATTTCGGAAATGTTGAAGGTAGAAGTGATAATGGTAGTGGTAGTAGTGGTACTGGTACTGGTAGGGTTCCGTCTCAGGCTTAAGCAGAAGTACCTGAATCTGATGTGAGAAAGAGAAAAAGGCAATTGATTAGTTTCTTTGCACCACGAACAACTCCTGGAGCCCAACCTTCAATTCGTAGTGCAATGCAATCAAGAGATGCAGCTCACGATGTCGATATAACAGTAGCTAGATGGTGGTATGATACAGATTTGTCATTCAATGCTTCTCAGTCTTATTATTATCAACCTATGATGCATGCAATAGCCTCTTATGATCTAGGATACAAAGGTCCTTCGATTGATGACTTAAAAGGTAAACTTTTAAGTTGTGTTGTTTTTGAAATTAGAAGTTATTTGGCTGAAAGAAGAGTGAATTGAGGTACTTATGGATGTTCAATCATGTGTGATGGTTGGACAAATAGGAGACAAGAGCCTATTATAAATTTTTTGGTTTATTCTACAAATGACTTTATGTTTTTGAAATCTATTGATGCATCTGGCCTTATTAGAAATAATGAGACTTTGTTTTCGATATTTGATGAAGTTATGAATGAAGTAGGTTCGGAAAACATTGTTCAGTTTATTACTGACAATGATTCCGCTTATAAAGCGGCAGGAAAAAGGTTGCAGAATACATGTAATTTATTTTTTGGACTCTTTGTGTTGCACATTGCATTGACCTAATGCTGGAGAATATAGGAAATCTTAGGTATTTTCCTTTTATTGATGAGACTATGCAGAAAACTAAAAAGGTGACAAAGTTCATTTATAATCATGCATGGGGTATTGAATTTGATGAGAAAGGAACTTACCAATGATAGAAATTTGTGTCGTCCTACAGTGATAAGATTTGCCACAAATTTCTTATCACTTCAGTCTTTTGTTTCAATGAAGAAGGAGTTAAAACAAATGTTTATAAGTGATAAGTGGATTGCATCTCAGCATGCTAGGTCTAATGCTATAGTGGAGGTTTGTAATATTATATTGAAAGATAGAGAATTTTGGTCTTAATATCAATTTATTATCCGAGTTTGTGAGCCTTTGATGAGGGTGCTTCGCTTGGCTGATAGTGAAGAAAAGCCAACAATGAGTTATATTTTTTATGCCATGGAGAGAGCAACGGAAGAAATCAAGGTCACTCTAAAAAATAGGCCTTATTTATACACATCATATCTTTCAATCATTAATGAGAGAAGGGAAAGACAACTTTGTTCTCCATTATTTACAACTGGGGCATTTTTAAATCCTAGTGTGTATTTTAGATTGGATCTTACAAAGCAAGCTGAAGTTAACAGAGGAATGCTTTTAACAATTACAACAATTATTAGTATTGACGCGATGCAAGATCTTTTAGGCTCACAAATGGAGCTTTACAAGTTGTCTTATGGGATTTTGAAATGCCGATTACTATTCGACAAAGAGGAAAACTTTCTCCAGGTATTAGTCATTTCCTTTTTCTTATTTGTTGAAAATCAATTATCACTTTATTTTGTTTATAACACTATTTTTGTTATCTTATAACTTACAGTTTCTTAGTGGGATCAATTCTGAAATGGTGTTCCAGAATTTAAAAGGTTTACGATTCAAATTTTAAGTCAATGTGTGATTACAACAGACTGTAAATGAAACTGGAGCATATTTGAATTTATCTACTCAAAGAAAAGGAATAGATTGGAGCATAAGAGATTGAATGACTTGGTTTTTGTTCGTTACAATTTAAAGCTTCGGGAAAGATATGTTATTTTTATTATTATCATTATTAATTTCGATATAATTTCTTATATTTTTCTAATAATTAAATTTAATTGTTTACTAGGAGTCTTAATAGCACAAGTAGTTCAACTAATCTAATTTCCATTGATAATATTGATCTTTTGACAGATTGGGTTTATGAAAAATCGAATTTGATAGATGTGAATGCTTTGGAAGATAATCTTGGATGGGAAAATATTGATATGTCATTTGGTGCATTAAATTTAAATGATAATGATGATGAAGTTCCTGTCAATGATGAGAATTTTGTACCAAATAATTACTAGGGCCAGCGCAGTTATAACGGGTATCCTCCCATTGATGATTGAATTTCGTTCCAGGTTTTTGTATTTTCTCTTCTTTTAATTTTACTTATATTTGATGTTTATGTTAAATTCTATATATGTAATGTAACTGTAAATGTTTTTGTTT
>JANITX010000005.1:23074110-23090448 GCA_027564395.1 Erythroxylum ulei
ATCACATATAACCCATCTTGTACCTAAACCATCTTTTCTATTTCATTTCAAATTCAAGAATTCTCCTTTTCTCTACAGATAAATAATCACTAACAATTTCTCCTTTAATATAAAAGTTTGGGGTCCAACAATCAACAATCACTATATGGAATCAGATGGTAGAGAAGTTTCTTTTGAAGTAATTTCCACCAGCTAAGACTACTAAACTAAGGAACAACTTCTTTTCCTATACTCAGATCAGTTCAAAAACTTTACATGATATATGAGAGAGATTTCAGGAGATACTAAAAATGTGCCCACATTATGGTTTATCATTGTAGATATAAATTCAAACATTCTATAATGAGTTAAATCAAATGACGAAGCAGATGATTGATGCAATAGCTGGGGGTAAAACAAAACACCAGAATTAGTTTAAGATCTTTTTGAAGATATGGAGATGAACAACTATTAATGGTTGTCTTCTCAAGAAAAACTTAACAGCTAACAAAAGTATATGATGTAAATATAATTACAATATTGGCAATCTAAGTTGAAGTTATGAGCAAGAAAATAGATGGATTGATGATAAATCCTCAACTATTCTAAGTAATGTAGTGTAAATTGTATGTGTTATAGTATCTACATCAAGAATGTCAAACATTGTAGGTGATGGTAAAGCCAAGCATGTGGATTATATAAGGAACGCTCCTAGACACTAAAATAATCCTTACATTAATATATACAATCTAGGATTGAGGAATCACATAAATTCCTCTTAGGAGAATCAAGGCAGCCAAGGAATAACCCTCCATTAGGATTTTAGTAACAGCTACCTCAAAAAAAGAATCCAAGCTTGGGAGACCTTATGAATAAATTTATTTAAACCTCAAAGGAAAGATCTCAAGCTATTGAAACCTCATTAAGAAATCAAGAGATTTTTATACATAACTTGGAAATTTAGATTAGTCAACTTGCAAAGCTAGTTTTGAAAGACAACAAGGGATTTTGCCTAGTATCACAGGGAAAATTTTTAAAGAATATGTGACAACAATAACCTTTAAGAGTGGAAAATAATTGCAATCTTAGAACAAGACAAAAAGTTAAGATAAGAGGGACACTAAGAGTCAAGAAAAAGTTGAAGATGAAGAGTGCTTTTCGAAGTTAAGGAATTCTAGTCTGCCATCCCTTATCCTGCTAAAGTGGGATGACTAGTTTGATAAATTCTTTGAATTTTTAAAGCAACTTCACATTAACTTACCTTTTGTTAGGGTTTTTTTTTCACAAATTCCAAGGTATGAGACGTTTTTAAAAGAGTTACTAGCTAATAGGAGGAAGTTGGAGTAGTTGGCTACTATGACACTAAGTAGAAGATGCTCAGTGATTCTTCAAAGCAAGCTACCAAAGAGGCTTAAATATCTAAGGAATTTTACCATCCCTTGTCTAATTGGTAATTTGTCAATAGATAAGGCTTTAACTGATCTAGGGGCCAATATTAACATAATGCCTTATACATTATTTAAGAATATGGGATTAGGTTAACTAGAGCCTACTAGGATGAACATTTAGTTATTAGATAGATCTGTTAAGTATCATAGGGGTATTATTGAAGATATTCTTAGTTAAAGTCAATAAGGTTATTTTCTTATTTGAAATTTTAACTCTAGATATAGATAAATAAATAAAAGTAGCTCTAGTTCTAGGTTAACCCTTTTTAGCTAACATTAGATCCATTATTGAGGTTAATAAGGGTAAATTAGTGTTTAGAGTTAGAGAAGAGGAGGTTACATTTAAAATATCTAATGCCATATGTAATCCCCTTGAATATGTTGATGCCTATTATTCTATTGATTCATTTGATGATGCAATTTTGGATGTTTTATAAGACTTTATTTCTGACGGTCCACTAGAGCTATTTTTCGTTCAAGGTAAAAAGAAAGATGGGGATAACCCCATAACTAAAAAGTAGTTAGCCTATTTAGAGGCTAAAGAATACATTTAAGAAAGAAAAAAACTTAATCTTTATGAGCCACCTTGATCATGCATGGATACGTTTAGCTAAAGACATTAAATAATCTTTGCGAACCGGTGTCGATTGCACCTCCAAACTAGTGTCGAGTGGGTTAGCCCTTCATCTTTTCTATCAAGCTCCAAGAATCAGCCAAGAATGTCTCCATCATTGTTAAAACCCACCAAAATTGAAGAATAATCAGGTCTGTTCTTTTTTCTGCATACAAACTCCATTAATCTCCAAGAATGCCCATTTTATAGTTGACCATTGACAGAAGATGAAGAGGAATGAGAGTTGCCGATTTTGCCCAACCTCTCCTCTCTTGCTCCAGCCATCCACCAAGATGATTTTATGATAAAAGTTAGCTTGAAAGGAATGGGACAAGTGGCCTAAAAATCAAAGAGGAAAAATGATGCAGTTGTTCTACTTTTTTCTTGTCCAGTTGCCACTCCTTTTATTTTTGCTTCAACCCTCCTCCTTTATTCACCAACTGACTCATACATTTTATTCTCCAACATTCACACACCCCTATGCGATCACACCTCCTTCTTTTTTATCTTTAAAAGCTAGGTTTTTTTAAAGGAAAATGGGACAGGTGTTTCGTTATCCCCCCTCTTCTCCCCTTTACCATCACACACACTTCACTTATATCAAAAACTAGGTTAAAATCATATGATAAATGGACAAAAGTCTTAAAATGGGATAACTAGCTTAATTCTTTTGGTAGTGCAATTCACATTACAACCATGGTCTCATGGCTATAACATTTTAATTAAAATGTTTCACATATCTCCATTTTTATGCTCTATCTTGTCTTTTCTTCTTTTGATCTTTTTCTTCTTCTTGCTTCAAGAAGAAAATAGAGTATGAGCATTAAGAAGATGACTCAATAAGTATGCTTTCAAGTCAATTTAACTCCTTCACTTCCGAAATGTACCTAAAATCAAATATTAGCTAAGTGATTATCCGAAGCATTTTAAGGCATTAATCACTAAGTATAATGGATTAAAATTTATCAACAATTAAGTATCTATCAAGTTCCCCCACACTTAAATTTTGACCGTCCTCAAGCAAATCATCAAAATCAGAGTCACAAACCAAAAAACTTACTCATTTTTCATATTTCCTAAAAATAGATAATCATAAGTAAAGATGAATGAATTTCAAAAAACATAGCAAGAAATTTACATTAAACACTTCTACTTATGATCAATCAACATTGAACACCATTAAAAATTGAGCAATCTAGAGTTAGACTTGGAAAATGTGTTTAGATAAGATATATCTATAGGTAAACTCAACACCATTCATGATCATGGCATTCTACAAATTTGTATATCATTTCATTTCTTCGCTACTAAAAGTCATATGCAAAATCATGAATCAATGGATTTTTTAGGGTTGTAATGTGGGCAAAGGTAGGGTGAGATGTATTTGGGTAAAGGAGCATAAAAGCCATTAAAGCTAATGAAACAAGTAAAACACTCAATATACCATCAAGTGCAAAAGCCAACATTCACTTACAATTGTGTACATCAACTATGATGAATGTAAAAACTATGTTTCCTGGCTCAAATTCAAGCTCTCTGACCACAAATCACAAGAAGCATATATCACTCATAAAAGTTGATAATAAACAAGACTTTGTATGTGATAAAAATGTGTTTTTGAATAGAAAATCAAAGAAAATCCAGGATATAAATGTCATGAAGGTCACACATAAACAAAAAGATAACGAGACTAATATAGACGTGTCAGTCTAATAAGGCTTAAAATCTTACTAGCCTTTGTCTACCACTAGTTGCCACTCTTCTAAAGAAAATGTATATTAACCAATCATGAAAGAAAAAGTATATGCTAAAGTTTTATATGGGTTTTTCTAGTCAATTCACACTTTAATTATGACAACATAGTCTTAAAAGCAACAAAAATGCAAACATTTTTTATTTTGTTTGTTTGGCTTTGAAAATCACCTAAAAAGTCACGTAAGCATCAATTAAGCTTAAAATATTCATAAAAGCTAATATCAAACTAAGATCCCCCACATGTAAAACTTACATTGTCCCCAATGTAATATCAAATGTAAGAAATTGAGCATTTAAGGAAAATAACAATTGCGAAAATGTAAAGAGATAGAAATCATCTTCCTTTGAGTTGCCTTTCAAGAACGCCTTTGTTTACTATCGTTGACTCAACTCTATGTTGTTCAGTCTTCATAATGAGGGTTTTCTAACCCTATCACTTCCATATCCTCCATTTGGAATCCATCATAGAAGGGTTTCAGTCGATTACCATTGACTTTGAATTTCTTGTTTGTCTGTAAGCTTTCAATTTCAACTGTACCATGTTAAAATGCATTAGTAATGACAAAAGGTCCAATCCAATAGGAATGCAATTTACTTGGGAAAAGCTTAAGTCATCAATGGAAGAGAAGAACTTTTTTTCCAACCACAAAATTCTTCCTAACAATCAACTTATAATGAAATTCTTTCGTTTTTTCCTTGTAAATTTCTGCATTCTCATAAGATTCAAGCCTAAGCTCTTCCAATATTTGAAGTTTCAATTTCCTATGTTCACCCACTGCGTCCATCTTCATATTGCATTACCTAATGGCCTAAAAGACTTTTTGCTCAATTTCCACTAGAATGACACGATTTTCCATAAATTAGTCGGTACGAAGATATGCCAATTGGTGTCTTGTATGTAGTCTTATATGCCCAAAGAGCTGTTAGGGGGAGATATGGATTCATGCATCACATGCACGACAAAGTAGCGGAAGTGTCGGAATCTAAATTCCAGCACCCACAACATTCCAAAAAGCCAAAATCTCAAATGCATGCATAAATAGATTATATGAACATGATATAACAATACATGTACCTTTTGATTCTCCTCCTTTCTTGATTGTTCTCTTTGTTTGGGTTATTGCAAACACCAAACCCTTCCTTAATCACTCAAGAACAAGTAAAGACGAAGAAGAAACAACGTGTAAGGGTGGTTAGAGCACCAAACTAGATGAGTGTGACCCTTAGGTTCCTGGTTATTTTGGGCACTTGAATTAACTCTTAATTTAAGCAAATTATAAAGGATTTCGTGATGCCAATTTACTAAAATATAAGTGCATTAACACATGAACTCTTCGATAGTTAATTATCTTACTTATGAACCTTTCCATAGACAATTATCGTGCCATTCATCCTTTTACCATACTATACCCCACTTGGTTCGGAGTATGGGCTATATGTCAACTCCCACTATACTGACTACGTCACATCTAGTCTAAGTGATGTTAGTTCTTGTCCTAGGATCTCATTACTCTACGTGTCATTTAAGACTCTCTTTGTGACATATAACTGCTCTAGCCAGAGACTCCTAAGTAATGACCCCAATAAGAGGCCGTAGGTATCATCTCCTTCTATCAGGAGTGGTGAATCCTTTATTGGCTACCCAATTACCTTTGAATACTAATAGTTGTACCCAATCATCACCTATGAGCGATCTCGTCTTGAGGCAACAAGGAATGATGTCAAAGCATAGGATTAGTATCCAAGATATCCTTAAGTACCTCAAATTTAAGGATATTTGCACCATTGCTATGATGAGATTAATCATTGACATTTGATAGATCATCCATATGATAATTTTTTAAAGGGTCATTAGATGTACTTACTACTCTTAGTAAGCACCCTCATGTTAACTTTAAACATCTCATGCTCACAGTTTGTGAGATCCACTGCTTAATCAAATCAAGGAGTATAACATGTGCTAGTTTATCCAAATTAATAATGTCCTGTCTTATTAATCCTATGACTAAGGATAATTTAGATACTAACATAATTTCACATGATAGGAATCTCATTATTATGATCTCATCATGATTTCCTTCATGCTATGCTTTGTATCATGGACTTCATTAACTAAATTTAAGATTGACATCAATTCATAAATAAATGAAAAATTGCCTTTTGCTTTATTAATCAAAATAATGTTTTTACAAAAGTGCTAAAGGTGATTGCCTTTAGAGCACTACTCTAACAATCTCCCACTTGCACTAAAGTCAATCGCCTTTGTATCTAATACCATATGTAAGTACACTACAATCAAATTTCATTTAAGGAAGTGTCTTAGTCAAAGGATTAGCGATGTTCTGATCTGTAGGCACTCTCTCTATCTTTACATCACCTCTATCAATTATCTCCCTAATTAGGTGATATCTCTTGAGTATATGCTTGGACCTCTGATGAGCCCTTGGTTCGTTGGCTTGAGCAATAGCCTCATTATTGTCACAATACAACAATATCGGGTTTACTATGCTTGGAACCACTCCAAGTTCCATAACAAACTTCTTGATCCAAATAGCTTCTTTTGCCACTTCCACAGCTGCAATGTACTCTGACTCATTTGTCAAATCTACAGTCGTTTCTTGTTTGGAACTCTTCCAACTGATTGCTCCACCATTCAGTATGAAAATGTAACCTGACTGAGATTTGGAGTCATCTTGGTCAAATTGAAAACTGGCATCTGTATATTCACCCACTACGAGATCTCCATGTCCATATATCAAGAATACATCCTTAGTCCTTTTCAAGTACTTTAGGATATTCTTGACAACCATCTAGTGACACTCACCAGGATCCGATTGATATCTGCTTGTAACACTTAGAGTATATGATATATTAGCTTTTGTACATAACATAGCATACATGATTGATCCTATTGTCGAAGCATACGGGATCATACTCATGTTAGTCCTCTCATCTTGCGTCTTAGGACACATAGATTTCGAGAGTTTTATCCCATGAGTCATGGGAAGAAACCCTCTTTTGGATTGCTCTATGCTAAACCTCTTCAGCACTTTATCTATGTATGTAGACTGTGAAAGACCTAGCAACTTCCTTGATCTATCTCTATAGATCTTTATTCCTAATATATAACTTACTTCTCCTAGGTCTTTCCTGGAAAAATTCTAGGAAAACCAAATTTTGACTGATTACGAACTTGAGACATCATTTCCTATTAGTAATATGTCATCCACATATAATGCAAGGAATATAATAGCACTCCCACTAACCTTCTTGCACACACAAGGTTCATCAAGATTTTGTGAGAAACCAAACTCTTTGATTGTCTCATCAAAATCGGTTATTTCAACTCCTAGATGCTTGCTTCAATTTATAAATAGATTTATGAAGCTTACATACCTTTTTGCCTTCTTTGGATATGAAGCCCTCAGGTTGTATCATATACACATCCTCAACTAGGTTTCCATTCAGGAAATTCGTTTTCACATCCATTTTCCATAACTCATAATCATAATGAGCAACAATGGCTAGGAGTATTCTAATGGATTTAAGCATGGCTACGAGGCTAAATGTCTCATCATATTCAACTCCTTGTCTTTGATGATAACCTTTAGCGACTAGCCTCGCTTTATAGGTAATCACATTACCATCTATGTCGTTTTTCTTCTTGAAAATCCACTTGCACCCTATGGGTTTTAGCCCTTTGGGTAGGTTAACCAAAGTCCATACTTGGTTTTCAAACATAGAATCCATCTCGGACTTCATGGCTTGAAGCCATTTTCAGATTCTGAACTCTTCAAAGTCTCTTTATAGGTTGTAAACTCGTCGTCCTCTATGAGCAATACGCCATTTTGTTCACTTACAAGAAATCCATATCTCTCTGGAACATTGCGTATTCTACTTGACCTACGAACATTTTGTATGTCAGAAGCTTCAACTATTGTCTTATCTCCATAAACAACAATCTCAGGTTCAGGCAATTGATCTATGTCTGTTTAAGCATCATGAACTTCATCAAGTTCAACTTTGCTTCCATTGTCTTCTCTTAGAAGAATTTCAAAGACAACATGCTTTGAGACAAACATCTTTTGCTCTAAAGCATTGTAGAACTAATATCTAATTGTTTCCTTAGGATATCCTACAAATAGGCATTTAGCAGATTTTGCTTCAAGCTTGTCTGATTGAATCCACTTCATGTAAGTCAAACAACCATAAACTTGCATATGAGAAAGATAGGATTTTTTGTTAGTCCACATCTTATATGGGATAACATCAACTACTTTTGAAGGGATTCTGTTTATCACATAAATAGCAGTCTCGAGTGCATGACCCCAAAAGGATTTCGATAGATCTGCTAAGCCCATCGTTGACCTTACCATGTCCAACAAGGTTCGGTTTCTCCTTTCAGCGACACCATTATGTTGCGGTGTGTAAGGTGGAGTCTATTGGGATACAATCCCGTTATCCTTGAAATAAGTTAGAAACTCCTCATTCAAGTATTCACCATCTTGATCTGATCGAAATGTCTTGACACTTTTATCGAGCTATTTCCCTACTTCATGTCCAAATTGTTTAAAATTTTCAAATGCTTCAAACTTGTATCTCATTAGATACACATATCCATATCGTGAATAATCATCGATAAAGGTAATAAGTACATAAAATCACCTCTGGAATGAATGGGCATCAAACCACATAAATCATAATGTATTAAGTTTAATAACCCATTCACTCGTTCACCCTTTCCTTTAAAAGGTAATTTAGTCATCTTGCCTAATAAGCAAGATTCACATGTGTCATATGATTCATAATCAAATGACCTTAAGCTACCACTCTTGTGCAACTTAGCCATGCGTCTCTCACTTATAGGGCTAAGTCGACAATGCCATAAGTAAGATGATTTTAAGTTATTTCTTTTTTGTCTTTTATTGTCATTGATATTTAAAATTGGATTGCACATACCTAATATGTAAATACCATTGCACAATGTAGCAGTACCATACAACATTTCATTCAACTTAATTGAACAACCATTGCTTAAAAGGGTTAAATGAAGTCCCGTTTTATTAAGATATTAAACAGATACAATGTTCTTTGTCATAACGGGTACATAATAGCAATTATCCAAAATTAACTCTAGGCCACTAGGAAGATACAAAACATAGGTTCCTACGGCTAATGGAGCAACTCTTGCTCCATTTCCCACACATATGTCCATCTCTCTCTTCTTGAGCGGTCTACTATCCCTGAGACCCTGCATATCAACACATATATGTGAGCCACATACTATATCTAATACCCAAATGTTATGATCAAAAATAATATTAACCTCAATGAAAAATAACATACCTGAAGTAGACGGTGGAGCATCCAATGCCTTCTTCTACTTTAGCGAATCCAGATAGGCTTTGTAGTTTCTCTTCCAATATCCTTCCTTGTTGCAATGGAAACATATCCCCTTTAATGTAGTCTCCTTTACCTTCTTCTTGGCTACACGTCCCACTAGCTTCTTAGACTTCTTCTTCTTCTTTTGGTTCCTCTTTACGAGAACCAGAAGGAGAGTCCACCAGCATTATAGCCTTACTGTCTCTCTTGACAGTTTGCTCAGCTGTTTTGAGTAGATTAATCAGTTTAAGTATCGAGGTGGATATTTGGTTCATCTGATGGTTAAGCACAAACTGTGAATAACTATCAGTCAAACCAATCAGAATTACTATTGGTCAAACCAGTAAGAATTAAGTCTATACTTAATTCATGATCCATTATGAAACCCAAACTGGCTAACCTCTTAATGTATCCATTCATCTTCAGCACATACTACACTGGAGATGATCCCTCAACCATCTTAAAGCGGAAAAGCAACCTTGAGGTCTCAAACCTTTCAGAACGAGCTTGCTCATTAAATAATTCCCATAGATGATAGACTATAGTATGAGCATCTATAGCCTCATGCTGCTTTACAGTTCCGATGACATAAAGGCTAGCGTTATATAGCTAGCCAGCTCACTATCATCCAGTAGGTTCTTGTAAGCTTTCTGATCCTCATCAAATACATCGACAGCAAGGGGATCGGGAAATGGTTCTTCTAGGACATATATTAGTTTATCATATTTGAGAATGATTCCCAAATTTTGTAGCCAATCTAAGAAGTCAGGTGTCGTGAGTTTGTTGAAATCTAATAGAGAGCGTAGGTTCACATTGGACGAAGACATCGTGGTGATTCAATAACCTAGAAGAACGAGAGAAAGTGTTAAAATGTACACTAATGCATATTGATAAGAACTTTAATCACATGCATTATGGGTCCCACTATTTAATCCAAATTCATAGCCCTCACTACAAATTCAAGAAAACTTATAGTTTTCCTAATGGATCAATGTCCAATATCACTAAGAATGACTTTGGATTTGCCCAACAAGCCACCTTCAATCAATCAGTAGGTATCATTCATACCAATTGCATTCAGTTACGTAACTATCGACTTGTGCCATCAACTACTGATTTAAGACACTCATTGGATTATCAACTCTTGATTCGTATACATCTCATGTACATAACCCAACTTCGCCTCTATCCACGTTGACCTTAGGTTTGTCCAACAAATCAACACTTCTAGTTAGGACCAACCCATTAATCTAAAAATCTAATTTCCATGGCTGGAGCATATTCGTGTAGAGCAGGCTTGGGTTTGCCCAACAACCCAACTCTAAAAGAACTCTAGTTCTTGTCATATCAATGGAAGGTGTAAGTCCTAATATTTCGGTTGAGGGATTTATTCTTAGGTCTCATCAATACTTGGATGATTATATATATATATATATATATATTACATATACATAGTCAGATTGTGGACAATTAATTAAATTAAGCTTATGTCCATAACCACCCTTAAAGTGCTTCTAATGCATGTATCACACAAAGGAGGTTTAATTTAGGTAGTGACTTGACTATGTATCAAAAGTTCGTGATTCGATTCAACTCTTGAACCAAATCGGGTACTAGAGTTAGTCTCGGCTAATTCAAATTATGAATTTGATTCAATTAGGAACCCTAAAATTTCAATTATTTTGATTTCCAAAATAAACACTTTAATTATAGTAAACATGTCTTTTTCTAGTCACACTAGAAATGCAATGCTCTACTTGGATTAATTCTAAATTAATCCCTAAGGTTTCCAAAATTTCCAAACATCAATTAGTCATCTAAAACATCCCTAGGTCATCTCAAATTTATTAAGACAATTTCGGCATAAGCAAAAAAATATCTTGACGGCCAAAATCATCAAGATAAATGAGTTAACCTACTAGACACTAAAAAGACCAATTCGATGTCCAAAAATTTTCTGGAACCCTAATTTCAAGCACATGCTACTAGCATCAAAATAATAAATTTCTTATCTCATTAAATTTTTTTAAGGTCTTATAACCGAAACACATACACATAAGTCATTAAACAAGTCAACTCCATCAACTTTCAAAAAGCTGACCAATATTGACTTTGACTTAATTTATTCAATGAATCTGGAAAAATTCCAGAGTCTTATACTCATTCTAAATATGCCTAATAAAAAATTCTAGAAATAATTCCTAGGAATTATTTCTTAATTTAGGGGAATAAGCCAGAACATCACACGTCTATGACACTTTTCATATTACTTCTAACACTAGTCATACTTTACATCATGCATGCATAAGATAATCACTTTAAAAACAAGTGTCAAGCAACTCATACATGTGGCAACATCTTATCTTGCATGTCCATGTAGAAAATTCATAAAAAAAAATTTATAAAAATTAATATGGAATTTACAAACATGCATGTTTATCAGATTTCCATAATTTCCCAGAACTTCGTACATGCATCAAGCTGAAACTAAAATTGTAATCAAATAGCAAATGACATTCAATTGCAATTTCCTTTGACAAAAATATAATATAACATCTTATAAACATTTTTGTGAAAGAAAATCAGAAAAAAAAATTTCTAGAATTATTAAGAAATTTTCAAAATCAGCACATGCATTCAGTTTTCCAAAAATTCCCAGAAACCAACATATGAACAAACTGGATATTAATTCAAAATAAAATGGCAAATGACATTAAATTGAAATTTACTCCTATAGAAACATAATATAACATCTTATAAACATTTTTGTGCAAGAAAATTAGGAAAAAAAAACATTTTTCTACAATTTATATGAATTTTTGAAATCAACATGCATGTTAGTCACAACCCAGCAAATAGTTTGCACATGTTCAATAGATCATCTTATACATGTATAACCTGGCTCTGATACCACTATAAGGGAGCCATGGATTCATGCACCACATGCACAACAAGGCAACAGAAGTTTCAGAATCTAAATTCCAACTCCATGAAATCCCCAAAATTCAAGAATCTTAGATGCATGCATACACAAATTATAAGAACATAAAATTTCAGCACATGTATCTTTGATAATGCTGCTCCTTTCTTTAATCTTCTCCTTGTTTGGGTTGTACCAAACACCAAACATCAAACACCTTCCTTTATCACTCAAGAACACGTAAAGATGAAGAAAAAGTAGCGTGTAAGGGTGGTTAGAGTACCAAACAAGACGAGTTCAAGTGAATGCTCAAATGGAAAGATAGATCAAAATTATGTTACATGCAATTAGATTCATGAAACAATTTCATGAATAAGGCTCAAGACCACTTCTCTGTAACTCCAGAACACTTCTGGACTCCTTATCCTCTCACTTGAGTGTATTTTTAACTTATTAGTTCATGTGTACATAAGTGAAGAACTCACTTATACATTATCTGTCGTGCCTTCGGTTACGATCGTGGCCTACTTCAATGATAGCCATGCACACTTTGTTTTTCATCCGATTTTTTATGCTTGTGACCTTTAGTTCCTGGTTATTTTGGGCACTTGAATTAACTCTTAATCCGAGCAAATCATGGATGGTTTCATGCCACTTGAATTAACTCTTAATTCAAGCAATTCATGAAGGGTTTCTTGACGCCAATTTACCAAAATATAAGTGGATTAACACACGAAGTCTTCGATAGTTAATTATCCCACTTATGAACCTTTCCATAGACAATTACCGTGCAATTCGTCCCTTCACCATTCCATACCCCACTTGGTTCGGTGTATGGGCTATGTGTCAACTCCTACTAGATTGACTACGTCACATCTAGTCCAAGTGATGTTAGTTTGTGTCATGAGATCTCATTACTCTATGTGTCATTGAAGACTCTCTTCATGACACATAACAGCTCTGGCCAGAGACTCCTGAGTAATTACCTCGATAAGACGTCGTGGGTATCATCTCCTTCTATCAGGAGTGGTGAATCCTTTATTGGCTACCCAATTACCTTCGAATACCAATAGTTGTACCTAATCACCACCATATGAACGACCTCTTCTTGAGGTAACAAGGAATGATGTCAAAGCACAAGATCAGTATCCAAGATATCCTTGAGTACCTCAAGTCTAAGGATATTTGCACCATTGTTATGATGAGATTAATTATTGACATTTGATAGATCATCTATATGATAATCTCATAGCAGATCATCCGATGTACTTACTACTCTTAGCAAGCATCCACATGTTAACTTTAAACATCTCATGCTTACAGTTTGTGAGATCCACTGCTTGATCAAATCAAGGAGTATAACATGCGTTAGTTTATCTGGATTAATAATGTCTTGTCTTATTAATCCTATGACTAGGGATAATTTAGATATTAATATAATTGCATATGATAGGAATCTCATTATCATAATCTCATCATGATTTCCTTCATGGTATGTTTTATATCATGGACTTCATTAATTCGATTTAAGATCGACATCAATTCATAAATAAACGAACATTAAATTAATAAAAATTTACCTTTCGCTTTATTAATTAAAATAATGTTTGTACAAAAGTGCTAAAGGTGATTTCCTTTAGAGCTCTACTCTAACAGTAACATTGATCTTTGGCTTAAAAAGAATATTTTCACAATTCAAATAGTTAGTTCGAAATATATTATGATAGTCATAATAAGTTTCAAATTTTCCAAAACTAATTGGTTCAAACCCAGCATTCACACTAAAACTTACCATCAATTGATTGGATATAGTAGCATTCTATATCAATTAAATGATAACAATAAGCTTACTGAAAAGGACTAGTCCCTAAATTAAATAATTAAGATAGCTACAACTATTCAACTTAGTCTTCTTGTTTCTTATAAATTAATATGCAAATCCATAAATAACCTATTTGCTACTTGTACCAATCCTTTATGAAAATTAGGAATCACTGAATTCATGGATAGCTATAGAATAATTAACATCAAATTAATTTATTAGATTAATCAATATTAATTATTCATGAAATATAAGAACACAAAACAAGAAAAACATCAATTAAAACATAAAATCTAGGTTTAAAACAAAACCTCACAAGGTTATAACTAGAGTTTTGAATCCCCTTAAATCAAAATATTTGTATTTAGCTACACATTGTTTTAGTTCCAACTCCAAGAAATAGAAGAAAAGATGAAAGATTGAGAGAAAACTACCAAGAAATGAAAAAAAAGAAAGATGGAGAAGGTGGTAGACATATTTTTATCTTCTTTTCCTACTCAAAACCTACTCCAATTTTATCTTGCAAAGTTACATATATAAAACAAATTCAAATCTCTATATAATACAGATGGAAATAAGTTTCCTAATTGAATTCTAACTCTTGAAGTGCATCTATCAATAGTTGTGATCTCGCGTTATCCACTGCAATAATATGTCCACTTTTTCCAAATTCATGATTTTGACCAATGATGCTCCAATTAAATGCAATCTTAACTTATCATATCCTAAAATAAAACAAATATTAATTTTCCTATGTAACCACCAAAATATAGTCAAAACAAAAGAGATAATTTCAATCAGCATGACTAAATAACATCTTATCACCCATCTAATGGGATAAGGCACATAGGCATTGTATAATCCAAAAGTATTTCTTTTTACAAAATCATATTTCTATATAGATCTTGTAGGATAAGGCATATTGGTAAAATGTATCTGTACATAGAACTTCCTAAAGCTTTTGATCTTGTCTTCCTCTTCCTCGCATTTATTTCATCCTAAAAAAATGACAACACTTTATCAAAGGATAACTTAATTGTTAAATTTGATTAAGACATATAACTCAATATTTGTTAGTTTTGACGAGTTATAACTCGTCTTGTTACTACTGATTAAGGGTCTTCACCCCACAATGTACCATATCCATGGACTAGTCTCTTTCTTTTATTTAGCTTTAAAATGGGTGGTTAAACTAAAGGATTAATATTAGAACATTTTGCTTAGACATCACTTATAGACTGCATTGGAACAAATGAAAACAAATAATGTTTAAGGATGAATTAAAAAATTAATAAAAAAATGTGTTAACTTATATGCGTATCTATTGAAACTTGTTACAACACATCTTTCATTGGAAATTTTTTTATTATGTCCATACTGGAAGTATTGTTGAGAGGTCATTTTCATGCCTCTCCTTAACATCTTATTACCATTGGTAGTACTCTCCCAATCCTCCTTTTTCCTATTCTTTTATGTCCTGTTGAGTATTTTTTGAAATGGAGGTGGAAATGGTGATTCATGTTCAATTCTAAGCCAAAATTTATCTCTTTGAACTGATTCTATCATATACTGATATGCATGTAGGGGCTTCCCCTTCATAAATCAATAAGATACATCTTTTTCTGGCTTCTCATTATTGTGAACAATGGAAATAATGGATGTGAACATGGGATACTTGAGAAACCCTAGCTTTTACAACTACATTTCTTATTCCTCAAGTTGACAACATACTTAACTCTTTTATGTACCACTTCAAACCTACCAGCACCATTACTCTCAAGTTCATAATTAATGCTAAATTTCTTATTAATTCTCATTTTGTTATTTATTCTTAGACTAATGTCATCTTTATATTTAGTTGCCATGTCATATTCTTAACCAATCATTTCAACATGAGCACTATAATTTGCTCAAGCATGTTGATAATGTTTTTACTCTCGATTTTAACTATACTTCCATTAAATGCTTGACAAAGATTGTTATCCATAATATCACATTTGAATAAAGTGTTGAAAAATGCTCTTGCCCATTTTTCCTTTTGAATTCTTAATAGATCATTATAAGCATTTTTTGACTCCTCATCTAATTCCTTCAAATTAAAAAATAAGTCAGGTTTATTGGATGACTTACAATATTGCTATAATACTCTCTCCAATTTGAGTCCCTTGTGATTCCTCTTCTCCAATTAGCAAAAATGTGTCTTACATAAAACGTCACTTCAGTTCTTGGAAGCTGCCTATTGAGTGCCTCTATAAGCCTATTTAAAATACATTTAAAAAGTTTAGTTAATTAGTGATAAGAGTAAGAATATGCATAAAAGTATATGAAAGTGTTGGCTCCCAAAATTTTTCTTGTTGAATTAAGCATGATTTAAATGAATTATGAGGTTTGATGGATTAATTTTTGGAGCTAATTATTT
>JANITX010000005.1:23129985-23139993 GCA_027564395.1 Erythroxylum ulei
ATTATACCTAATTCTCATTAATAATTAATATTAAATAATTAAATAATATATAGTTGATATAATATCATGTTATAAATGAAAGAAACAAAAAAATAAAACCACTTTCTATAGTTTTTATAATTTATGAAAATTGGAACAAACCAAAAATAAAAAATTTTAAAAAGAGTTTTTTTACTAAAATTGAAAACAAAACCCAAAAAAAAAAAAAGACTAACGGGCTCTTAGCTATTCATAAAAGGAGATTTTTTAGATTTTTGTAAGATAATATTTTAGATAAATTAATGAAATCCTATTGAATATTATTGAAAAAATAGAAACATAAAGCCATAAGTTGTCAAAATCTACGAAATTGAGCTTTATAAATCTTAACAAATCACGAATTTGTAACGTGGAGGATCCATATAAATATTATTTTTTAATACCTTATTTATTATATGTCTAGCATCTTAATTAAATTATTATGCTATTTATAGGTTCACCGTCATCCTTCAAAATCCAAAGTCACGATTACAGATGTTGGTGTGTTTTTTGAGAGGAATAAAATCAAGTTCCTATTGTGAATTTTTGGAAAAAAAACTTTTTTTTAATATTTAGGTAATGTCTTAGTTAATCTATGATAATCCATTAAATAACTTTCAAGATATTCCTCCTTAAAAGGTATGAACACCTTGATAATACAAGTATACATGATAAGTATATATGTAAAGGTAAAATATAAATATTTTTTCTTATTTATAGCATATTTGTACATAATACAAGTATACACGATAAGATAAAAACTATTTGTATAGAAAAAGAATCATATACATAAGTTCTTAAGATTTAACACCTCTAAAATATGTGAGAGTATTGTTATGATTCTATAGAAAATTAGTATTTTGTTACGAGTATAATAATGAGTATGTCTTAAAATAAGTGAAACATAGATATAACTAAGACAGACTTGAATGGAAAAAGAAACATGTTAGGTAAAAAGTACTTTATTGGTGACCAAGTCTCCAATTGATGTCAATCTCAATATAATTTGTACTTAGTACGAGCATGAGAAATTAGATCTAAAATCAAAGAGGTAGTACCAAGATTATTGCTCTATAATGTGGGTTTCATGTCAAACAAACCTATTGCATTAAGAAGATATTTAATCTAACATATTTCAATAGCAATAAGGACAATACTCATGTATTATGATTCAATACTAGATCTGACAAAAGTGGGATTTTTCTTGGCAAATGAAATTAGGACATGAAAAGATACAATAAATAGATGTAGAGTAATGATAATTAAGACAACTAGCCCAGTTAGTGTCATAACAGGCTTGTATGGTAAGAGATATAGTGCTTGTTAAGTGAATACCATAAGAGAAAGTGGGTCATAATGCATTATTCCTTTAATTGTGGTCTAATAAATTTTGATAAGGCAACATAAAAATTCAGATGTCTTGTTTACAGTAAATTAGATGTTATGGTGAATAAGACAAAGGAATTGAAGAGCACCTATACTGTTTCAATATCCAGTAGGGTCTGTAGGAGGAAGGTCATAGTTTATGGAGTGTGATTGGAACGTTAGCAAGTTTAGAGTTATCAAGATATGTGCAATAAAGGAGCTCTTAAGTTTATTGGGGTGATAAAAGGGAGTTAAGAACTTTTAACCAAGATATTATCCATATGGACTAGATGAAAGGTGGTATGAGAATGGAGTAGAGTGGAAAAAAAGAGAAGTGTTTGATTTAATAGAAATAAAATTGAGTTCATTAAGTTTATGACTCAAATGATGAAACCAAGTATAGAGAGCTTGTTTGAGACTATAAAGAGCTTTTTAAAGACTAAAATAAGAAGAACAATGTGGATCTATAAAACTAATAGGTTAGATCATAAAAATTGGTTCTTGGAGATAACCATAAAGAAATGCATTATTAATATAAAGTTGATGGAGAAGTCAATTATTGGAAAGAGTAATGGTAAGTAAAATGCGAATGGTGGTGGATTTAACAGTATGACTAAAGTTGTCGGTATAATCAATACTTAGAGCCTAATAATATCTTTTGGATAAGGCGAGATTTACAAATATAAAGGGTATCATAAGAGTTCTTTAGTGAGAAAAATACATTTAAAATCAATAACTTTAGCATTTAATGATGGGTGAACAAGAGTTTTGGTTTGATTATGATTTAAAGCATTAACTCATCAAGCATGGCTTGCCACTAATAAAGAAATTTGTTGGCTAGAGTGAAAGAAGTGACATTAAGTGGATGAAGATTATAAGTGAAGGTAGAATAAGTGAAAAAGATGGAGAAAGTCTAAGGTATGTGGGTGCGATCACGTGTATGAGTGATCATAAGATATAGATGTGCGGATGCTAATGAAAATGTATGATGTGTCAAAGGGAGTTAAGACGGAGCTGGAGAGGTAGGGAAAACAGTGGACTAACTAGTAAAGGTAATATGATGGTAGAAAAACAAGGGGTTTAGGGAGGAATAAAGGATGAGTTAGCATATGAAAATTCATTCAAGAAAACAAACATAACAATAAAGTTTAAGGATCAAAGCGTTAATAGTATTTGTCTTAAGCAGAGTAACCGAAGAAGAAATATAGTGTAGATTTTGGTGTAAGTTTGTTATTGTGAGTAAAACAAAAAAAGGATAAATAGGTATAGCTAAAAACACAAAAAATGATAATTTTTAGTTTGGAGTAGCTTATAAGGGACTTATGGTAAATAACAGGAGGATGTAACAAATTAATAAGATACATAATAATAGAAAAAGGTTTATACCAAAAGAACTTAGGAAAAGAGGCATTAATAAGAAAAGCAAGACTAGTTTCAGTTATATGACGGAGTGTTCATTCGATAAGGTCATTTTGTTGAGTAGTATAATAGTGGGATATATGATAGGTGATGCCATAAGTAGCGAGATTAAGCAAAAGCGCATTTGATGAGTTGAGAAGTTTCATTACATTAAATATTTTTAACAGTAGTAAAAACAATAGTTCCTATTTTGAAATTAAAAAAAAAGAGATAGAGATTTTTAAACTAAATAACTATTTACATATAACGATTGAAATCATCAACAAAAATAATAAAATGAGGATAACCAAAAAGGAAAAGAGATGATAAGGGTTCCCAAATATCATAATGAATAAGTTGTAAAAACTTAATAAAGATATAAGAAGATAATGAAAGCAAAATTTAAGAAATTTCTCATTGATGATAAGAGGTGTAATGATGTATGCCATGATTTTAAATAAAAAAAGAGATAATCTAGAAAGTTTACTCAAACAAAGATGACCAAGATGTTGATTCCATAAGTAGAGTGGAGTAGGGGTGACTGTAAGAGTAATAAATTTTTTTAAAGATTATAGTAATCTTCAAGTGATAGAGATTATTGTAGATAAAATCTAAAATGGTTAAATTCAATAATATAATAGTTATCTTTAATAAATTAACTACTAATAATAAGTTAGCAGTAAGTAGAACATTAATAAGATGAAATAGAGGAATGTGAGTATAAAGTGTTAAATTACTACTAGAGGAAATAGGAAGAGTATGACTAATAGCACTTAGTTTAAACCATGATATAGAGTTCCAAATTCCATAAGTTGAGAGTCAAGTGTCATGTAAGTAGTCAATTGATAATAGTACTAGAGTAAATTGTGAATCATCAAGAGAGAACTAGATATTCATAGAATTGAAAGTTATAGTAAGAGTAGTGGGATCATTTGGAAGTGTAAGTGGATGATTTTGAGATTTAAAACACTTAAATTGACACTGTGCAATAATATATCCCTATTTTTAATAAATTTCACATTGTGAAAGAGGTTTATTTGGTAATTATTTGCTTAAATTGATAATTAATTTAGGTTTGACTTGGGTTATAGTCTTGGACTTGATGGTTGCTTCAATAAAACTTGTGGATAAAATGGCCAAAAAAATGACTGAGTGATCTATTTGGAAGCATGTTAACGACACAGACTTATTTAATAGGACTAGCCCATTTGTAACACGTGATTAATTTATCTATTTTGAATTTGTTTCACATGTGCCATTCTGTATATGCATAAGCGCTCTCTTTTCATAGTTTGTTAGTTTGTTACGAGTTAGTTTTACCAGCTGTACAGTAGCTGTATTGTATAAATATCCGTAAACACGTTTCAAAAGTAAGATGAACAGATTCCAGAACTATCTTTTGTCATGGTATCAAAGCATTATTTCTTCTTTTTTGTTTTCTCAGTAAAACAAACACAAAATTTTCTTTTAGTTTGTTTTGTTATATGATGGCAAATCACATTCCTAAACCAGAAGAGTTACCATTGAGTCCTTATTACCTTCATCCTAATGAGAATCCATCGCTTGTACTGGTGTCACCAGTACTGATGGGACTAACTATCATTCTCAGTCGAGAGCCATGAAAATGGCACTCTTGTCTAAAAATAAAATAAAGTTTATAGATGGAAGATTAAAGATGCCAAGCAAAAAAGAGAATTTGCATCCAGCTTAGGAGCATTACAATACTATGGTCCTTTCCTAGATCTTACAAGATTTATTGCCTTCAATCGGAAGTAGTGTGATTTGGCTAGATTTGGCAGTTGATGTGTGGAATGATTTAAAGATCGATTCTCACAAGGAGATTCATTTAAAATTTTCGAACTACAAGAAGACATCTATTCATTGAAGCAAAGAGGATTGTCAGTGACTAATACTAGACTCGACTAAAGATATTATGGGATGAGCTAACCAATTTGAGGATGATTCCCTCATGTGCCTGTGATCCAAGGTGTAGTTACAAAACTTTACTGACTCTGAGGAATTTGCAACAAAATGATTATATGGTACATTTTCTTAGAGGCTTAATCGAAAGTTTTTCAAACATAAAATCTCATATTATGCTTTTAGACCTGCTTCCAAACATCAACAAAGTATTTGCCATGGTTACGCAGAATGAAAGGTAGAATGCGGTCGCAAATTAAACAAATCTTATGGAATGGTCAACATTTTACAATAAAGTTAATGTGGGAGATGCGAGGAAGAATATTACTGCTGGTGAAAATAGATTCACTTCTAAGTGCTCGTATTATGGTCTTCTTGGCCATACTGTTGAGAATTGCTACAAAAAACATGGCTACCGACTAGGATTCAAGCCAAAATCCAAGAATAATGCAAGGTTTCTAAACAACGTAAGTGCCAATGTTAAAAAGGAAGTGCAATATGAGAATCATATACAACCTAATCCAAGTCCGGTTAACACCATCAACCAAAATGTGCCACCTCAATTCACACCTAAACAGTATACAGAGATAATCTAACTGATTCAAGAATCATCTGCCAACACAAGCCAAGAAAATCCACCTATCCTCACACCTGTCCAACCAAATATTAATGCAATTCAACGTGGCTTGGTACCTTATTTTGACCGTACCAATAATGCAGCAGCTGGCGATGCAGGTATATCCTTTTCATTTAACATGTGTGTGACCTCTTTACATACATAGGCTTGGATATTAGACACGGGGGCCACAGACCACATAATATGCTCATTGGAATTATTTACAAATTACAAGGCAATTCACGATGTAAATGTGAATTTTGTCAAATGGAAGTAAGGTGAAAGTGACACATATGGGAGTTGTAGAATTAGCAGCATGCATTTGGTTGCATAATGTACTTTTTGCACCCACATTCAAATCTAACCTCATCTCTGTTCATAATATGGCTTTTGAAGACAACCTTAGCTTTACCTTTTATCATTATATATGTGTGATACAGGATTTGCAAAAGCCGAAGACGATTGGATCAGCTAAATTGCTTAATGGCCTACACCTATTGTTCTCTTTTGATCTTAAACCTTCGTTGTCTTCTCATTTGAATTCATATTGTAGTTTAGTTGTTGTTCATGAAATCTCATAAGCCGATGTATGGCATTATAAACTAGGTCACTTGTTAAACTCAATATTGAAGCCATTATAGCGTCTTGATGCTAGTATTGTATCACCTACCATCATAAACTGTGATATTTGTCACCATGCAAAGAAGAGAAGGTTACCATTCCCTGTAAGTCACTCTAAGGTAAATAAAGTCTTTGATTTGTTACATGTTGATATATAGGGTCCAACTAAGACATATTCCATGTATGGGCATCATTTTTTTAACAATCGTCGATGATCATAGTAGTTATACCTGGGTTTTCTTGTTGAAAGCCAAATTTGAAGCCAATTCTTTGATTCAACATTTTTGTTTATTTGTCAAGACCCAATTTGATACCAAAGTCAAGTGCATTAGATCAGATAATGCATTAGAATTCATCATGCTTGAATTTTATGCTTCCGAAGATATCATACACCAAATTTCATGCATCTATACCCCACTACAAAATAGTATAGTAGAATGGAAACACCAACATATTCTTAATGTGGCAAGAGCACTCAAATTCCAAACTCACTTGGCTATTTCTTTTTAGGCTGATTGCATTGCTTATGCTATGTATCTTATTAATCGCATATCATCTTCCATCCTACATAACAAAACACCCTTTAAGATGCTATACAAAGTAGCCCCATCTTTTTCTTCATTAAAGGTATTTTGTGCTATGTAAGTACAGTTGTTGAAATTAGATCAAAATTTGATCCAAGAGCATAAAAATGCATATTCATTGTCTACCCCATTTCTACCAAAGGGTATAGGATCTTTGATATCGTTACTGAAGGGTACATGCGTCTAGGGACATTATCTTTTATGAAATAATTTTTCCTTATAACGATATTGCAGGTTTTACAGATAACTTCGTCTTTCCTACTGCTTTAAAATCCATCCCAATTGATCCAATCGTCTATGGTTCTGCATATTTGAACTACGTATACATCACCACCACCTCAACCCACTCATACAATGAGTTTTGATCAAACCTCTATTTCGGTATCACCTTCAACCACAAGACCCACTCGCAAATCCACCAGAAACATCAAATGCCTTCCCATTTACGTGATTTTTACTGTCCATATCTACCTTATCAAAGCAATACAACTTCTTCATCTCCTTACACCCTATACAAAGTCTACACCCTTGATAGATTAACCACCAAACACAAAGCCTTCACCACTCAAATACAACACATTGTTGAGCCCAAAACCTATGTTGAAGCTGTTAAACATGCTTACTGGAGGGAGGCAATGCAAAAGGATATTAAGGTCCTACAAGATAATTACATTTGGGAGCTAGTTGACCTTCCACCACATAAACATCCAATAGGATGTAAGTGGGTTTATAAGGTGAAGTACTATGTTGATGGATCAATCGAGCATTGTAAGGCTCGGTTAGTAGCTAGTGGATTCACGTAAAAACATGGACTCAACTATCTGGAGACATTTTCTTCAGTAGCAAAGATGGAAAATATTTGAACAGTGTTGGCCATTGCTGTCGCCAAATCTTGGTATATCCACCAAGTTGACATTAACAATGCTTATTTACATGGTGATATTGACACTAAATTTTATATGAAAGTACCCCTGGTTTTATCCCTCAACATGAAGGTCAAGTTTGCAAGCTCATTAAATCTCGATATGGACTTAAATAGGCAGGTCGACAATGGAACACGAAATTCACATAGACATTGTTGTCCTATAAATTCAAACACGCAACGGTTGATCCTTCTTTGTTCATAATGCAATAGGGCAATTATTTTCTAACATTGTTGGTCTATTTTGATGATGTTTAATTGGTTAGAAATGACATGAATCTTATTAAGCAAATTAAGGCATATTTGGATACTCAATTTACAATAAAAGATCTTGGTGAGCTGAAAATTTTCCTCAAGATGGAGATTACATGTTCCAGTAGAGGCCTAAATCTCTCTCAACGAAAGTTTACTTTTGACCTTCTAGCTGAAACAGGTTTCCCCACTTCAAAACCAGTAGCCACACCACTTGCTACCCCAACTCGGTTGTCTAAACATGATGGCCAACCTCTTTCCGACAATAAGACGTATCAAGCATTGGTGGGGAAACTACTTTATCTCTGTCTCACACGTCCATATATTTCTTTCACTGTACAGCAGTTATCTTAATTTCTTGATTGCCCAACTACTGTTCATATGTAGGTAGCTTATTGGATGTTGAGATATCTCAAAAAATCTCATGGCCAGGGCCTCTTCTATCCATGCTCTGCCACTTTGGAAGTGTTGGCTTTTTCAGATTCTGATTGGGCTATATGCCTTGATTCTCATAAGTTAGTTTTTGGTTACTGCATTTTCTTAGGTGATGCATTCATATCCTAGCGGACTAAGAAGGAAAAAACAGTCTCTCATTCATCAACTGAGGCAAAATATCGAGCATTGGTTGTTGCTTTTTATGAGCTTCAATGGGCTATATATTTTTTACAACATCTTCACATAACACTTCCTTGCCTATCTTTTTTGTGATAACCAATTTGCTATGCATATTGCTCATAACCCAGTTTTTCACGAACAAACAAGGCATATCAAACTTGATTGCCATGTTGTCTATGAAAAACTTCAGGCTAGAGCTGTCCACTTACTTCCTATCTCTTACACTCATCAGCTCACAGATTGCTTCACTAAAGATTTGTCTACAAATGTCTTTTCTTCTACTCTTCCCAAGTTGAGCATACAAGATTTATATGCTCCAGCTTGAGGGGGGATAACACGTGACTAATTTATCTGTTTTGAATTTATTTCAGGCGCGACATTTTGCATATGCATAAACACTCTCTTTTCATAGATTGTTAGTTTGTTATGAGCCAGTTTTACCAACTGTACAGTAGCTATATTGTATAAATATTTGTAAACACGCTTCAAAAGTAAGATGAAAAGTTCATTTTCCAAAATCATCTTCTGTCATTTTGGGCCATTGAGAGTCATATCCTACTAAAGGAGTTAGGGATTTGGATGTATTAAGAGTGCTATATGAATTTTAGTATTTTGTCCATTATTAGTATGTGAGGAGCAACCACTAATGTAGGAGGCGGTGAAAACGATGTTAGAGAGAGTTGGGGAGTGATATAAGAGTAGGCATTACTTGTGGATGAGGAATTTTACTTAAATCTTAACAAAAGAGATGACAGATTCTTGGTATTCAACAACGATAATAAAGGAATTATCATCTATAGGTAACCTATTTAATATGAAGAGGATGAGACCTTCTTCTAAAATTTTGTTTCTAATGGCAATAAGCTTATTACTAGTGTTGGATATGATGGAGGTAATCAGTGACTAAAGAGGAAGATTTCTTCAATGTGTGAAACTTTTGTGAAAGGAGAGGACATTGGGAACTTGATTGTTGCATAAAGTGCCTTTCAAGACCAATTTAGAGGTTATAAGCAATGTGATATCCAAGAGCAATTTGTGTAGTGGAACTTAAAGTGAGACGATGAGGAAATAATAGATGAATTGATTGAGTTTTTACCATTTGACATATATTGGAGAAGGAGAATCAATGTTTGAGGTACCAATTGGTGATGAAACATTAATATTAATATATAGCTAATAAGGTTTGAAATAATTAAAATAATTTGAACATGATCTCTCCACATGAAATAATTTGTTGAATCAAATTATGTAGTTATGAAATTGGCAATTTAATTGAATTATATAGTAGGTGAATTCTAGTTTGCCATTGGGTCTATTGATTTTTTTATGCTTTGTTGCTATTACCAAAATTGCGAATATCGTACCAGAATTGCTATCGGATTGAGTTCTGGTACGATACGGTACTGTACCGGTATCGGGCATTGTTTTGGGTAATTTTTAAATTTATAAAATAGTCCCTAAAATTTTTAAAATTTATAAAATAGTCTATTGGTATATTGTACAGTTGTACTGTATACTTTACTAGTTTATTGTTTACATCATCCTTGTTTTTAAAAATCATAATAATAAATAATAATCACAATTAATATGAAATAACAATAATTTTAATTATTTCATATATAAATAATAACCACAATTAATATAAAAAAGACAATCATCATCATACAAATATAAAATTAAGAATAATACAAAGTATT
>JANITX010000005.1:23140093-23153055 GCA_027564395.1 Erythroxylum ulei
ATTTTTAACAAACCAACCACTATCAATGGTAATGGTAATCATTCCTTCATCTTAACCAACCATCATAATTATAATGAATATATCCATTATCATTTCTCACTATATTCATTCCTATTCCCATTCCCATTACTCTCTACGAACAAAGCGCCCTTGATTATCAAACATATCTAGGTCCCTCTTGGACTATACTGGACTTCCTTTTTAGCTTTTTGTTGCATTGGAAAAAGGTATAATTGGTGCTTCTTCTTACAATATAGTTCATATCATTAATCGGAGAGTCAAGAAATTTATTAAATCTGTTAATCGAAATTAATGACGGTCATGAGATAAACACAGAGCGTAGCCTGCATTTTAATGTACTCCACTAATTATCTACTAATTAAGAAGAGTGTTTACACATTCATACGGGATAGAAGAAGAAGAGAAGGTTTAGAAATTCATAATACAACTACATTAAAGTTTTTTTAATAATATTAAAATTTTTAAATTATTTTAAATACATATAAAATATAAAAATAGTCTATAAATTATGCATTTTAAATAAATTATTGAATAAAAATTATGTGACAAAATTTAATGCCACTAATATTTGATAAATTTTTATTTTTTAACTAATATTTTTTAGCTAGTAACCTTTCAAATCCAACTTGACATTTTAAATTAATAAGCACCTAATGAGGTAGAGCTGAAAAGGCCGTATATTATGTTAATTGAATGCACTTGATGTTGAGTCAAATCACGTTGTATTACCTAGAGTTCCATGCTATAATGCTACCCTCTTAACTGATCTGGATATTGGAAGATTACCTGGTCCCCCCAGTATTAATCATTTACCTAACAAGAGAAAATGCAACACATTGAAATGCTTTAATGTGCGTATCATAGGCTATGACAGGTTTCATTATTGGCGGCTGGCTCGACGCTTTAACCACTATGTACAGTTCTCCACCTGCTTACTCTCACATGGTACCTTGAATTTGTCAGAAGTTTGGTATAGATTTGGTACACATATGGAAACTCTTCCGCAGCCCAAAACTTTCCGCTTCCTTTTCTCTATTTTTTGGGTTTGACGCTAACATGGTCTTCCTAAGAGCTAAGCAATAATTCACTTTTCGAAGTGATTTTTTCACTAGAATTCTTGAGAGAAATTTAGTACCCTCTCCTGTTAGTGATTCAGAAGGTTATGTAATGTAGTGTTGATGTCCATAAAGCCTACTTATTGGACATAACCAGAGTATATTCCAATCTCCATTTCATGTTTCTTGTTGTGTCACTCTCAATCTCAACTACCTTACGCAAAAAAATCATAAAATTATAACTCTTTCAACCCACCACATTTACTTGCTTTTGTAGTTTTTGTATATATCTCAAGGACCACTTCACATGCAGACCACTCATATACTTATTAGTTATTACCAACGTAGACATTTTGTATCATAAGATAGACAATCAAAACTAGCCAATCATGGACTGGTTCTCTTGGCTGTCAAAGACCGGCCTTGAGCCATCTCTTATCTACGAGTATGGCCTTGCTTTTTCTCGTAATGAGCTCCAAGCTGAGGACTTAACCTACTTCGACCATGAGTTTCTTCAGAGTATGGGAATTTCGGTGGCCAAGCATCGGTTGGAAATACTCAAAGTAGCCAAGAAAGAAGTTGTCCAAAGCCCAAAAAATGGCATCTCAAAGCTTGTTTTGGCCATCAACAAAACCAGGAAAACCATTAAGAAGTACATCCACAAGTTGGTTGTATTTGATCGAGAAGATTTGGCAATTCAGGCAGTGACAGAACGGCAATCAGACAGAGGGAAATGGGGGGTAGCAACGAAAATGAAGGGCAAGGGTGAGGAAGATGCGGAGAAACCTCCACTAATCAGAGCAAGGTCGAAACAGACGAAATCTGGTCCTTTGGACAAAAGATACCAAGAAAAAATGATGGTAGCAGAAAGGAGCTTGAAGCTTTCAGGGCCTTTGAATGCGAATCTGTTGCAAGAGAAATTGGTGTCAGCTTATAAAAGCCCAAAGTTGAGTGGAGCTTTAGATGGAAATTTGCTGTACAAGTCCATTGTCAGTTGCCGAAGCCCACAAGTAGCTACTAGCCCTTGGGATGCAAAATCTCCAAGTCCCAAGCTTTATAATAGCGAGGAAAACACTGTGAATGGCAAGTTCGATGAACATGCTCTATGGTCAGCACTTTTTCAGGACATGAAACCCACTTGAAATGAAAGCTTTGTTGCCTATTTCTTGGTTTTTGGTTCTGGGTTTATCTTGAAAAAATGTAGCTATTGTTCTGGTTTTTATCTGTATCTGGAAGACATCTTAGGACATTCAGTCGGCTCTAGGCAGTGTTTTTCTATGCATTGGAAAAGGGCCGATTGCATCTGTATTCTCTGATAATTTATGATAGGAACATCCCATAGTACATCATTAGACCACAGCTTATTCTACATAAGTACTCAGTTAAGTTTATTGATTTTCTGTTTCCTAGTCTTTGTCCTGCAACGTCAAATCTCTCGTACAGGATCATCTTAAACATGGAATCCATACCACAAACTCTGTCTGACAAAGTCTACCGATTAGACTCGAAGATGCACCAAGTTATCACCAGAAGAACTATTCGATGGCCAATCTTGGACCCAAGAACATATGTTTGGTATGTGGACTATACACCTTCAGGCTTTGGATATTCTACAAGCAAACAGGTCTCCATGTGGCTGTTTAGCCCAAAGTAATAATCTAAAGGTTCTTGTCAGGAGTACTGGTAGGCTGAATAGTCTGACAATGAGACAGCCCTGCTCGGCAGTCTCATGTTTGGTGCAAAAGCCTCGAAACCTGAACAAACTTGCTCAGGATCAGGATGTCCTTAACTTGCCCGCAATCCTGCGAAAAGCCACCAAACCTATTTGCCCTTCTTCTCAGAGGAAAGTCGCAAAAGGGAATTGTCCTGTTATATTGTGTGAATAATCAAAATTATAGTAAACTGGTTTTAACAGAGAGATCGGAGGTGCCTTGTAAACAAAAATGTCTGACCATTAAAGTTTATGCAGCTCTTAAGAGAATCAATCTTTATGTAGAAATGAAAATCTTTTACCCTTTCTATTGGCATTTACGAAGTTTATAAAAGGGTAAGGGCAGGCCATTTCTTGTTTCAGATGATTAAATTGATTCCTGACATCTGAATAATCACTAGATTCACTACCATTTGCAGGCTAAAACAAAAAACTCCAAAAACTTCCGTTCCTGCACACAAGGGAGTGAGATGAAAAGGGCATTTCATCTTCTTTGGTCTCCGAGAAACTGCCAACTCAAGCAACGCACATCACATGCACACCCCAATGCCAAAAACTAACTTATAACCCCATCGTCCTTATCCTTTTTTGGATTAGAGAACTCCAAAACCTCGCAGCAACATCACCATCAGCAAAATACAAACATCGCACATGGCGGGTCCATCCACATGAACCTGTCTCTCCTCATCTGAAGTATTGTGATAAAACCAAAAACTACACCGCAAGACCCACTATCTCTATCCACAGATTGGAGCCCACGGACAGCGGTAAGTAAACAGTTTTCCATTCTTGGGCAGATTTTCTTGTTATCCAACACTTGCCTCTGAGTCAGCTATATGAACTTCTGAGTAGGATCATCAATCATGTATATAAGGATTCTCAACTTGATGGACAGGAACAAAAGTACCCGTTAAGATAAGTTTATTTACTGTTCTGTTAAGTTTATTTCTTGTTCTCTCAGTACTGTTGTCGTTTTACTTTACTTTGTACTTAGACAGTCAAGTTATTTGTATATATTGTAAAATCTGACTGCTGTATACATATCACAAGTGAATAAAGCTAGTCAGTTCTATTTACTTGTTTTTTCCTATTTTCTCCCTCGAAACTTCATCACATGGTATCAGAGCAGTAACGATCCCGGCGTCGATTGTTACTGGTGGTTGATTGAAGCCAGATATTGCGAGGAGGAGTGTATTCGTCAACGACAGCTGTAATTACTTCGGTGGTGAAGGCAGTAGCTATATTCGAAGAATCGAGAGGTTAGGGTTTCAAGATTTTGAATCGCTACTTACGATCGCGACTTCAGCTCGCGTTATTTGCACTAATGGAAGGTGTCTCAGCGGAATCACCTACTGGTTCGACTCTTGACCCCAGATTGAGAGGTATGCATGAAGAAAATCACGTCTACCTCCAAGGTTCGGATTATCCAGGTATGAGCTTAGTTACAGCCGTACTGAATGGGAGTAATTTTTTGAGTTGGAGTAGATCTGTTAAGATTGCCCTAGGACCTAAGATGAAATTAGGGTTTATAGATGGGACTTGTCAGAAACCTAGTCCTGGCTCAGTTGGTTGTGATAAATAGATTAAGACTAATTATATGGTTCGATCTTGGATATTGAATTCAATATCGAAAGATATTGTTGAGGCCTTCATCTACACAAATTCTGCCCAAGAGCTATGGTCAGATTTGGTAGAGAGATTCGGGGAGAGCAATGGGCCTTTATTATACCACCTACAGAGGCAGATTAGTGCTGCATCGCAGGGAACTATGACTGTAGCTAAATACTTTACTGGTTTAAAGAAATTACGGGATGAGCTTTGGTGCCTCATGCCTGTCCCGCAATGCAATTGTGGGGCGGCAACACAATGTATCTGTGGAGCACCTAAGGCTTTGGCTGATTTAACCTCCATGAATCAATTAATGCAATTTTTGATGGGTTTGAATGAAAGTTTTGATCATGTTAGAAATCAAATACTGGTTATGGAACCATTACCCTCTATTAATAAGGCCTATTTTATGGTGTTGAGGGTAGAAAAACAAAGGGAGGTGCAGATGGTATTTAGTGAGGGCATAGATCATAATGCATTGCTGGTGAATACTGATGGTGGTAAAAGGGTTACAGATGGAGGAGGTAAACAATCAAAACAAAAATGGGGAAATGGAGACAAGAGTGACTTGTTTTGTAACTATTGTAAGAAAAATGGGCATTTGAAGGAGAATTGTTTTAAACTCATTGGTGTACCCGACTGGTACAAGGAGTTACAGAACAAAAGAGGAAAAGGGAATAGAAAATCCTATACTACTAATACAGTAAATGATACTACTTCATTCACTGTAGATAGCAGTAAGTTAGTCACAGATCACACTATTAGTACTGCAAATCCTCAATTGTCTGACTTGATTAAGCAAGAATTACTGAAGTTGGTTAAGAACAGACCTCCCACAGATCCTCTTATGGTAAACCTTGCACATCTCTCAGATTTTGCAGGTAAACTTCCTGTATTAGCTCTTTCTAGCCTTGATAACATAGATTTAGATTCATGGATAATAGACACAGGAGCTTCAAATCATATGTATGTGGATATTTCATTGTTAACCAAACCTATTGTTCCTACCAACTACATTCCTGTTTATCTCCCTGATGGTACTCAGAATCGAGTACATCACATTGGAAATGTTGTTTTGTCTAATGACCTTATCTTGACAGACACATTGCATCTTCCTACTTTCAAGTTTAATCTCTTATCTGTGAACAAGCTTGTCACTACATCATCTATTTCCTTTAAATTTTTCCCAACTCACAGCATTTTGCAGGACCTGAAGACTGATCGTATTTTGGCAGTAGGCAAGGTTGTAGGAAGATTGTATATCCTTAACAAGGATTCTTTCAAGCCTGATACTATAGCACACTATTCTTTGTGTACTGTTGCAAGTAGTATTGTCAATGTACACTCCATGTCTATGTACAAACTTTGGCATCAACGTTTAGGCCATGTTTCGGATAATGTACTTAGACATGTTATTTCTTTTGATAATAAAAGTACTGAAGCGATTGGTGTTTGTGATATTTGCCCACTTGCAAAACAACACAGATTGCAGTTTCCTCGTAGCAACATTCATTCTGTTTCTAGTTTTCAGTTAATACATGTTGACATTTGGGGACCCTATAGTCAACATACTATCTCTGGGGGCAAATTCTTTCTAACAATAGTAGATGATTTTAGTAGGGCTACCTGGACCTATTTGTTGACTCATAAATGTCAAGCCCTTAGGTGTTTAGACACTTTTTTAAAGATGATTAAGACACAATTTCAGAAATCTGTTCAGTTTGTCCGAACAGATAATGGGGCTGAATTTTTGTGTCAGAAGTTGTTTACTGATTTGGGTATCATCCATCATAAGTCCTGTGTTTATAAACCTCAACAGAATGGAATTGTGGAGAGGAAACACAAACATTTTTTACAAATAGCACGAGCTCTCATGTTTCAAGCTTCTTTACCTAGACAGTTTTGGGATGAGTCTATTCTTACTGCTACCTACATTCTCGATAGGCTTCCTACTTCCATTCTTCAGTGGAAATCCCCTTATGAGGTCTTGTATGGTTTTCCTCCTAAGTATGATTATTTGAAGTCTTTTGGTTGTTTATGTTTTGCTACCAATGTTAAGCCTCACAAAGATAAGTTTGATCCGAGAGCTTCCAAGTGTCTCTTCTTGGGGTATAGTTCAGGGCAAAAGGGTTATAAGTTGTTTGATCTGACCTCTCATTCAATTCTGGTTTCTCAAGATGTCATTTTTCATGAAACTACTTATCCTTATAAGCAGTGACGGAGTCAGAAATTTAATATAGGAGGGCCCAAATATTTATTTTTTGAAATTTTGAGGGGCCCAATACACTACTAACCCTTAAATAACTCTGTTCTTTTATATATATATATATATTAAAAATAATTTTGTAAAAAAGCCTTGGGGGCCCAATGCCCCCATATAACTCCACGTAGCTCCGTCGATGTCGGCTAGTATGCGCCGGTATTTTACGTACGAGTCGGTACCGATCAAAAACTTACGGTACCGATCGGTATTCACAGTCGGTACTATAATAACGGATACCGTTTCATCTATATCAGCCGGTACAGAACGGTATCCGTAAGCCTGTCTACTACGGTAACTAGATTATTGTAGATGTTTTCGGTATGTGATTGGTGTGTGTGATGAATAATAGTGGTGTAGTTTGAAAAAAAAAAAGAAAACTAGCTTCGTTGTTCACTCGTGAACTCTGCTATGATATCACGATAAGATATATGTAAAGACAAAATATAAATCTTTTTCTCAATCGAACTATGACAGATATAACATATTTTACATAAATATAAATATACATAAGATAAAAATTATTTGGACAACATAAGAAAAACAGTTGGGTATAAACTTTAAGAAAACAGTACGTAGTAATAAAATACAAATATGAATATACCATGCACCAAAAATTTTAACAGCAAGCCAGAAAATGAGAGAAAAGAATCTGCAAAGCAATTGGGTATTCTTATCACCTGCTGGTACCTGTGTTCTTCTAACACCGAAGACAGGCTGGCTAACCGAGAAAACGACATGATCCAAAGGATTGTAATTGGAACAAGGTTTGTCAAAGTCTTTTCTTGTATAAAAAAGATGCTCTTCCGATTCAATGTCGTTCAAACTTGTGTCAACATCACAAATTAATTTTGTTTGTCCCGATATGGTACTCTTGTTCTGAATTTACAATGACGTGAAGGGATATATACAGCTGGAGAAGAAGACAAACATGCTTAATATTCGTAGGCATGACGCAACCATCTCCGCAGTATGTTTTCTAAACTTGCGTTTTGCAGGTCTGACTTTCCCAATTTCTATTGCAGCTCTGACTTCCCCAATTTCTAACTTTGAATCTGGATGACTTCAACTGCTAAGACAACTCTTGGTTAATCGGGACATACCATATGCCAACTTGGAAAGTGATTGGAGAGAAAATGTTTTCCAGTGTGCAGCAAACTTGTATTTAAGATGGTGAACAAAATATTTAATTTAGTTAAAACGTGGGTGAGAAAGTTAATATTGTAAAAGAGAAGTTCTTTGTAGATATTTGGTGCATTAATTAATAGATCTTTAAAACTACATGAGTCATAAAGATGATTTAAAATAGCATGTAATATTTTATTATTAGAATGAGATGTCAGAACTACACCCCTTTAATATGTACGTCAAAATGGTTTGTTGAAAAGTCACATGTGTCCAATCATATGTACGACCAAGTATAGTCCATTAAAGACTGTTGACTATCTTGAGGTATAAAGTTCTTAGCGGAATGATTGTTGAAGAAGTCCATTTTGTTAGCTGTGATGGGGACCAGTCTACCTTCGGTGCCCGATTCACCCGACTGAGTTCTTAGTGTTCATTTTAGTCAGGGGCTTTAATTCGGATTCTAATAGGCATTTTGAGTAGAGTTCAGGTCTTTTGTTTAATTTTATAGTGCTTTATTTTGTCCTATAAATTTTAGCCATTTATTTATACGGATCCTACATTTATTTATGCGAGATTCACGTAGGATTCGTATAAATGAATGACTGAAATTTATGAGACAGAATAAGACACCATAAAACTGGACAGAAGATCTTGTCTTTTCTTAGTACCATTTTGCAGGTTAGCAGTGCAAATCATTAAAAAAAAGAATTTCAATATTCAGTGTACTTTTTGGTTAAAAATTCAGGAAAAAGATAATTGTTGAATCAAATTAAATTCATATTATGAGAAGAGACACTGAATCCGTATTGAGGGTAAAGGTCTTACTATCTTTTGTGTTTCCAAAAAGTGTTATAAGCTGTATCCATCCACAGGAATAAAATAATTCAAAGACACTTTAAAAAGAAAAAAAAATCAAAGACCATGAAAGGCACAACTTTGATCCTGATCGTCATTTAGACCAAAATTTTTTGAGGCTTGGCTTGCTCAGCATTTAGCTTTCAGATCTAAGGAAATTATAACTTGCATCCATCAGCCCTACGTTTAATAGTATTTTTTAAAGATATACTATGCAAGACTACTGTAAAAAATGATAGGCACTGAAAAAAGATATACTATGCAAGACTACTGTCAAAAATGGTAGGCATCATTTCAAAGTTGAAATTAAAAAAAAAAAGTTAAGGATAACTGGCTAAATGGTCAGTCATCCCATACGTCTCTTGTCTATAAATAGGCAAGAGATGAAGAGAGCAAATCATTCCATTAACAGAGAAAAGAAACAACAGTGAGGGAGAAAATAAAGAAAAAAAATGAGACAAAATATTTTGTGTTTATAGGCAGGAGATGAAGAGAGCAAATCATAAGAGATGAAGAGAGCAAATCATCACATTAGCAGAGAAAAGAAACAAGAGTGAGGAACAAAAGAGAGAATAGTTTGTAATTCTCTATTTTTCCTATAGTAAAATTCTTCTATTCTTACCCCTGATTTTTACCTTAATTTAGGGGGTTTTCACATAAAATCTGTGTGTTTATTTTATCTTCAATATTTTCAGTTTCATTTTAGCTGCGACCCAGTTCTATCCAAGTCCTAATTGTTCCTAACAAGTGGTATCAGAGCCAGCTTTGGGTGTATATATCTGCTTATTGTATGATTTGTGGTTGCCACTAAGTGTGGATCTTCCACATCAAAAGATAAGTTAGAATATTGTTCACCATGCCAAACACATTATTCATAAAGCGGTTGTGATAGAAGTAATGGCGGCCAAGTATGACATTGAAAAATTCAACGGGAGCAATTTCTCACTATGGAAGTTAAAGATAAAGGCAATCTTGAGGAAAGACAATTTTCTGGTTACCATTAGTGCAAGGCCAGCTGGGATCACAGATGAAAAGTGGAATGAGATGTACGGGAATGCTGTAACCAATCTTTACCTAGCTTTAACTACTGGAGTATTATCCAGCATAGAGGAAAAGAAAATTGTGAAGGAAATAGGAGATCACCTCATAAAATTATACGAGGCCAAATTACTTCACAACAAAATTTTTCTGAAGAGGAAATTATACACTTTACGCATGATGGAATCCGCTTCGGTGACGGAGCACTTAAATACTTTAAATATTGTAGTTTCCCAACTCACATCATTGGGGCACACAATAGAGATAAGTAAACGTGCAAAACTTCTACTCCAAATTCTACCAGATTCGTATGATCAACTCGCCATCAATTTAACAAACAACACAGACACTCTAATCGTCGAAAATATTGCTACTGTTATTCTGAAAGAAGAGAGTTGGCACAATAGTAAGGAAGACAGGCTAGCAAATTCGCGACAAATGGAGGCCTTGGCGGTGACGAGAGGAAGATCAATGGAACGTGGCACAAATGGGAGTCATAACCATGGTATATCAAAATCCAAGAGTAAGAAGAATTTTAAGTGCTACAATTATGGCAAGAAAGGGCACCTGAAGAAGGATTGTTGGAATCTAAATAAGAAAGATTCTATTCCTCAAAGAAATGTGGCAAATACTTCAGATGATGGAGGTGCAATGGTCTATGAAGCGGTAACGACTATTGGAGGAAAAAGAAGATTTATTAATGTATGGCTTCTCGATTCAGCAGCTACTTTTCATATGACCTCTCGAAGAGAATGGCTCCATCAGTATGAATTTGTCCCTGGGAGATCTGTGTACAGCTGTAATGATCAAGCTTTGAAGATTGTTGGTATCGGCACTATCAAGTTAAAGATGTATGATAGGATAACTCAGACTATTGAAAAAGTGTGACATGTGGAAGGCCTGAAGAAAAATTTGTTGTCTGTAGGGAAATTAGATGATCTCGGTTTTAGAATGGAGATTCAGAACAAGATCAGAAAGGTGATTAAAGGAGTGCTTGTATTTATGAAATTAGAGAATATAGCTGCAAATTTATACATACTGAAGGGAAAAAGTTTGCAAGAAGGAGAAGCATCAGTTGTTGTGACGAGTCTAGGTGAAAAATCTGCAATGAAATGGCATAAAAAGCTTAGACATATATCTGAATAAGGAATGAAGATACTTGTAGAGAAGAATCTACTTCCAGGTCTCATAAAGGTATCACTACCCTTCTATGAGCATTGCATTGTAAGCAAGTAGTATAGATTGAAATTCAACAAATCAAACTTCAGAAGTAAGGAAATTTTAGAATTGATTCACTTTGATTTATGGCAAGTACCAGTGACATCCCTGGGAGGAGCAAATTTCTTTATATCATTCATTGATGTTTATTTAAGGAGATGTTGGGTGTTTCCTATCAAGAGGAAGGCAAATGTGTTTCCAATTTTCAAATTATACAAAGCGCAAGTGGAACCCTAATTTGGTAAAAAGATCAAGTGTTTGCACTCAGATAATGGAGGCGAATATATACAAGTAAAGAATTTGTTGAATTCTGTAAGAAAGAAAGCATCAAAAGGCAGTTCACAATGACAAACACTCCTCAACAAAATAGAGTGGTGGAGCGAATGAACAAAACTTTGTTGGAAAGAACAAGAGCGATGATGAGAACTGCAGGCTTAGACAAGAAATTCTAGGCTGAAGCAATCAATACCGCTTGTTATGTGGTGAATCGGGCTTTATCAACTGCAACTGAGTTGAAGAAACCAATGGAGATATGGACTGTTAGACTAGTGGATTATTCAAACCTCCATATATTTGGAAGTCTTGCCTATGTGATGTTCAATGCGCAAGAAACTACGAAGTCAGATCCAAATTCCAGAAGATGTATTTTCTTGGGATATGCTGAAGGAGTAAAGGGGTATCGTTTATGGGATCCCGTTGCCCAGAAGATTGTTATCAGTAGAGATGTTATTTTCTTGGAAGATAATGATCAAGAGCAAACAAAAAATGTTAGCACTTCTAAAGAGAATTCAGAGACTACAACAGTATAGGTGGAAAGGGAATTTGATCAAAATGATTCTTCTAAAGCTACACTAGAGCACGAGGAGTAAGAACCAGTCGAATATGATGTTTCAGATACTCGGAGTTCAACTCGCACAAAAAGAGCACTAAGCTAGCACTTAGATTATATTATGGAGAGCAATATTACATACTATCTTTTAACTGAGGACGAAGAGCCATCAACTCTTTAAGAAGCAATTAATAGCTCAGATGTATCTCAGTGGATGGCAACAATGTAGTAAGAAATTGAAGCTCTGTATAAGAATAAGATGGGAGTTGCTATCAGTACCAAAAGGAAGAAAGCCTATTGACAATAAATGAGTTTACAAGATCAAACGGAGTGGTGACGATTAAGTAGAGCGATATCATGCTAGATTCGTGGCAAAAGGATATGCTCAAAAGGAAGAAATTGACTTTAATGAAATATTTTCAATTTGAGTAATCCTGGCGATGTGTGCTACATTTGACTTGCATCTTGAGCAGTGAGATGTGAAAACTGCATTTCTTCATAGAGATCTTGAAGAAGAAATTTATATGCTCCAGCTAGAAGATTTTTAAGAACAAGGAAAAAAGAACTTGGTTTGCAGGTTGTACAAATCTCTGTATGGTCTAAAGTTGGCACCAAGCTATTGTTATAAGAGATTTGATTCCTTTGTCATAAGCCTTGGATATAGCAGACTGAATGTGGGCCCTTGTGCATATTTTAAGAGGTTTGATAAAGATGATTTTATAGTTTTGCTATTATATGTGGATGACATGTTGGTTGCAGGCTCTAACAATGATCGCATCAAAGAATTGAAGGCACAGTTGGCTAGGGAATTTGAAATAAAGGACTTGGGACCAACAAACAAGATTCTAGGGATGCAAATTCATCGAGATAGAAATAATAGAAAGACTTAGCTTTCTCAAAAGAATTATTTAAAAAAGATTTTCCGATGTTTCAATATGCAAGATTGTAAGTTAATTTCTACCCCTCTTCCTATTAATTTCAAGTTATCCTCAAGTATAAGTCCTAGCAATGAAGAAGAGAGGATGTAGATGTCTCGAGTACCGTGTGCATCAGTAGTGGGAAGCTTAATGTTCGCTATAATTTGTACATGTTGGCCCCCAAATTCTTTTCTCATTGAATAAGTATGATTTAAATGAATTATGAGATTTGATAGATTAATTTATGGAGTAAATTACCTATGTCAAGGTTAGTATGATTTGTATGGCATAGGTTAAATGAAGTTAAGTGTTAAAGTTGTAA
>JANITX010000005.1:23207649-23222798 GCA_027564395.1 Erythroxylum ulei
ATGCATTTTCCCAATTTCTCACAAAATTTTTCACAATTCACAATTCTAGCCTCATCAAAGGTAACGGGTTGTTACATTGTAGATTAGGTATTTAACTAGCTTTTTAATTGAATTGTTGCAAGTAATCCCCAAGGCTCTCCTTTTATCTATGTATGATTAAAATCAAACATTTCTAATCCCTTGTTCACCTTCTGTCCCTCTGTTATTAGTGAAGTGTTACATGAACCTAGATATAATTTGTTGGAATAAAAGATAGATATTGGTTTAATACTATCCATGACATTGCCATTATCAATGTTAACAAAAGACCTTGTATTTAATTGCATATGTTGCTCCACAAAGGTCTATTAATTCTTGATATCTATGAACATTATTGACTAAGCATTACATTTTATAGTAGATGTCTAATGGTAATATTTTAAACATTTTTTACAATTTCTCCATTAATACTTCTAAGTGAGATGGCTATCAATAACCATATTTACATCCTAAACATCTAACACATGGTTTCTTTCACAAATTAAGCTTACTCATGAAAGGGGTATCCTTGCATGTATTAACTATAATGGGTTCGAGAAGAGCTATTAGACGACAATTGTAGTGCATAAATGATGTAAGTTGGTCATACATTACTTTTAGCATTATTATCATAGATATTGCTTGTATTTTGGATACTTTTGGAGGATGTGGTACTTAAAATGAGAAGTCTTTTTATTTTAGATCTTATTTCTTCCTATTAAAGGAAAAGGAGTGAAATTGGAGAAGAATTGGACTAACTTAGAGCGAATTTGAAAGAATTGGAGGACCCTTGAACACGACCCCTATACACCACTGTATTAAGGTCATGTTCCTAAATGGTGACTTGCATTTCTCCTTCATAGCCCTGCACATCACTGTGGTACCCCCTAGATCAAGAAACATGACATTTACAAGTCCCCGTATAGTTCCTATATTGGTAATGAAAATTAAAAAAAAAACCAAAATTACAAACCCCAAAGACAACACAACTGCTACACAAACTTGTATTCTGTCCATATAACTCATTATAAATAAGGGTTTTAGAAAACAAAAGGAGTTCTTTGTCTAGGAATAGTAGGAAATCAGTGGGAAGTCATTTGGAAATTGTTTTATATCAGTTATTGATTAAGATAAAGTTATTCTTGGAAAATAAACAAGATTTCAACAAAGATCCATTGAAGATTCAAGATTCATGATTCATGATAAATGATATGCTTTTCTTATTTTCTTTATTGTTTGTTAGTTGTTATTCTTTATCTATTTATAAACTAATTGTGATATAGATATAGGTAGGATGAATGTAATGTATGTTTAATTGATTCTTTTGTTTTTTATAAATATTTATTTTGTTGAGATTTATCTATAGTTTTATAATTGATTGAATTGGAGAAGTGAAAGTGGAAGATTTAATTATTTGATTCATGCATCAAGACCTGAGCATGAGATGTGTGGTTAGATCACAATATGGATAAAGATAGTTAAGCAGAGCTATTCAAGAGAAAGTCGCAAAATTTTCCTAATTTAGGGTAAAACCTATGAAAAGAGTTCATACAATAAATTAATCAATTTTTTTTTGTAAGTATAAATTAATCAATTATTAGGTTGTCTTGATTTGAAAATGATTTCAAACAATTAACCGAAGAATAAGGGGTTGAATGTCCAGAGAGAGAATATCATCTACATTAAAAATTCTTGTTAATCTAAGAAACTAGAATCATTCGTTAAGTCGTAATGGAATTGAATATAATAAAATATGAGAAGAATCTAGTTTATTTATATATTGGTTTATACTTGATCATTACTTTGCTTTGTTTTTAAAATTTATTGTTTATTTTATTTTATTTTCTTGTTCAGTCGATCATAATCACTGATCTAACTGCTGAGTTTGTAAATAGTTGGTAATTAACTAAGAATCCCAGAAAATCAACTTGTACCCATTTGTGCTAATTACAACTACATGTACGCTTGTAGTGAACTAAACACATCAATAAATCTATAGTCTTTATTGACGCTTCTACAAAATAACATTGATTGGGTGCTGCAAATTATCTATGGTTGCTAAGATAACGGATGGATGAGTTGTTCCTACTTGGTTGTTAAGAGGGGTTACTTCTTTGAGAGTCTATCGTCCTTGTTTGGCTATGGCGTCACAGCAGGTGTAAAGCGTTTGCGTCTATCGTCCTTATTTGGCTAAGGTGTCATCGCAGGTGTAAAGCTACTCAAATGAAAATGATCGAGAGAACTTCAAGTCCTATAAATAAATGATGTCGGTGAAAAGAATCCTTACAGGTATTTGGGCTTGATATAGGATAGTAGTTTTACAAGAAAGAACGTCAGGAGTGTTAATGGACATTCCGGCAATTCCATTTCGGCACTCAAGCCAACATAAATCTCAAGGGTTTATAGTAAGACTGTAGAGTGCGAAACAAATGGTTTATATTTACAATGATCCTCTTTGCGCGGGAAATTATTTTGTCACATCGCCGCAGTAGTACAGCCCGTGTTAGTGGCGTATAGTCTTTCCATTTCCTTTGCCTCATCCAGAGTGAGAATCGACAAAGAATCTCTCCTTTCAAGCTCAGCTCCTAGCTTGGGCATAACATCTACTATGCTGTTACTTTGTACTAAATTTTATTTTTATCTTTAAAACGACTTGTTTTATTCATATCATATTATGGTTTAAAATAGAATTGAAACAGAGCAGTGTGAATAGAAAATTTGAACCTCTAGCTACTGCTTACGCGTTCGTCATTTTGTCCCTCTCCTTCCTTATGAGCCAATAAATAATCTCAAGCCTGTTACAAATCTAGTTTGAAAAGAAACTCAAGGACAATAATTTATATATATATACAACCCATAAAAAAACCATTTTATGAACATTTCGAATTGTTTAGATTTTAAGAAATAATATGAAATAATTTTTAAAAGATTTATTTAGAAAAAGTATCAATAATATTGATGTGTAATAAATAGTCCAACGATCTGAAAATAATATATTAAAGGTGATTCCACCTTTAAATCTTTTTAATACGAATGGGTTAACTTGACGTACATTCTTTTTAACAAAGTTACGTTGATATGAACCCAATTTTAGTTTAATTTTTAAAGGTCAAAGTCTTGCGGGTAAATTGAATTGTAAGATTTAGGTGACTTGTTATGCTCAAGTCTCCTTTACACCCATTTTCCAAAAAGTACTTTTTTATTGGTACATGATTGCCTAAGCTTGATGATATTGTAACTGGGTATTAATTTATGAAATAATTTCCTTAAAATACATTTTAAACTTGAGTGAATTAATTTTTGAAACAATAACCAAACAAGAATAGCATAATCAGTAAAAATAAAATAATAATTCGGTGAACGGGCCATCATACCAATTCCAAACTTCAAGAATAACATAGCATTAGAGGTTGGTTGATCTTATAGCATATTACATAACCAATAGATACTGAGAATACGTTGGATGTGTAGGCGTTTTAGTTTAAGAGATCTATTTCATTATCACAGATAGAATAAGATTATAAATGTAGCTCATAATGAACATGGAAAACGTGCTTTGGAACATTAAATCGGCTACTTGGAAGCAATACCTTATTGAAATTACCTTGCCATTAACCAATAATTGAAATTACGTGATATAAGAAATAAGCATTTTTAATGGATGTATTCATACGCACAAGGCTTAATTGGCCTAAAAGGGGTTGGATTGGAGGGAGTTTCCAACAAGATTGCACTAAACCCCAAACGTCCTTATCGGCACAAAACCACTACGTTGTCGTTCCCCGCAGTTGGCATCACGTGGAAGTCACTTCGAACTTGCCATCCGCAATTCACTCCCATGCCAGACAACTTCAAGCAATTGCGTCACAAGTGTTTATTGCTTTCTTTGTCTTTTTTTATCTCCATTATTTTAGATTGATAAAAGAAAAAACGTTGCATTTCCAAAAGAAGGGGAGGAATCAAAACATAAACCTTTCTTTCAAGTACCAGACTCCAAGTCTGATGGGGGGTATGTTTTTTTTAAAAACACAGAAATCTGGGTACATGTCCGTGAAAAAAAATGGTCGCATTTGGGATATCAGAAAGTATTGAGTTATAGTTGGATCCATTCCTCGATGACAACATCATTCTCCAGAGTCCAGAGAAGCGAAACAACAAGAATTTGGGTTTGGCTTTCATTTTTCTCTTTTGTATCAACTATAAAGGGCACGTGGTTTGCTCAGAACACCAGTTTCTAATTTATTAATGTTGTCAATATCGAGAAGGGTTTAGTAAGAGAAAATGCGTCATCAGCTTATTTTCTCCTTTAGAAGTTAAAAGAAAAACATAAGTCTCTCAGAATATTGTATAAAACGATAAGATTAATGCTTACACTCACAAAAAAAAAGGTGAAGTTCAATCATGTCAAAGTTAAACTGGGTGCATTTATATGCAAAATTTAAAGATATAAATAAATATTAATTAGATTTAACTAAGTAGGTCACACTCAATTATAAATTATTTAATTAAATATTGTTTTAATAAATTTATTAGTCGTTTCTCATGAAACTTATAAATATAAGATCACTACAATTTTTAATTCAATTTATTATATTAATTATTCGAATCATTGATTTTTATTACATTTATTTTCTTTTTATTATGACTTAATATTTTTGATTGAATATCTTTGTTTTCCAATTTCATATCATCTACAAATTTGAAATTTTTTAGAAGCTGATTAATCTCATTTGAAAATTAAAATAACTTAATTGCTCTAAATTAACATTGGTATTATCTTATTCTTACTATTTTTAAATATCAATATTAATTGTAACTATTTCAACATTTATTTTGTGTAATTTGAAGATAGAATGTCTCGCTTATTTATTTATTTGACGTGGGAATGAAGGGGCAAGGCTTTATTTTGTCCCCCAAAGCTGTCCAGACTCCAGACAGGTAATATCTGTCTCACGTGATATACTTTATGTCCACAAGTCCACCACCCATGACAAAGGTGAGTGAACTTGTATTGTCACACTGATCTCGCTCCCACGCGTTTGTATCTTACCCGCAGTGCACGGACGGTTTAGGGACACATTTTAAATCTGCGCACAACTTCGAATTTGGCTTTTGTTTTTTCTTTTAATTCTTTGGAGTGCTCCAATTCTATTAAAGTGTAAAATTGAAGATGATACAAGACCACTTTACTCCCAAACCAATTAAAGGGAAAATTTATTAGATATCATATTATTTAATTTATAATTGTAATTGTAATTTTTTTTCAAATAACAAGAAATATAAAAAATTATACAATATCTTAACATAAAAATTGGGTCATGATCCACGCACGTCTACTGAGTCGTTCCGCTTTCAAACGTCCCTTCTCCCTCTCCACAAGCTGACTCATGAGAGTAAAGGCTCAACTCCAGCTTCAGCTTGCATTAAAGTTGGGAGATGTTTTAGACAAGACTTTGTCTTGTATCCTTCAACTCTCAAAGCGAATGGCTTTCACCTGATTTATGTTTTGTGCCGTATCAAAACCACCCACCCATTTCCCACCACATGTTAAACTTCAGAATCCCCACTAAAGTTTTATTCTTCGGTTTTAGTACAAGATACTATGTGCAGAATCACTTGTTGGTATCTGCTTTCTTGCTTCCGCTCTGACCAAGAGTTCCCCTTTGTAATGCAGTGAATCTAGTTAACTCCGGCTGTCGATGGTTCCCTTTTCTTGTTGGATTTAGTACTCTTGTTGATTGCACTAAACATTCCTTATCCTTGGCTCAACTTGAATATAAATTTAAGATCTTTGCTCAACTTTGGGGCTTGTGTGGCACTTTCTTTCCGATTTATGGGATTGGGATTGGGATTGGAGGGGGCGAGTCAATGATGAAGCTTATGTTGTTATTTGATTCCAAGTCTTTTTCTGTGTCTGACGTTACGCTTATGGGAAAGACAAATTTGATTCCTTTTTCGGGTTTCTACAGTCAAGCATTCGGCGTTAAGTTATGTCAAGAGTTCAGTCCTCGCAGAGGTAAGGACGGGCCCACTGTACTTTGCGTATTCTTCCGTCAATGTCTCTGTCTCGTAATCAATGGATTCTGCATGAATATGTTTCAGGAAGTTTAGTACGAGATTTAGGAATCTTCTTTCTTGAACTTTTTCTTGGTTGTTTCCTCCTTATTTTTCAGGAGGATGTTATTCTAGCACTTCAAACGGTAATTGTCTGTCCAAGGCTATGTGTTCAGTTGATCAGGAGAGAAGGGTAGCAGGGAATGACTTATATGACATCAACCGGACAAATGGTGAAAGTTCAAGCTTCTTTTCCAGAAGTACGAAAGTGCTTGATGCATTTGATGATGAGTATGGTGGAGTTGTCGTCGATCCTCATAGCCTGCCGGCTGATCCAGATGGTTTTGATTCTGCACTGCATTTTTCACTTTCCCATTGGAAAATGAGGGTAAGTAGAAAATACTTACTGCATGATGTGGTTGGTAGGGGTAGCTTATTGTTTCTGATCAGACTCACAATACATGTTACCTAATCACAGGGGAGGATGGGAATCTGGCTTAAGTTGCCTCTGGAGCGATCAGAGCTTGTTCCAGTTGCTGTAAAGGTTAACCTATTAAACTTTCAAGACATACTGCTGCTTAAGAGGCTTTAGGTTATAGTCTCCTATAAAACTGGAAAATCAGATGGTATTGATGTTTTGGTGAATGCGGTTTCTTTCATTCATTATCCACTCATTACTGAAACAAGTCACTTAAAATGCAGCAAGGTTTCAAGTATCACCATGCAGAGCAAAGTTATGTAATGTTGACATATTGGATTCCTGAAGGACCTTCAATGCTTCCAGCTAATGCTTCACATCAAGTAGGGGTTGGGGGCTTTGTCATCAATAATAAAAATGAGGTATGGATTCTTGAGACAAATAGAGTGGTATTTGTTAACACCAAGGCAGAAATGAATATCATTTTTTTTAACTGATAAAAACAGGACAATCATCTTTTTCTAGGTTCTTGTATGCTTCATGCTGTCTTGTTTATTACGGATCAATTTTAAATACCCTAGATGTCATCTTTCGGGATTTGCTATTTCTATTATTATGCACTATTTTACTTTGGATTGTAATAACTTGCCAATCAAAATTGGTTCCGGAGACCAAACTTCAAAAGGTTACACCAAAATCTTTCTTAGTGTATTTTTGCACAGTTGTCAAGCAAATCTAAGGATTCTCTAGAAACTCTTAATTTGCTTTGTCCTCGGCATCCAATTTGAGAATGTCAGGCTGCATTCATAAGTTTTGAAATTGACTCATTTTTCATAGCATCTAAATTTCGTATGATTAGAAGCTCTAGTCAAGCCATACAGCCTTTATTTATGGGAGATTCGTCATTTGTTGAAATTTACACACACTTGGTGTGAGGAGGCATGATAGAATCATATATAATCCATTCTTCAATCTCACCTACTGAGTGTAAACTTTGACTTTATTGGTCTGTTGACAAGATTTACCATCAAATTGAGCTTATGAAAATGGAAACCATAAACCTTATATCTTTCTTCCACTTCAATTCTGCCTTTGAGCTTTCAGAAGGACTATCAAGTTATTAATTCCAAAAGTAAAATTTATAAACCTCAGTCTCAGTATCTTTGACATCCAAGTATAATTTGCTACCTCCAGGTTCTCGTGGTTCAAGAAAAATTTTGTGTTCCTGCATTTTCTGGTTTCTGGAAAATACCAACTGGATTCATTCATGAGGTACATAATTTGTGTTAGTTCAAATGAAATGAAATTAGTCTTGTCAACTTGCTTACAAGTTGTTGGTTGCTTCATCAGTCAGAGGAGATTTATATGGGAGCAATTAGAGAAGTCAAGGAGGAAACTGGTGTAAGAATTTCTCACTTTGCACGTTTCCAATGTACCTCAGTTTTCAACTTTTTATTTTTTCGCAAGTAGTTTAACATAAAGAGTGCTATAATTGGGTAATACCCTCTTGACAATAACGTTGCCTTTTATTTTATTTCGCAGATAGATACTGAGTTTGTGGAAGTTATAGCATTCAGGTACTAACAAGATGCCATACTAATTGGCACAATTTCCTAAACATTAGCGACTGTACAAATGATTGCAATTTATTTGCCTCCATTGTCTATGACAATCTCATGTTTCATTCTACAATCACATGTTTCATTCTAAGCATTATGATTATGGATTCCATTTACCAGCCAACAGTTCTGATATCCAGTACTTTTACATTGTGTAATATGTTTTTCATCACTTTCAGGCATGCTCACAATGTGGCTTTTGACAAGTCAGACTTGTTTTTCATCTGCATGCTCAAACCATTAACAGCTCAGATCTGTGTCGATGATTTTGAGATTCATGCAGCAAAGGTAAGCACTGGACTAAGCTTGCCAGGATCAACTTGTATTCTAACTAATAGAGACCATTGGATTATTTTTTGAGTAATTATGGTAACTGTTGGGGTTCTTATGACTGGTATGAGGTAAAATAATTGGTTCAAGTATACAATTAAACTTTTGTTGTCTTGCATTGTTTCCCAGTGTATAGTTTCCTAATATACACTGCCAAACCAAACTGGAATTTTCAATTGAGACTGGTAAGTTTTAGTGGATCTAAAAGGTTGACTACGAGTCATGCACCACTAGAAAGAGTGATTAGGTCTGGTTTCCAAACTAGCTGTTAATTAATTACTCCATCCATCATTAACTTTCTGTTTGGTCTTTAATGTGTCATTTTACATCTAATAAAATGCATTGTTAGGGCAGTTGATAACTTTGTTCTGTTATAGCGGCAGACCATTAGACTCTAATCTTAGTTTCTACTCCTTGTCCTGGCTACTGGATTTTTCCAATGGGATTAAAAGTCAGGTGATTATTGGATTAATAACGTGCACATTCAAACATAAAATGACTAGCCTGTATTGATCCTACAGTGGATGCCATTAGTTGAGTTTATGGAGCAGCCACTAATACAAGAAGACAAGATGTTCAAGCAAATCATTGATATTTGCATTGCACAGCTTGGGAAACGTTATTGTGGGTTATCTGCTCGTCACCTCGTCTCAAAATTTGACGGCAAGCAATCCTGCATCTACTACTGTGCAATTGACAATGACCACCAGTGCACAGGCAGTTGAAGCGTCCAGTTTGTTTACTCAGTGATAGGAAAACACTGGGCCTAAACTACTGAAGAAGTGGCTATAACAGTTGCCGTGTAACATGTACATGTCGATGTGTATATATCCTGTGAAGAATCTGGTATGTGTTGGTCAAAAACATTTCTGGTAATCTGATCATCTCTTCAGAAACTGGTTAGAGACTACAGAGTTTTCATTGGATAGACCTTGTAGCTTCCAAACAGAGGCCAAGCTGGTTCTGCATTAGCTTAGCTGATCAAGGCCGGGCATTGTCTCCTGTTTTACTGTATGGACGGACAAAGGAAATATGTGTAGACAATGCCATGTGGTTTATGGTTATTAAGTTAACAAAGACGTGGTCTGATCGAATGATGGTAGCTCATTAATGTTTCAGATATGAAATTTCAAGTCTGATGTTCTATATATATATATATATATATCATATTTATTTATTTAAGACGTCGAGGCCTGCGGGCAGCCATGCGCTTGTCATGTTCAACTCGACATATGGTAGATATTATGTCGAATCCTAGATTTAAACATCAACCAAATTTTGGCATTTTCCATTTTAGATTTCTCAAGTGTGAGTTATACGATTTTGAAGGTGTAGTTGGATTCAGCAAGTACAGAATAACTCAATTGTGGATGTGGGCTCATTCAATTCAACTATTTTTTCTTTTTGGGGTGATCTAACAATTTTGAGCAATATTGTAATTTCACTTGTTAGCAATGTATTACGAGAAGACAAAATTAGAGGAGGTTTGAGGAAAATGATGATTGTGTTGAGAGACAAATAACATGGCTCTCTAAAAGATCAACCAAATATTAACGATAAAAAAAGCATAAAAAAAACATTAAAGATGAAACAAACACCAAAATTTACATGAAAAATTAGAGATGGCAACGGGTTGGGCCAAGTTAGGGTTCGACACATGAAATGTTGGGCCACAAGTTAACGAACCCAAGGCAGGCCGTTCCAACCCAACTTGATTTATTATTTTTAAAAATTAATTCAAAAAATGACGCCATTTTTTTGCTCTTGGTTGGGCCTCGAACCAAGCTAAGGTGGGCCCTAAAATCCCATCCCGTGGCCCGATCCTCGGACCCTAGCCTAATTACCATGCTTTTGAAAAATTCTTCAGTATAAAGGAGAAGAAAAGGGACAAATCGATAAGCAAATCCACTAAACTTAATAAAGATTTACATAAAAAGTTATCTCTCACCCCCTAACAACAAGTTGTCTTACAAAATTTCAAGATTAAAATCAAAGTTAATATCATAATTAACAAATATTTTAATAAATCCCGAAAACAATCAAATAAGGATGAGAATACAACATTATTTGCTCTCTCTATGTTTTTCCTCATTTTTAGATATTATAGTCACACTCTCTACAAAAACCTACGCCTTTTTCTCTTTTATATCACAAAAAAAGTTTTTCTGCACTGTACACGATCATTTACATGATTGTGTAAGTAACCATGTATATTCCAGAACCGCCTTAATCGCAAATATGCATAATTATAGAGAGTTACTTGTTACACACGAACATGTATCTTCACACAGGCATGTACAAGACTATATATGTCTTTGCCTCTTCACACTTTCTTCACACATTTAAGGAGACTTACACAGTTGATCTACATGGATGCGTAACTCAAGACAAAGGTGCGTAGCACTCTACATAGTCATGTGTCTCCTCAGAAGATCCTCTTCCATCTTGTCTTCATTTGTTTATCATTCCCACGAACCATAAAGCTATCTTAGATCATCAGAAGTCTCAAAATATAGTTAGACACTTACCAATCTCCCCCTTCAGCCCAAATATAGGGAAGAAACGTTACTCTCAATTATCTACTTGAGATACATTTTGGCAAGCTTATTATAAAGTTCATGCTTATTTTCGAGAATTACTTTAGTCAACATATCAGCACCATTCCAATCCTTATAAACCTTCTTTAATATCAATTATTGCTCTTCTAACACATACCTCAACCAACGATATCTGATCTCTATGTGCTTTGTATAAGAATGATAGAAAGTATTTTTGCTAAAGTCAATAATACTTTGACTATCTTAAAATACTATATAGTTTTCTTGCTTCACGTCCAACTTTTGAAGGAATCTTTTAAACCAAAGCATCTCCTTACAATCTTCCACTGCAGCTACATATTTTTCTTTATTCATAGATAAAGCCACGCACTTTTGTAGCTTGGATTACCGTAAGATGGTCCCCCCTGCATACTTGAATAGAAACAAGATCTCCAACCATATCTTTTTTTGTAAAACCTTTTTGAGTTAGCTCACCATCACTAAAGCACAAACTCCACTTTAATATACCTCTCAAGTATCCTAGAATCCATTTCGCTACTTCCTAGTGAACCTTCCTTGGATTTTACAAGAATCTGCTCACCATCCTAATAGCTTGAGCAATATCTAGCCTTATTATAATGAGTATGAAATAGAGGACATATCATATTTTTACTTTTCTGTTGAGGAAAATGCATGCTTACACAATTTGAAGTGAGATACCAATGGCATGTTAACTGGCTTGGCATGTTTCATATTGAACCTTTTTAACACTCGTTTAATATATCTTTTATGAGACAACCGCAATTGCCTATCCTTACTATCTCAAGTTAACTCCATGCGTAAAATCTGCTTTGCAATTTGTTGAGCATATTTTAAACTATTTAAAACCCTCGAATATTACAAGCGCACGGTCGTGAGTGTAGTATAAGAGGTGTCGATTCCTCGAGGAGTTGGTGAACTAATCTAATTTGAAGTTGTCTAAGGCTTAAGAAAAACTAAACATAAAAGTAAATATGAGAACATGGAATCATAAAATAAAGAATTCTATATTAAGCAAGGAAATTAAATTGAGTACCACCAATTTGACAATTGAAAATAAACCAAGAAGAATTGACTGATTATGAAGGAAGGGGATTTATCATATCATCAATGTTAATCTATGCACTTATGTGTTAACATGGTGTTAGTTATAGACTATCGATGGGTTTATGTAACATCCCGGTTCCAGCGGGAAGGGTAAAATGGGAATTTTGAGTGAACAGTGAGGGGTTAGAAATGCTATTACATATTCATACATGATGTGACATATTTGTATTGTGAAAAATGACATTGTTGCACATGAAATTATTGTACATGCATACATTGACATTCCCGGTCTATTTGGTTATAACTGTAATTGGTTGAGAATTTCGAGAATTATGGGTTATTGATCTTGAAAAATTAGTTGAAGAATGCCAATAGTGATTTTACAATTTTGGAGAATTTTAGAAGTTTTTCTGAAATTTTTCGGGGATAAATCCCGGACTAGGAAAAATGCCGAGTGGCAGACCAATTGGTCAATGGTAGTAGAATTTATTATCAATGGTATTGAATTATGGACATATGGCTATAGGGATATTGGACAAGTGGTATTTATTGGAATTTGGGCTAAAATTGATTAATTTAGAAGGAAGCAATAGAAGTTTGACAAGTGGCATGGTGAGGGCCATGTATCTAATTACTTAACCCTTAAGTATATACTAATCAAGCTCTCTCATGCTCACACATACGACACTCTCTCCTTCACTCACCTTTTATTTTCATTTTTCTTCTTGTTTTCACCTCATTGTCGTGGCTTTCACCTTCTTCATGTGTTGAGTGTTCTTCCTCACTAAACCTAGACATCATCTTCTTCTTGTTTTCTTGTTATCTTGCCTTCTTCTTCTTGCTCTCCTTTCCATCAAAGACATTGTTGACTTCCAACCCTAGAGATGGTGATTTTCGTGGGTGGTGGAGCAAACTAGGTTTTGGTATTTTCTTTGAAGATTTAGAGATTTGAACAAGTAAGTTTCATGTTTTATGTAATGAATATTGCATATAATTGAGGTTAGAAGTGATGATTGGATCATGTTTGTTTAAGGCTCATGTATGTGTTTTAGTTGATGCTTATAAGTGTTTATATTGTGTTTTGAGTGTGTATGTAGAGCCTCATTCATGGAAATACATTGAAAGAGTTAGAATTGTGATTGATGGAGTGAAAAAGGGCTTGGATGAGTATACATATAGGTATACCCTGTTTTTGAATGTGTTATGTCTTTGATTGTGTTAAATGATGGATCATGACATATGTGTGATTGATATCTTGAATTGCATTGAGTATTGGGTATTGCTTGATGCAAGAAGAAATAGAAGTGTTGACCTAGGTAAAAGATAGATTGAATGAGTTGAATGTTATGTTTGAGTATGTTTGTTGAAAATCTGGAAATATTGTCATAGCTTGATTATTGGGTGAGTTTCAATTGTATGGTTTTACTTGCTTGTGTGGTTGTCTAAACAAATTGAGGTTTGATGTTAAGGAAACTAGAGGTAATGGACTTCAATACTTATGAAGTTGATAGTTATGAATTTGGTTTTGAAGGGGCCTAAATGTTAGTATGAAGTTAAGAAAATTGAACATTGATATTGTTGTGAAGAAATGGTTATGAATATGTTTCAAGTGCTAGGAATTTGGTATGGATGTTTGAGCCAAACTTGAGATGTTTATATGTATGTTTCTTCATTTGGATGAATCATGGTTGAGTTGGAAGTGTTTAGAATGTAGAAGTAAGGTATGAAATGAAGAGAGAATGGAACATTTAAAAAGGTAGATGATATTACGAATGATGAATGCAATGAGAATTGAATTGAGGATTTAATGAAATCTAATTGATGTTTGTGTTGTTATGAAGTAAATTGGTGATAGAAAAGGTGAATTTGATAAGATTATGGGTTTATATGATGAAAGGATGGGTGTAGGAAGCTTGGAAAAGGCTTTGGAGAGTGTTTTGGGGTTGGGTGTCTGTTAAACGGACATGGGAGTCCGTTTAACGGACTGTTTCGGGTGTAAAAACACTCTAGGGGCAGTGTGTGTCCGTTAAACGGACATGGGTGTCCGTTTAACGGACTGTCTCGGGTGAAATGGGGCTGTTTTGTCGATGCGTGTCCGTTAAACGGACATGCCTGTCCGTTTAACGGACAGCCTCGGGTCAGTTACTGTACATCGGGTTTTTGACCAGTTTTGAGGCCGAATCTCACTTTGAGGCCTCTAATACGAGTTGTATATCTAGATGTCTTCTTTAAAATGGCATGAGAATGAAAGGAATTCGAGTTGTGTAGAAAACGTTACGGCATTCGCGCCAAACTAGGTTAATTTGGAAATCAATCATAAACTTGGTTGCTTCTTTTCACCATAACTCCTACTCTAGAGCTCCAAATGACCTGATTCTTGTGGAAATGGATTCCTAAAACATTTGTCTATATCTCCACAAAAAATTGTATTAATTGGAGTTAAATGGAAAGAGATTGATCAAAGTCAAGTGTGAGAGTCTGTTAGAACCATATCAATGGGAGTAGTTTTACTGAACATAGGTCAATGTTTTGATCATAATTGGACTTATAGGAGTCCAATTGGGATGATTCTTTCTATGTAGTACATTTACAATATAGGGCTACAAATGGTATGAAGAAGTGAAATTATGATTCAATCCCTAAGATGATCAAACTTTTGACGGAATCGGGTTTAGTACTCTTTCAATCGATCATCACTGTTTGAGGTATATTTCTCAATATACTAAGCTAAATTGAGTGATTCTTATGCCAATGGAATCATAAGACATAAGGGAACATTTGTCTAAAAGAGAGTATGCCTTAATTATTGCATCTTCACTCTCTATTTTAGTGTGATTCATGATAGATCCGAAAGTGTGATTTTAGCAAAGGATGAGCTTGTTTTGAGAATGGCTTTGCAATGTAAAATGAGGGAATGTTACCCGGGATTGTCATGCATGTATTGTACATCTTTCATTTCAATCATGTGCATTATTAAGCATCGATACTTGTGCAAATTGTGAATTATATCTGTTATTTGGTTATAGAGGAGCGACTGGAACGTCAACCCACAGACGTTGCCGGACCTTCCAGGCACTAGCTTTGGAA
>JANITX010000005.1:23222898-23249189 GCA_027564395.1 Erythroxylum ulei
AGAAGAGAAAAACCAAGCTTTAATCCATAGATCTAAGCATTGGAGTGGAGGTTTACCTTTTTATACCACCCAAATGGTTTGAATCTCCTTCCTTTTCTTGTTACAAAAGTTGAAAAAGCTTGAGAGGAGCTCCAATGGTGATTTTCGTGAGAGAGAGGGAGGAAGAAGACAACTCTTTTGTCTTATTCTCCCACTTACCTCCTTATATATGTCAAAAATGCCATCCTTAGATCTGGTTTTTAAACATCCGCCCGGATAATTTCCTGTGACCACCGAAAAATATCATACATCATTAATTTGATGTAACCAAAAATTATTATTCACTGTTCTGTGATTTTTAATGACATCAGTTTCAAATACCGATTTATTTCGGCGTATCGGGTAAACTAGATACCGGGTATTACATGTTGTGTAAAGTTTAAATGTTCTGTAAACATAGGGGACATGAAGGATACTAGCTATAAAATCTCTTTTTTAAATTAACAGATTTATAGAAATGGGTAATGATGATAGATTTTGGATGTATAGACGATTACACCTAATGGTTTCATTAATCCTAAGTTTGTTGAGGGAGTTGAAGCTTTTTTTCATTATGCGTGTTCTCAACCTGCATATATGGATGCCCAAAGATCATATGTTCATGTAAAAAGTGAAAACATATTTGTTTCCTTCATATTGATGAACTGAATGGCCATTTACTGAGAAAAGGGTTTGTTCCCAATTATTTTAAGTGGACACGACATGAGGAGCCATTGATTTGTAACACCTCAAAGGGTAATGAAGTAAACTCGTCAGTAAATGTGGATGAGTTTGAAGGGGGATTGGATTTAGAACAAATAATGTGGGTGCAACTGAAAATCCTTATATGCAAATGGTTCATGATGCAGTCAGTTATACCTTTAAGAAAAATATAGAAAATCTTGAAGAAGAACCAAACCCACATACAAAACAATTTTTTAACTTACTACACTCAGTTGACTAAGAATTATGGCCAATTTGTGAGACAATGACTCAATTGTCTTCAATTGCTTAAATATTGAACATAAAGTCTGAAGTGCATATTTCTAATCGTAGTTTTGATAAAGTTCTTAGATGGTATAATGAATCATTCCTCCTGATCGTATAATGGTTGATATTTTTTACAATATGAAGAAACTTATTAGGGGTCTTAGTTTGCCTGTTAACAAAATTGATTGTTGCGAATTGGGATGTATGTTGTATTGAGGAGATGACGTGGAATTACAATAGTGCAAATTTTATGATCAATCTAAGTTTAAGCCTATAAAGCGTTATATGAAACAGAAATTAGTACCCTGGAAGCAAATGTATTATTCCTGCTAACTCTGAGACTTCAAAGACTATATGTTTATGATGTTACTGCATCTCACAAGAGATGACATAATGAACACGAACAGGAAGATGGAATAATGAGTCATATATCGGATGCACTGGTATGGAAACATTTCAATAACAGCCATTATGAGTTTGCAACTAAAAGTCAAAATATTAAGTTAGGACTATCGATAGATGGATTCCAGCCTTTTGGTCAATCCGATCAACAATATTCATCATAGCTAATCATAATTACTCCTTATAATTTTCCTCCATGGATATGTATGAATGAGGTATATATGTTATTGACAGTGATTGTGCCAGGGCCTAAAAATCCAAAACATAAAATTGATGTATTCTTACAACCATTAATATCTAAATTGCAGCATCTTTGGAAAAATAGTATGGAGACATATGATATGCCTCTGAAAAAAAATTTGTGTTAAGAGTAGCTTTGATTTGGACTATGAGTGATTTTTCAGCATATGCTATGTTGTCTGGATGGAGCACAACAAGGAAATTGGCTTGTCCTTATTGTGACAATGATTTTGATGTGTTTTATCTTCCAAATGGGGGCAAAACATATTGGTTTGACAACCACAAGAAATTTCTTCCTCCAGGTCATCCATTTAGACATAATAAACAAAAGTTCATTAAGAATATGATAGTACAAACACCTCCTTCTCCTCACAAAGCTGGTGAAGAGATATTGCAGGAGATTGATGAATCAGGATTACTGAAAGTTACATAATTTAAAGTTGATGAAGTTAATACAAGCATTAGTAAAATCTTTGGTTGGAGAAAATGAAGCATCTTTATGGATTTGTCATATTGAAAAATTAATTTGATACGTCATAACCTAGATGTGATGCATATTAAAAAATATTTTTGACAATTTGTTCAATACCATAATGAACATTGAAGGGAGAAAAAAAGTCAATACAAAATCACGAATTGATTTAAAACTTTTGGGTATAAGGAATAAGTTGGGTAAAGATCTTCGCACCGATAAATATTTGAAACCATGTTACACTTTGGACAAAAAAACAAAAGGAAAATTTGTGTGAATGATTGAAAAGTATAAAGTTTCCTAATGGTTATTTTTCAAACTTGCCAAGGTGTGTAAACATGGGAAGTACAAATTATTTAGGATAAAAAGTCATGATTGTCATGTGTTTATGAAAAGACTAATTTCAATTACATTTTGGGAGTTGCTATCGAATAAGGTTTGGGAAGTTATAACATAATTAAGTTTATTTTTCAAAAGCTTAAGATCATTCAAAACAAAGTTGGCTGAAATGGAAAAACTAGAAAGGAAAATTTCAGTAATTTTGTGCAAATTAGAAGGGATTTTCCCTCCAAGCTTCTTTGACTGTATAGAGCATCTACCTGTGCATTTAACACACGAGGCTAAACTTGTTGGTCCAGTTCAATTTTGATGGATGTATCCGTTTGAGAGGTAATTAAAGTAAATATTAAAATTGAAGTAATAACATGTTTTAATAACATAATTGCAATAACCTATTTGTTAATGTAGGTATTTGCATCACTTGAAGAAAAATGTTAAAAAGAGTTGAAGGTTCGATATGTAATGCTTATTTAGTGGAGGAAGCAAGTACATTTTGTTCACATTATTTTGAGTCACATGTGCACATAAGAGAAAAGAAAGTTCCTCATAATGACGATGGGGGAGCAACAATTGATGTTAATGGTAACTTATCCATTTTCACATATTCTGGACAAACATATGGACATTCAACAAGAAGAATGTTAACAGAGAAAGAAATAGAGGCTGATCATAGTTACATTTTATTGAACTGTCAAAAGGTTCAACTTTTCGTGTAGTAAGTTGAAGTTGATTTTGAAATTGATTGCTTAGGGTTTGAAATTTAATGTTATTCGCAACTGAAATATATAATAATGTTTTTAAATTATATGAGGAATGGTTACCTGAGCTAATGCCCGAGAAAACACAGGATGATATCAATATAGAAGTTGGAAGACACTTTCCTCAATGGTTCAAGAAATATGTAAATTTTCACTTATAATTATTGAAATGATTAAATTTTAAGATTAAAGTGTTCAAATGACATTATACTATTTAATATGATAATTTCTTTTGTGTAGGCCTTAAAAAATCCAATAGAGAACAAGTTCATATATGATATTGCGAAAGGACCTTTTCAAACTGTTAAATCATATCCGGTGTAGTTCGTTAATGGATACAAATATCATACAGAATATTATGGTCATAGCATGGCAATAATAAATATTGGAGTTTGAATACAGGGAGAATTAATGGATTACTATAATAAAATTATTGAGATACTTGAAATTGATTACCCTGCCTTACCAATAAAGCGAAGTGTGATATTTAAGTGTGACTGGCTTGATCTAACTCCTAATGTTGGTATAAAAGTGCATAGCAGATACAATCTAGTTGAAATCAACCAGCGAAGAAGATTTAGACTATTTGAACCTTTCATGTTGGCGATGCAAGCGATCTAGGTGCATTATGTCCCTTTTCCTAATTTACGATGAGATAAGTCAGATTGGTTGGTCGTTTGCAAAGTTAAACCTAGAGTATTTTTGAATCACATGGAAAAGGAGACCAGAGAATTGAAAGTGAAGCGTTTCAGGAAAATGTTTATGAAATAAGTGCATCTGTTACATATGACGAGAATGAACCTTTGAACAATCTAAATAATAAATATGTTGAAATTTCATCTGGAGTGGATGAGGAGGGCGATAGATCTAAAGAGGAGCCTAAGTTTGATTCTAATTCTTCAAAGAAAGAAGATGATGATGATTATGATTTACAATTTAGTATTGATAGCAATTAATTTATGTTTGTAATAGAATATTATATTCAATAAATCAATTATTGAATCAACAATATATTGTTATATTGAATTGAACATTCAATAAAATATGAATTTCAGGTTAAAATATGCCACTAAAGAGAAAATAGGATATGATGTGACCAAGATTTAAACCATGATTTGGAGTTAGTTACTTTCTAGGTGAAGCATCATATTTTGCAACTGTAACAGAATCAGTTGTTGTACCTCAAGCTACTACACTTGTAAATGAGACATCACCATCCGTACCTGCTGCTACATCATCTACCACCCCTATATCGATAGAGATATCAGGGGTAAACAATGCAAATGAAAGAGGTAGCCTCTAGCCTGGAGTTGAGGGAGTTGATGGAAGAACTTACATCACAATTGTCAACAAGCTATAAGTGAAAATATATGAAACACCATATGTTTATAATTAGGTTATAGGTTTAATTTTAAAAATGATATAAATTTTTTTTTACATTAGGTTGATTCTATCTGGACCGTGCTCAAGAAACGTGAGATCCAAATTTAAGGAGAATATTGATCTTGAGGGTTATATATGGAAGAATATCTTTCAGGTGACAAAGGACTTTTATTATCAGGAGTTTGAGGTACAAAAAATAATTTTTTTTGTATTTTTTTGTAAGTAATTTTTATACATTAATTAGATAAATATTATAGGTTATAAGTACTTATCGTATGTTTTTCTTTTTTTCATGAATAATTTTTTTGGGATTCTGAATTTGACGCGGTTATTTATAAAGTATGGGAGAGATGAGCTCATACACGTTATAGAGATTTTGTTAGTGCGATACATAAGACTAGTGTACGACCTCCTTATATTTCTAAAGAAATATAGAGTCATTGGCAGCAGTATTAGACATCACCTGAGGCAATGTCCTTTCAGAGCGTAATTATACCAACAGACGTGGAGGACCGAAAGTAGAGAGTCTTCTCGTACACACTAAAAGATCTGTTACCCACCACGACCATGCAGAGAGGCTTGTAAGTATCTACACTTTACACTTATATTTTGAATTTTTTTTTACTTTGATGTATTTCAATTTAATTTGATGTGTGAATTTTGGAATGAAAATATATGTATTATGGAGAATGATAATGTTATAAATGTCTAGTGCCATATATGATTATATTATTAAGTTAATTTCTTTGTTCAACAGGGGTAAATATCATAAAAATAGAGGAAAATTTGCCAAAATTTTTGTAAATTATAGTTCATTTATAACATTTTATTCTGATGTAGGAAAAGTCTCTAAGTCTACACCCCGTCAGCTCTTTTTACACACGCACATTAAGAAGCAGACGATGTGATCTTCATCAACATTAGCTATAGAGAACTAAATGTATGTGAAATTTATGCTTTACTATTAATGCTTAATAATTATCACTTATTAACATAAACATTACCTTCTGATAGGACCAAATATAAGAAAGCATTCAATGATAGTCTCGGTAGTCTGAAACTGTTGATGAGAGTCAAACATATCTTCATACAGTGGGTGGTAGGGACTGTCGTGGAAGGACCTTCGGCTTAGGTTCATTTGCGAACACATATTATTCGCAATCCCCTATATCCAATACAACAACATCTAGTAAGCAGTCCACATCCAATAAAGTTCATGAGCTTCGAAGCACAATACAAGTATTGGCAACTCAGTTGTAACAGTAGATGGAGTACATAACCCAACTTTGTAATGAGATGGATGAGTTGAAGGGAAAGGACAGCACCTTATCGCAATATTTAGAATATCCCCATTCACCAAATGAATAGCATAGAAGTAGTCATTTTGTATGAATTAAATCCCTATTCTTATAGATAATTTTTTTATTATCAATTAATATAATTTTTACTTTATATGATCAATCAATTTTCTGTTTTAACGAATTAAATGTAGAAACAAATCAAAATATTATCAACAAATAACTGATAATTGTATAAAGTATACATCAATTATAACATTATCAAATGAAATTAAATGCAGAAAAAATTAAAAAACAATATCAGTAAATTTACCAATGGAAAAACAAACATCGTTGGTAAAATGCAATGAATTTACTGACGGACTAACAAAATTTGCCAGTAAAATGTAGCGAATTTACCAATGGAAAATCAATATACGTCGGTAAAGTTAGTCGTGAATTTACCGATGGATTTTTATGTCCGTAGGTAAGGTTACTGACATAAACGACTTGAATGTCACTAAATTTACGGACTGAAACAAATCTTCTATTGCTAAATTTACTAAACAGCAGTTGTTCGTCGGTAAATTTGCGACGAAAAATTTGTACTCCGTTGCCAATTATTACATACAGCCATTTCTCTAACGATTTATTTCGTCGGTAAGTCCGTCGCTAACTTAGCTTACTGATGAAAAACCTTCATATTTCGTCGCTAGTTTCTGTCGCTAAATCCCATTTTTCTTATAGTGACTCAAGCTTTTATATAAAAATTTTGAGTTTTAAACTAGGCTCATGCTCGGGCTACCTGAGCTCAACTTAGTTCAAAACCCGGATATGCCAAGTAAAATGACATCATTTGAATGAAATAATGTATTTTTAAATTTTCAATGAAAAATAAACAAATTAGATTTGATTGGATCTATTCGAGCTTCAAACTACCTATTCATAATTGAGTTCAAGCTCAGGCTGTGTGTTTGGAGTTCAAATCTAGCCCCATGCTCGACCTAATGCCAAGCCTATTTATCCTATCTATATCTATGTATATGTTCTTGATTTATTACAAAACAAGCATATATATTATTGGTTTGTCTCTTTTTAATTTCAAACATATTATAAATGATTGTTTTATTAATTAATTACATAATATGTCCACGTTATAAATTTATCTTTTTGTTTTTTTAGACAATTAAAAAAGTACATAAATGGAGAAAGGTTATGATCTTTTCTAGTAAATATAAGTAATCTTAAACATAGGATCAATACTTTAACACACACACACACACATATATTAATACAAGTTTTTATCATTGGTGATTTAAATAAATTAATATGTAAAAGATCAAGTTCAATAGATAAAATGAGCAACATGTTCAATTCAATTAATTGAATAGTCAAAGGATAAACAAAATGAAAAAAAATGGAGCATATATGTAACTTAAGAAAGATTCAAGAAATCAAGAATAAAGAGGAATAAAGCATATTAAAATTTAAGCAAATCATTTTAATCCTTTTTATAACTTATGATGTTCATTTTAATAAATTAAGAGTTTAATCATTATATGATTATACTTTCTCATAATCAAGAGAAAAATCTAGGAATGTTTTCAAAAAATTATATTGAAGGATCACTTAAAAATTTTAAATTTGTTTTAAGTTTTTGTTAAAGGAGTATACTTTGAACTTGATAAGTTTTGAAATTTTTGTTTCAAGGAATTGGGTCGATAAGGTGAGAATTTAGACAATCAATATGAGAGTTTTAGATACGGATGTGGCCTATAAAAAATTTGAGAAAAATGGTGCAATGTAAAAAGGAGGAGGAAAAAGGCTTGCTTTGGTCCTTTAATTTATAAACTATAAACACGGTATTCTCCTGTCTTCCCAATTGAGTCATTCCCCTCATCTGGGTCTCTTTTGCACCCAAGAATTATTTGGTTCACAAATCTAGGCAGTCTCAACAACTTTACAATCAGATTCATTTGGAATGACTTTTGGGTTTGTTCTTAAACTCTTATCAATACCAAATACAAATAGTAGTCTTAACTCTATGCAATGACTTTTGGGTTTGTTCTTAAACTCTTATCAATACCAAACACAAATAGTCTTTATATGCTTCACCCGTGACCAATACTTGTTTATGTTACCGTGTTCAGCTAGTTTGAGTCTCAGATGATTCGCAAGGGCTTGATGACACTTGCAGAGACGACGAGTGGTGAATTGAGGATATAAGAACGCGAATACAACGACCCAAACCAACAGTTGGAGATGATCCCTCACTTTAAAAAATTAAGCCATTTAAGTATCTTAATACAGAATTTAGAATTTCATTAACCGTTTTGATGTATAAAATATTATCGCGCACAGCAGCTATGCTTCACCTGCCACATTCTTCGCTACAATAGTCTACTTCTTAAGACGGGTTCTTGAACTCAGCATCTGAGTTTTTTTTTTCCTACTATGAAATATTTTAAGTGGGTTTCGGAAAGATAACTTTAAATCATTCATATTTAAGATTAATCTTTGTTCGAACAGGATAAATTCTTTGCAGAAGTCAAAGCCCTGGTCTCAAATTTTAAACCGCTGCATGTATAAGAACGAGTTAAACTTAAGATCTCACTTAAGTTACTCTTATAATTTGTAGTATAAAAAATAAAAAATAAAAAATAAAAATATTAATTATTAATTAATTCGTTGTTATTTTATTTTAAAGCCAACAATCTTTCATTTCTCTCTTCCATCCCTTTCACACAGAAACAGGGAAAGCTCTCTCCTTTAACTCCTCTCTTGAATTTTATGCGCTCCCCAATCATCCAAGCACCCCCGATTTCTAGAGGAACAAATATTAGCAATTGTTAGTCTTCTTAAAGCTTGCACTATTGATTCGTTCCCTGATTTTCTCGCTGTGGGATTGTTGCTCAACTCAATTCCCCCTTTTCTCCCGCAGCCAAACACATCATCGATTTCTCGTGCTCCGAGGGGGTTAGTGTTTGTAAATTTGGTCTATTTTTTTGGGATTTTATGATCTAGGTAAAACTTAGTTTTTATTTTTTCATCGTGTTCTGTGTATAGGAAGATGATGAGGTGGTGAATTCGGGTGGGGAAGCTTTGATTGTTGGGTGAGGCAAATGCGGTTGTTTCCATTGAGCTCGACCTCGAGCTCAAGCTTGGAGAAGGAGCAGAATAATGGTGAGAGCAATGGAGCGATGTTGTATCTCAACATATACGATCTTTCCCCTGTAAATAACTATCTTTACTGGGTTGGTTTGGGGATCTTCCATTCCGGCATCGAAGGTAATTAGGTTGAAGTTCTTTATTTGCTTAATTCTTTGTAAATTTTGGTTTGTTGTAGTGTAATTTGCATAGTATCGTTGATTTAATTAATTCAAGGGAACTAGAGTGATGATGTATGATGTTTTTGTACACGAAGTTGAGATTAGGAAAAGTTGCTGTGCAATTGCTTGATGCACAATTACAATATAGTGGCCTTGTAAATCTTCATATTTTTCTTTTGCTGGGGAGCTGTTTTTTTATAATAAAAAAATAAACTAGGTGATCAACCTTTCCTTTAAGAGCTTCAGTTTTGGGGTGTTTTTGAGGTCACTGAGCTTTTTATATCAAGTAAAGTGTGAATGATAAGAGTGTCACTAAGCTTGTGATGTTTGACCTTGGAAGTATATGCCTGTGATTTTGGAGTAGCTTACCTCGTTCTCGTGCGGATCAGATGGAATGATTGTATGCATGAAGGATATGGAAGATCAGGATATTATAGATTTAAGTGAAGCTCATCTCTGATGAAGAACTAGATTGTCCTAATCTTAAGTTCAAAAGAGTTGAAACTCAGCCTCAATCAATTGGATATTGTTAGAGACCCCCTGCTCTAGCAGTAATTCTACTCAAACAACCGAGACCTGCACTTCAAACAAACACACAACAGCAATAGAATAGGAACAAGGATGACATAGAGATGAATGTGATGCCGGAAATTATTATTCCCTAGCTAGACTTAGAGGGCTAGCCGAACCTCCATACAATTACCAATCAAAATATCATAACCGAATGCCAATCATTCTCCCTCTAACAACCTTATATTCCCTCCTTCTAACTAACTCTCGCATAACTCATCTCTCCCTCTCATTCCCCACTTTACCCTCACATATTGCTTACATTGCCACATTTCGTATCCCCCCTCTTCTTACTATATTTCTGCTGGAACCTAGTCTCAACAGATATCTTCAACATAGATTGCATCAGAATCTAAGTCTCGTTTCTACTCTTGACAGGAATTATAGTTATGGGAGAAGGTGATTCTTCAATTGATTAAAAATGGCTAATAATTCATGGGTACTATTTGAACGATTAAGCTGAAGTACTACATAAAACGATTTCTTAAGAGTAGATGTCAATCCTTTGCATCTCATGATATTTTAGGTGGCTGATCAATTTGTGTTATCTGCTAACTTCATGCATCTTACTTTATGGTTCTACAGTTGTGTAAACATGTGCATGCTATTGTGTCTTCTGAATGATCATAAGTTGTTCATCAATTTGATCGTGTCCTTTATTTTTAATGGAACTTTTTAAATGAATTAACCAAATTATACTTTGTATATAATTAGTGCATGGTATGGAGTATGGATTTGGAGCCCATGAGTATCCCTCCAGTGGAGTTTTTGAGGTGGAACCAAAAAACTGTCCAGGCTTCATATTTCGACGATCAGTTTTACTGGGCAGCACCGAGATGTCCCGTTCAGAAGTTAGGTTGTTTATGGAGCAAATATCAGCAAAATATCATGGGGATACTTATCATTTGATTGCCAAGAATTGTAATCACTTCACTGATGAAGTTTGTTTGCAGCTAACTGGAAAGCCTATACCTGGATGGGTAAATCGGCTGGCTCGAGTAGGTGAGCTGCAAAGTCTATGATAAACTAAACAATTATATTGATCTAGTGTACTTGTTTGAGTTGCTAAGTTTCAAGCTTTGTATGCTGTGTGCTATAAATAGAAAGCTTTGATTCAGAACACGTCATACAAATTGTGGATTACTAGTTTTATTTTAATTTTGTTTCAAATGCATAAGCCATCAAATTTCAGAAGGGTTTTTTTGGTAGAAATAGTTCCACATCATTGTACGGCAATGTGTCATATGGTGGCTCTAAGTACACTAGGAAGCATAGCTGCTCAACCTTCTTAGCTTTTTCTATATGAGCTTCTTTGTCCACTTCCCTTTAATTTCCATCATTATCTAATCAATTAGGCTTTGCATGAAGTTTCAGGTTCTTTTTGTAATTGTCTACTTCCGGAAAGCATTCAAATTAGTGCAGTTAGACATCTTCCTGACCATCCAGCATATTCTGGTGAGTGGGCCTATGTACCATATTCCTGTTGCTTGCTAAAATTGAAATTTCAAAACTTTGTACATGTTTTTTGTCTTCTTGCATGAACTATTCAATATTATGAGCGTTGTGTTTAATTCATATCATTTTGTAAAGACATGCTATTTATGGCTTTCAAAAAAATTTAATACATGGGATGGGACCACAAGGGAACATTATCCTAAACTCCAATCCTGACTTGGTGAGTTTTGAACTTTCAACCTGTTGGTTGTAGTGGAGGGTATTAAAGTTGTTAAATCTTGACATCGAGTGAAAACAAAGATTAAGGACGATTTATGTACAAGAATTGATTCATAACTCAATGCCTTGAGCTTTTAGATGAAGATATAGTGCTTCTCTTGTATGTAAACCACTCTTTATCTCCAAAATAAAGATCAATAAAAATTCAATATGGTAATATATGATCCATTTGTGGGCGTTGCCAATCAGCAAGTTTTTGGGTTGAATGATTTCTTAATATGCTATCAGAGTTGTTCCTATTTTGATGATGAGTCTTCCCGCATATGTATATTCCTGTGGGCATCCGCAGATGTCCATCCCTGCAAATTTCAAGTACTAGATGTTTATTCCTAGGTGTGAAGGAGTGTATTAAAGTTGTTAAATTCTGATAGCAACTGGAAACAACGATTAAGAATGGTTTGTGTACAAGAGTTTGAGGCAATGGTTGAGGATATAGTGCTTCTCTTGTACATAAACCACTCTTCCTTTTGAAAATGTAGATTAATGAAATTTCAACTGAGGGAGCTTATCATTAATTTATACCTCCATCCTCTTTATTATGAACTTCATTTGCACTTCCTTAATAATTGTAATAATCAGTAAGGGAAGGCTTAACTTCCTAGTTGCATAATTTTTATTTAGCTTGCAAATGTTGTTAGTACCTTTTAAGTGGTGAATACCAGGCATATAGTTCTGCATTCTATGGGTCAACATGTTCGAGCTCATAGGAACTGTTTTATCTTTGTAAGTTGTCACTCATTTCAAACAACTGCGATGATGTAGCAGATTCAGTCATCACATGATGTTGACCTTTTCTGCCAGTGACTATTCCTACAACACACAGTTTTGGAAATTAGCTGGATATATGGCTGTTTTCTCACACTAAACTGATCGTTACTATGGGTATATTTTGCTTCATCTTGTTACTGTTCCCTGGTAGCTACTAAAACCCTGATACCAATCCATGCCCAGCTTTAATGGCTAGTATGCAATATCTCATTTGCCCCCAAGTGTTTCTTTTCATCTATTTCTCTCTCTCTCTTTGTTCCCTTCAAGGCCGCAACAATGGCAGGATTTGTCTGAAGAGTCTTTGCATTTATGAAGAAGTTGGGTTTGGCGATGGAATCCCCCAATGGGACCTTTACTTTATTTCAATTTTTGTATATTAGTCTCCTCTTCAATATCTTAGTTCTCTTTCTCTGTTTGTTCTGCTGTTTTCTGTGATTTTATTCAACGCCGTGGGTGCACAACATCATGGGTTCTGTATTGGATTCTACTTATCTTGTTGCAATGTCGTTATTGTTTCAGATGATGATGATGGATCAATGTCATTTGCATCATCTGTATCAGCAGGAAGTGAGCAAGAGGATGCAGATCACCATTTGCTTACTACACCGAATGGTGATGTTGCTTTCTTAAAGGAAAAACCCGTGAGGTTAGCAAGGGAGCTTCTGTAAAAAAAACACGAGTCTTTCCATGTTGGCTGTTTCTGTTGTATGTAATTTAGAATGCAATTGTCAGTGCGTCAGTGAGTTTGTCTTGGTTCAATTATTTGGATGGTTTCAAATCCTTGATACCTTCCATTTTTTTTTTAATGAAAGAATTGAATTGTTGTACTGCTTTTACCTATAGTCTTGTCTTGTAATGTTAGTGTATAAATAGCTTATATTGATTGTTTGCAGAACATGGATCTGGTGCGTTATCTTATGTTCTACATTTCACCTTAACATTTTTGTTTGAAAATGGCAGCAGGGATAAAATCTTGAATTTCAGATACTCCATATGTTCACTTTTATTTTCTTGAGAAACAAAAGGAATATATTGGAAAAATAGAGCTCCCATCAAGAATACAATCTTACAGGAAAGGCCACTCACTGTAAATTCTACAAGTAAAAGAGGAAGGAGGACTTCGCATGAACCAAACAAGGAAAGCATTGAGTAGCAGCTTAGTTAGTTGCAACAACCAAGTTAGGGCTTAGTCTTAGAATTAAGTCAGTTTACTAGTATAAAGGACGTTTAGTGTCTCGAAAGTCCCATTTACTAGCAATGCTACTCATATTGAAGGTGAGCTGATGGATCAACAGGTGTTTTCTTATTCAGCTTCGGAAATTTCGGAGTTCCTTTCCTTTCAGAATACATAAACTAAGCTACTAAAGGATTTTTTTTTTTTGGTAAGTTACTAAAGGAAATTTTAACTATAACATACTCTCCTTTCATATGATGACTTTTAAGTTTCATTTACTCATAAAAATTTTAAATTGGAAATGTCAGATTTAAATTTCCGTTGTAGGGGTTTGAATTTTTTCTCTAAATGTAATGCTGCATGGACGCATCAATTTTTTAAATAATGATATATTGATTCTTTCAAGAAACGACGTTTAGTTTATTGTTATTCAGCTGTATCTTACTTGACTGATTTAAGAATTTTATGACATGTTAGATTTGTAACTTAATTTGATACATTTATTAGCTTTTGAACTGTAATAAATGTGTTCAAATAAAAGTATATCATCTTTAGTAGGCTGAAAATTATTTTTTTGTGTTTTCTTATACAAATGTAATTCAATTTCAACTAAGATTTTATATGTTTGAATATAATAGTTAAATTTTAATTAATGAATAAATAATATTTAATTCAAAATTGAAAATGCTAAATTATTTATGATTGTAATCTCCAGTGTTTTTAACCTTTTCGCCTCATTAATGGAAGTTGAACAGAACTTCCGGGGTCGAGTTTATGTAAAAGTATCCGTTGTATGCAAATTTACATACGCCCCAACTTTCAAATGATTTGTTTATATTTCGCCTTTGAATCCTGACTAGTTTCAATAATGATTCTTTTGTACCATTCAATTGGAAGATTAGTGTTTTTTTTTTGGTAAAAAAGCGGGCCGAAGCCTAATGAAAAGAACTACAAATGAGTAACACGGGGGAGAGAAACTCCCACTTGGTCAACGAACAGAAATGGAGAAAGGCCCGCAACCGGGACGGGCAACCAGTGCACTCCCATGGGGAGGCCAAAGCCATAGTTTGCAAGCCAATCGGCACAACGATTACCCTCACGGTATATATGACGCACTCGCACCTCCCAATTGCGAGAGAGGAGCTCACGAATAGCACGAATTAAGGCATTGAGCACCGAACGTGTTTCAGAAGAGATGAGAGAGACAACTAAGGTCGAATCCACAGAAAGCTCGATACGCGTATAGCCAAACGCCCAGGCGAGTTGAAGCCCATAAAAGACAGCCCATAGTTCAGCAAGCCACGCCGAACAAAAGCCAACATTGGCACCAAAGCCAACTAGCTACCTACCACATTCATCTCTAATGAGACCGCCCGCTGTTGCCGGGTCGGGATTACCACGAGAAGAACCATCAGTAGCTAAATTAACCCAACCGTCCCGGGGAGGTTGCCAACTAACCTCAATGATCTGTGATCCCCTATGAGCAAAAGGAGGAGCACCATTACGGTAGAGGGGAAAGGCCGTGCAAATGTCGTGAACATAGGACAATATTTCCTGAGGAGAATGTGGCTTCGACGAGGCTGGGTCAAAGCACCTTTCATTCCTCCATTCCCAAAGTTTTGAATGGACCACACCAAAGAGAAGGGGCCATGGGGGGACACCGTGAAGTCCATCAGGATTCGACAGATTACGCTCCAGCCAATGCTGAAAAGAACTGGCTTAGAAAGCCGGCTGTAGTTTGCTCCCAACAAATGTATTCCACACCTGTCGAGCCCGCCAACAATCCCGAAAGACATGGGTTAGAGTTTCGACATGAGTCGGGCAGTCAGAACACACAGGAGAATCAGTGAGAGCGAATCGGAACTGTCGGTCATTTGTCAGAAGTCGGGCTTTCGCAAGTAACCAGAGGTGAGTTTGAATACGAGAGGGGCCCGTCCACTCCCAAATCAGCTTCCAAATTTGCTCCCCAGGCAACCATAAATGCTCCTGGATAAGGCTGTAGGCCGACCTAGTAGTGAAGTAGCCACAAGGTTCCAACGACCAACAAATACGATCCGCCCCCTGAGAATTGTTAGGTGGAAAGGTGGCCGCAATTTTCAACAATACATTCGATGGCAGATACATACCAAACTCATCCCAGGACCAATCGCCAGCGGCAGTAACAAAATCACACACCCTCTTCTCGAGTTGCCCCTTAGGGATCGCAACAATGGAGTAGGAAATTAAGGGCCCAGTAACACCCTGTACCCACTTATCAGACCAAAACCGAACAAGTTGTCCATCACCGACCGACCAAACAAACCCGGCCAGCAACCGGGGGAATTGGGAGCAGATGCTACGCCAGAGCGGAGACGACCCGGGTTTCGCGACCAAATTTGAGGAAGGGGTCGTACCCAACTTGTATTTGGCATGAAGCACTTGATTACACAGTTTTCCGGGCTCCTGGATAAGAGACCAGCCCAATTTCATGTGAATAGCTGTATTCATCGCTCCCAAGTTTTTTAACCCGAGCCCCCCAACACGTCTTGGACGACACACCTGGTTCCAAGACACTAAATGCATTCGGCGTTTGTCCCTCGTTTTACCCCACAAGAACTTGTTGCAACAGCTATCGATCGCAGCAAGTATTCCTTTAGGCAGCGTTGCCGTTTGCATGGTATAGAGGGGGAGAGCGCCTAACACCGATTGACAGAGTGTCAAGCGACCAGCCATGGATAACCCTTCAGCCTTCCATCCTGCCAGTCGAGCTTGCACTTTGTGCAAAACATGAGAATAAGTAGTTTTGGTCACCCGTTGGTGGAGAAGAGGCACTCCAAGGTACATACCAAGATCCTTCGTTAGAACAAATCCCGACAGTCTAGCAAGATTACCACAGACATCGGAGGGCACGTTAGGAGAGAAAAAGACTTTCGTTTTGTTACTACTCAGACGTTGCCCCGAAGCCGAACAAAAGAGCTCCATACACTCCAGGATTTCCCGTAATTGAGCTTCGAACGCCTCCGAAAAGAGCACCATGTTATCAGCGAAGCATAGGTGAGAAATCCATAGACCATCCCTGCCAACTCGAAATGGCTTCCACCTACTAGTACCCACCCTAGTCTCAATGAGTTGTGATAACTGGTCTAAACACAGAACAAATATGTAGGGGGACAAGGGATCCCCTTGCCGAAGACCCTGACTAGGTTAAAACTTCGAAGTTGGCTGACCATTCCAGAGTATCTTCATTTTGGTCGTTCGAATACAACTCATGATTAAGCTGATCAAAGGGACAGGGAACTCGGCATCATGAAGAGTTTCCTGGATGAAACTCCAGCTTAAACGGTCATAGGCCTTTTCTAAATCGACTTTAATAGCCATATAACCCCTTTTACCTCGCAACCGGCGCATGGAATGCACAATTTCTTGTGCGACAATAATGTTGTCCGAAATTTGCCTCCCGGGAAAGAAGTTGCTCTAGCATGGACTTATAAGGGAGGGGAGGCAGACTTTCATACGCTGAACTATAATCTTCGTGATGATCTTATAAGGCACGTTGCATAAACTTATGGGGCGAAATTGAGAAACCAGCTCGGGATTGTCAACTTTCGGAATCAAAGTAATGTAGGTATCATTCAATTCCTGAAGAAGGGAAGGGTCTGCAAAAACCCGCTGGATCATCGAGACCACACTAGAGTGAACCTGCTGCCAGTGTGTCTGATAAAAATGGGCGTGAAATCCGTCCGGCCTCGGAGCTTTATGCGCTCCCAACAGAAACAAGGCTCGATGGACTTCAGTGGTCGACACCAGCCTGCACATAGAACACCAAAGGTCCCCTGGAACTTGCGGAAAGCATCCCTGAATAGGATATAGTGGACGGGACCCCACTTCTTCTCGGAATAAAGATTGATAATAATCCACCACATGGCGCTTTAACTCAGACTGTTCATCAATCCAGCAGCCATTATGATTGCGCAGAGCCTCAACCCGGTTACGCTTCCGTCGGACCATAGTAGCCGCATGGCAGTAACGAGTATTACGATCGCCCAGGTATAAGCAATCCTTCCGCGACTTTTGAAACCAATGCAACTCCTCCTGGCGGGAAATCAGAGGATACTCCGCCTGAAGCTTCCCTTCTAAACATCGTAAAAAAGTGTTACCGCGCTCCATCAGCGCTCGTTGGACGCCCCCAAGCCTGGCTAATAATCGGCGCTTCTGACAAAAAATGTGACTAAACACAGTAGTATTCCAGGCCAGCAGAGACGTTTGCCAACGGGACAGCATATGAGGGAGCAAGATTGAATTATCCCAATGCGTGTCGAGAAGCTGGGGATATTCGGGATGAGTAGTCCAGGCCAGCTCAAAACGAAAGGGCCTAGCAGTACCCGGTCGGAGCTGAGTGGAGTCCAGACTAATGAGAATAGGGTGGTGGTCAGAACGAATGCGGGGTAGGTGTCGGATAGAAGTCGACGGGAAAGCTGAGAGCCAAGCCACATTGCCAAATGCACGATCTAACCTTTCAAACACTCGACCATAGCTACGACTCTCATGGCCTCGCTAGGTATATTTGGGGCCGCTGAATCCCAGGTCCACTAACTTGCACCCGGAGACCCAGTGTTGAAATCTTCGACTCCGGCGGAAATCAAAAGGCGCGCCTCCCCATTTTTCCTCGGGACCCAACATCTCATTGAAATCACCGGCGAGAAGCCAAGGACTAGAGATCGTCTCCGCATAGTCCGATAGTAATGTAAAGAGCGGAGTCTTATATACAGGATTAGGGTGGGCATAAACAAACGTACAGAACCAAGTGGACCCGTCATGGCGGGAAAATTGAGTATGGATAAACCCGCGACCACTCTGTACCATAGTGACCTGATCTTGCGAGGACTTCCAGAGAAACCATAAACCACCAGAAAATCCCTGGGCATCCACACGGTGGATGTTAGTAAATCCCAGCATCTTAGTCACACGGGCAGCACGGGAACCACTAATTTTAGGTTTGGCGATGACTACCGCATCCACCTTATGAAGACAAACCAGGTCCTTCAAGGTCGCTCGAAACTCCATATTTGCTGCACCCCTACAGTTCCAATAAATGAACTTAATCATCAATGTGGAGTAAGAAGGTCACGCTAATACGTGGAAGGAGACTCAGGCCCACCGATCATCACGCCGTCATCAATTTGACCATCCCGAAAGGCCGCCGGGGACTCTTGCGTTTCCAGGACACATGTTAAAGCCAACATGCCATCCACTGCCGAACATAAATGTACCACCCGAGGCTCCTCAGACCCCGAGTCAGGAGGGTCAGGGGGATGTGGGAGGATCAAAGTCGGGGGGAGGGGAGAATGAGCAGTAGAGTCGTACTGAACAGGAAGGTCCGGAACCGGAGCCCTCTCGTCCAATTGCATGGGTTAGGCGCCAGTAACAGGGGACATGGCCTGGGGAGACAAATGAGAGGATACTATCTGCTCTGGAACGTTAACCTCACTCTGCATGGCGCAGAAATCGAGCCCCTCACATCATGGTGACGTGCGACATCATCAGCGTGATGAACCCTAGCAGGTGAACAAACTACCAGACCCTCCACACCCGGCACAGGGGTGGGCTGCGTGCGTGGGCTTCCAGGGCCCAGCCCCTTCGACCTACTAGTGGGAGCCATATCAAGGGTGCCACGGCGCAAATTGGGGCGGGAAGGTTGATGACGCGAAAGGACTGGTCCAACTAGATGATTCGCAGTAGGGGGAGGGGCGTCGGCATCACGCTTCCCCTCCGTTAGTGGATGGAAGCGGGTTCCCAGGCGTAGTTGGCCTTTCCAAAAGGACCCATCATATCACCCGCCTCCCCTACAGCATGGGGATCATGGGCCTGTCCTCCTCGGGTAGAGTGCTTGCCTCGGGTTGCAGGAGGACGGTAGCGTCCACGCCGAGGTTTTTACGCCAACATCCACGACCCATAGCTTTCCACAATTTTAGGCCTAATAGCTGTCTCCACCGGCGGCACTGGGACCGTCTCTGGGGGTACTGGGATCGGAACCTGATCACAGTGCGATTCGGTAGGGAACGCCGGAGCCTCCACTGCCAGCGAAGTAACCGGGCAAGCCTCATGGCGATGTCCATATGTACCGCAGCCAAAGCACACTAAATGCAGACCTTCATACTCGACTCGCCAGATTTTCCGCTTCATACGAAACTTTGAAATCAGTGGTTGGCGCAAATCCACTTCCACACTTATACGGGCAAACTTAGCACGAGAACTAGCCGCGGTACTCCCATCCATCCGCATTGTCTTTCCAATCTTGTTCCCAATCCTGGTAAGTATGAGACTATCATAATATTCCACCGGTAAATTAGGTATCCGAATCCAAACTGTGGCCTTATCAATGGATACCGCAAAGGGATCAAAGTTCGGGCGCCATTTCATAACCGTCAAGATATGATCCGCCACCATCCACGGGCCACCTTCTAACACAATACGAAAATCCTCCAGGCAGTGAAACTTAACTAGGTAGAAATCGTTGCCCATATCAGCCAAGACTACATCACACTGAAGCTTCCACTGCCGCTTGAGAGACACCACCAGAAAGCGGTAACTAATGCGACGCCCAAGTACCTTGACAATTAGCATATTAGACCACGCACTGCGAATACGCAGTTTGTCAGTCGACGTGAGATGCACCGTAGGACACTCGGGGTCATCAGGTTCGTCAACATCGGAATCATCCTCCGAGACTGCCTCAGGTAGCTCCTCCCTGGGCCCACTCACATCAGAAACACAACCCAGCACGGAGTCCCGATATAACCCTTTCCGTTTCGATTCAGCTCTGTCCCCTATCTCCACATCCCGACCATCCTCCTCAGAGGGGCCAGCATCCGTACGCTTGACTTTCTTGCTGCTTCGGACAAGGTTATCGACCTCGTCCACAGACGCCTCCCCCGGATCGGAAGCCATTTAGGAAGCTTTTAATTGATTGCAATAGTTTATAAACTTGTGGTTGAGGAAATATTAGCAAGAATGTGGTCAGCAAGCATTAAGTTGAATGCAAGTATAAAAGCTGATAATATGCTGGCTTGCTGAAACAAAGTTGTTTTAAAGGATAGGATTAGACAGAACAGAGAATCCCTCTCTGAGGAGACTTTGATAAAAGAAGCCATGGATTGGACACGACCTGTGATGAAAAGTGATCTTGGAAGTGATTGAAGACGATTTTCATATGTCTAGTACATCTTTCTTTTATTCTTCTTATATGGTTATTATCAATGATTTTAAAATTAAACCGGATCAGTCAATTGGACCGAAATAAACACAAATTGTCCTAGTTCAATCTGGTTTGTATTTATAACTTTTTAAAAAAAATCGGTTAGTTTAATAATAAATTAGTCAATTTTTGAAAAAGTTTTAAAGATCGGCTAACTAAACCTTTAGGTTATATTTACTTAGATGTATGATTTTTAATAAAATGAAATATAATAAAATAAAATGAAATAACTTATAATAAAATAAAATATAAATAAATATAATATTAAAAATTATTATTTAAAAAGGATGGACAAATTTATAATATAATATAATGAAATGTTAATTAAATGAAAGCTTTATAATGTAAAGTTATTTATCATTTTATATTGCATCCTAAACTTTAAATTAAAGAATTGTCATTTTTATTATTTAGAATAAAATATCATGTAATAAAAAAATCTCTTCTTTTATTTTATTCCATTATAAATCTTTCTCATAAATAATAAAATAATGTTCCATTCTATTTCTCTTTATTCCCAAATCCACGACCAAACGGATTCTTAACCATCAGAAAAGTCATCTTATAGATAGCTTTAATATTTTGATCAAGTAGTACTTCTCTCTAAGTTATTTAGCTTAAGTAGTTTTTTACTTAGCCTATTTGCTGTGATTTATTCTTATATTTATCTTTTTTTGTCCTGATTTTTTATATTTATTTATGTGTTTTATCTTGCACTATTAATCTTTATCATGTTTTATATATATTGTATTATATAATTTTATATGTTTAGTTATATGTATTTATTGATATTTTATATTATTATTAATTTGCTATAGTGAGTCCATCGGAAACTTCTTCTATATCATATAGAGGTAAAACTTTATACTATTAAACCTTCATAAATCTTACATTTTAACGGGACTCTCACTAGATGTTGTTGTTGTTATTTTATTTTTAATAAAATGTAATAATTTATTTATTTAAAATTTTAACGTATATATTAACATGAACGAGTCCAATTCATATGATCACTTCATATCAACAAAATTAAAAGAATTAACCGAATTAATATCTAGGTTATATTTACAACAAATTGAAATTTGTAATATTTAATTAATATTTGTATACTTTTAACTAGAAAATTTTAAATACAGAGTATAATTTACTCAAGAATTTATATATTTGAGCAGTTCATACTTATGGTTTCAACTTCAAATTGCCAATTCAGTCAATTTTCAAATTGACATCATAATTTGTTAAAAAGGAAAAAAAAATCATACCTATTTGATGTCCATCATCATGCACACGATAATTGATAGGTTATTAATTGAAATATTATTTTGGGATATTGTTAGATCACATTGAATGGATATTTTTCTGATTGTGATATTTTTATATTATTTTTAAAAATTAGGAGATGTGGAGTTGTTTTAGAGAAGAGAAACTAAAATTGACTAAAGTAGATAAAAATTGTAAGAGAAATTTTAAAAGCCACGATGACAGGGTAGCCATCAGTGACTACGAGAACGTGACCATGCGAATGAGCTGAAATTATATTTAATTTTATTAGATTATATTTAAATAAAATTGAATTATATTTAATTCGACCAAAATTTTTTATTAGATTTATATAATTCGATACAGGATTTACTTGAATCATCGAATAATTAAGATATTGACTTATTAAAATATCGTCGTTTAAGAATTAATTAGATTGATTTTAAGCTAAATCAAGTCAATTTTTCTAAATTTAAACTTGGTTAAAAAGTTTAATTAATTAAAATTTTTTCTATTAATTCAAGTCAATTAAGTCGTTCTGCATGTTTCTCTTAATTCACACTTAATATTTCTTGGAAAAGATGTTACTTGTTTAGGTTATTGTGACATTAGCGATGAGGCCTTTGATGATGTATTTTGGGAGAAATTGATAAAACAAGTTTCCAAGATACATCTAATGGAGGAGAAAAAAATGAATCGCCACTTAACTTGAATCTTCAGGCTTCACATCTTTTCTTATAGAATTTGATTACCCAAATCCAATTCAACCTATTACAAAGTTTCAATTTAATTTCTTTTAATAATTTTTGTTTGATTAATTTTTATAAATTGATTGATTTTTATTAAGTAAAATAAACTAGTTAATTTTTATTTAACAATTTTTGTCTTAATTAAACTTTAACTTTTTCGATGGATAAAGATAATGTTCTTCTTTAATTTTATTAAAAAATTAATTTTGTTTATTCTTTATTATATACTGATTTTATAATAGTTTAATATCAGTTGAATTTTTAAACTTTAAATATTTTATTTTATCAATTTAATTCTTAAACATCTTATTTTTACCAATTTAATTTTCAGTATGATTTTTAATTAAGACACTGTAATCAAGTTAAGTTGAAATATGTTTTTTAATTTGAATCCAACTTGAGATCTATTAAACTTAAGTTATTTAAGATGAGTTAAATTTGAATGGTCAAAAAATTGTTATTTTATTAAAATAACATTATTATGAGAATTAGTTAAATCGAATTAATTATATTGTATTGTAAATTTTTATTATATTTTTAATTTTAATTAATTATTTCTTAGTCTTCATGCATCAATCATCTAGATTGCCCTCATATTAACGCAATGGGAGGTGTCAGTCAAAATATAAATCAAATTTTGCTTCTTCAAAGATCTCATAGAGATTTACCATTTGTGGAAATTCCAATACTTTGATGAGAATGACTCATGTCTGAGGAGACTTTGATAAAAGAAGCCATGGATTGGACACGACGTGTGATGAAAAGTGATCTTGGAAGTGATTGAAGGCGACTTTCATATGTCTAGTAAATCTTTCTTTTATTCTTCTTATATAGTTATTATCAATGATTTTAAAATCGAACGGATCAGTCAATTGGACCGAAATAAACACAAATTGTCCTACTTCAATTTGGTTTGTATTTATAACTTTTTTAAAAATGTCGGTTAGTTTAATAATAAATTAGTCAATTTTTTAAAAAGATCAGACGATTTTTTTAAAGATCGGCTAACTAAACCCTTAGGTTATATTTACTTGGATGTAAAATTTCTAATAAAATAAAATAAAATTAAATTAAATGAAATAACTTATAATAAAATAAAATATAAATAAATATAATATTAAAAAATTATTATTTAAAAAGAATGGACAAATTTATAATAAAATATTAATTAAATGAAAGATTTATAATGTAAAATTATTTATCATTTTACATTTCATCCTAAATTTTAAATTAATTTTTTTTATTTTTTTTATTTAGAATAAAATAACATATAATAAAAAAAACTCTTTTCTTATAAATCTTTCTCTTAAATAATAAAATAATTTTCCATTCTATTTCGCTCTGTTACCAAATCCACGACCAAACGGATTCTTAACCATCAGAAAAGTTATCTTTTAAAATACGTGGGACACATAAGCATCGAAAGATTCTTCCTCTCTGCAAAGCCAGCTTTGCACGCCAAACCATGCAGGTACTTGTCATTGTTATTGTCAATCTCCGTATTTAACGTTGCTTTTAATTAGCGTCTCCGGTAATTAGAGACGGAACGAAACAAAAAATTAGAGGCGGAATGGAACAGAAATTAGGGATAATGAGGTATATGGTTTATGGTTTATGGTGGACAAAACAGAGAAAACTGTCTCCGTCTTCAGGACAGACGTGTTTGGTTGCAGGAGACAGAGACAGAAAATAGTGCAAATGACGAATATGCCCAAAGTCTTTAATATGATTAGTAAGATATAATTCAATGGTATTTTTATTATGAATGGTTTGTATTATTTTAAAAATTAACTAATAATAATAATAACAATTTCAAATTAATCACGAATAACAATAATAATAATTTTTTTGTTATTTTAACACTTAGAAAAATAAACACCAAACATAAAGAAGTGCAAAAAAATGTATAATAATAATAAATTTGAATAATAATGAATACAAATAGAGTAATAATAATAGTAATAATAATTAGACATAATAATTATTATGATTAGCAAAATGTATGATAACAACAATAATTTAATTAATAATAACAATAATGATTACAAAAGTATTGTTATTAATAATCATAATAATAATAAAAAATACAAATTGTATATTAGAGTTAATAATAACAATAACGAAAACAATATTATTGTTAATAATAATAATAATAAATCGAAAAGGTATAATACATTTAATAATAAGAATAATAATAATAATCGTAATAATAATGATATTAAGAAATATATTATAATAACATTCATAATAATAATTTTTGACCAATAATTCTAATATTAATATTAGTGATATTTAATACAAAATTAGTTAGAATATGGTCAACATACATGGAAAAACATCATCTAAGCATTCATAGAATTAATTACATCATAGGTTCAACATACATTCATATAATTAATTACATTATAGGTTCAACATAGATTTAAAAAAAACATCTAAGCATTACTGGAACTAATAACATAATTGGTTCATCATACATTAATCCCTTAAAATTTATTAATAATGTTTTGAACCATAATTCCCAACATTACGCCAATGGCTATGAGTGAAAATGCTAGAGCCCATGTCATGTTTGACTGCAAAGTTGGAACTTCGTGGACTTGTTCATTGGATGGTCGTGCGACGGGAGTTGTCATAGAGGAGGGTGCATTGGTGGTGGGGACAACGTCAACATTGCGTTGAGCCGGCCTATATGAGCCCCTGGCATAAGCAGCTTGTGCTTCATCCAATGTTCAAAACCCCTTGAAACGAGCATTCGGATATCCCTCAAAAACTAATTTTACATCATCCCAATTGGTAAAATTACCAACTTCACGTCCAACAAAGACCACATAAAAATTGTATCGAGCCATATTTTAGTACCTGAAAAGGAATCATATTATCATCATCCATACACGCTGGAACATGACATACATTAAATAGTAAGTAAACCAACCATTCATAAGATAATTGTTAAAACATACGTCATTCAAGAGGACATGTTCCCAGTTTCATCAGCATACAAATTAAGAAAGTATACAGCATGTCATATGTTTGAATCTAAAAGGCTTCTAACATAGGACTGTTTTATCTGTGGTGGTAAACCCCAATAAATATTCCTTAATTCAGCATGCCTCCCGAATATCATTCTAGCCCTAACAATTTCGTCAACGGGGAAGCCAAAATTGACAAGCTCTTCACCCAACTTAGCTCCTTGCATTCCTGCAATGGCGTTCGCAATCACCTTAGCATTCTCTTTGCTTGTTTCAATGGCATGAGCAAATGATTCTGTAAGACTTGCCAGCGCTTCACTATCCCGCATCTTCCATTTCGCTTTGTTTTGTTGATTCCTGCAGTGTTGCTGGAAGATGCAACGGAACCGAAGACATGGGCTGAAGTAGTCGGAGGAGGAGTTGTTTCTAGGGCTGGTTGATCAAAAGGGTCATCAAAGGTAGGTTCGGGCGCTGGTGCTTCGCCTTCTGTTTCACCCTCATCAGGAAAGACAATAGCATCAACAACATTCGCAGCCCTGGCCCCAGTGGCCCTGTTCCGCCCAAACACAAATTCAAGTATAGGGTAAAGCGGGAATGGCTTGCCAGGAGTGTAGTACTTGTT
>JANITX010000005.1:23260909-23276814 GCA_027564395.1 Erythroxylum ulei
CTTCTTTCAATCTTTCATTCTTTTTATGCATTTTCACCCATTTTTCATACAAAGCCTTGTAATCCTCGTAAATATCCCCATTTTTATCATCAAGAGAACTTTTGTCACTGTCATAGTCTGATATTGAATCCCAAGCCGAACTGATTTCTAAATTTTCAAACTTTCTCCCTATTCTGCTGTCAGTTACTTCCTTCTCAGTTACTGTTAAACAAATAACTGGACTTTTGCTGTGTAATGCAACCAACACAGCACTATTCGTTAATTCTTCTTTGCTATCGTATTCACTCTTAGAATCATTCTCAATCTAGGTGCTTGTGAAAGACTTTCCTTTTCTCTTCTTCAAAGTATTAGCACATTCGGATTCGATGTGTCCGAAACCTTGACATTCACGACATTGAATTATCTTTACCTTTTTTTCTCCCTTTTGAGTTTTGGCTTGTTTGAAGTTGTTGTTCAATGAGCTCTCGACTTTTTGCCTAAACTCGGATCTATCCTTTTTCACTCTCTTCAACTAATTATTAAACTCTCTTGTTAATAGCTCCACATCCTCATTCTCGTCGGATTCATCTTCTATATCATTCACAATTTTTTCAGTTTTCATCTGTAGTGCCAATCCTTTGCTTCTTTCTTGCTTAACTCTTAAAAGATTCATCTCGAAGTTTGTAAGGATTCCAATAACTTTTTCCAATGACAGATTATCAATGTCGTGAGCCTTCTCTATTGCTGCAATTTTTGGAATAAACCTTGGAGGTAGCGATCTCAACGTTTTCTTAACTAATTTCATGTTGGAGTATTTCTTCCCCAATTGATCAACTTGATTGGCTATATTTCTCAATCTTTCATGAAAATCTCCAATATTCTCATTCTCATCCATCTTCAGCTCTTCAAACTGAACAGCTAATATCTGTAGTTTTGACGATATCACAGATTTAGACAATTCATGAATAATCTGCAACATGTCCCACGCTTCTTTTGCTGTTTCACATGCTGAAATCATTGAGAAGCGTCATTCGTCAATAGCACTGAATATCGCATGTATTGCTTGTGAATTTCCCAGTGCACTTTCTTCTTCCACTCTTGTCCATTCAGACGGATCTTTCTGAGCTGCCTCTCCTTTATCATCAAGGATCATTGGATGCGTCCAACCGTGTACTACTGAATGCCAGGCTCTCGTGCTCTGAGCTTGAATAAAGAATTTCATTTGAGATTTATATGATGGATAATTTGATCTATCCAATAGTGGTGGTCTGGTGATTAATGCACCCTCTCTTGTAGCTATGTCTGCGAATCTAGGATCTGCACCAACTTGCTACCAAGTTCTGAATCGGTGACCTTGCTCTGATACCAATTCAAAAATCGAAGAGGGTTAATTATTTAGCAAACTTTCTGCAAATTTCCTTGGCACCAATAATGTTGGGTCTGTGGGTTGTAATTACAGGGCTTGGATCCCCCCACCCACCCAACCACAACCTTGCCAGGTATTGTCCTCTTTGGTCAAGGGTGAGGCCACAACTCGAACCCAAGACCTCAAGGTTTTGTTGCATTCTTGCTGCACGCCTCTTACCATTGAGCCACGACAATACTGATTTGTGTTGGATGCCGCGGTATCACCCGCAAACACACGCCAGGGTATCACCCCCAAACACCTACGGGTGGGGTGTGAGGTCCAACAACTTATGTCTTGATTCCTTTATTACTCACCTAGCTATTAATCTCAATTTGTTTGATATAACTAACTTTAATATGCATACAGCCCGTGAGATGGAATCGCTAGATAGGGCTTGTTTGAGCAAGATGAGATTGCTCGAGAAACAAAAGAGAACATCTCATTTTGTATAGCATTATCCCTCTGACAAGGTTCATTATCAAATCAACAAGAGGATTACGATGTTCCATAACCTTCATATCTTCTGATCCCCATCAATTTGACATGAGATTCATTTTTTACAAAGAGGTTAGAACATAAAATTTCTAAACTAGTGAGGAATTTGGATGTTCTACTCTAATTCATGAGGGTGATACCTCCATGTCCATCAACATTATAATACATTTCATTTCAGATGCTCATAACTTAGGGGAGTCTTCTATCTTGTGCTTTGTTTTATGTTCCTTATTTTTATAGAATGTGAGCATATGTTGCATACATTTGGGACAATGTATGATTTAGATGTGCGGGGAGCAAGAGTATAGACTATGATGAACTTTGTGATGTATACTTCGACTCAAGAATACTATGATTCATATGTTGATTATTCCTCTTGGTAACCTAAATTTTTGTATTGTTGTTTAGAAATAATCCCTAAGTTAGGATAAATTTTTAGTTTGAGTTTTAATGAATGAAAGAGACAAACATGATTAGTATTTTTCATTAAATTACTTTATCTCATTAGTTTTGTTAAATAAAAATGTTTAAGACTTGATGCATTTTGACATTTATTTGAACTTTTGAATCTAAGTGCATTCATCACATTTGTGCTAATATACGTTTCTTTGTGGTGTGTGTTATCAAACTTAACTTGTTTATACTAAAATTTGCTTTTGAATACACTTTGAGACCATATTAATGGTGATTTTATGCATAAAGATGATAAGGGCATTTAGGATAACCATTTTTTACTTAAGAAAACCTATTAATTTTTACCCCTAAAAAATAAATTTGAGCTTTGACCTTTCTTTTCTTGTATACTAACTTTGTTATAAGCCACTTTTACCTTTCTTTTCATTGATGTACTTAATAATTTTGAGACCCGAAATTGAAATAATTGTATAAAGCTTATTTGCATAGGATTTTGACTATTTTCATGAAAGTAGATCAGTTTATTCAAGTTGCATTGTTTTGATTTTCATGTTTTATAGAATGAGGGAGAAGTAAAAAAATTCCTCTTTGATGTTCTTCTTAAAAAACAAAAAGCATAAAAAAGAAAAAAATGAGGAGGTAATTGAAAAGGATGCTATTCGAATCAAGTGAATTTTAGGATTGATTTGAGTTAATACTTGTGTGGATAAGTTTGTATGGCTCCCTTCAATTTAATTAATAACTTAAAAATTAATGTCATACTTTACTTAAACCACATTATAACCCTTATCAAGTCCCTTTAAGTTATGCATTGAATTCATTTTTATTAAGTGGTAGATATTAATGAGCAAGCTTATTAAAATAATTCGTTATGTTTTGATTTGAGAGCTTAATAAACCCTAAACACTTTGAGTATATAGGTTGAAATCCATGAGAGAGTGTCAAATCTTATTTTATTTGATTTTGATGGAATTGATAAGATATTATATTTTCATTCTAAAATATGTGTCTTATGAGTGTTTGTCCTCTTAATTGTTATTTTAACTTAAACCTTTAATGTGTATTAGCTTTTGAGATTTTTGAATAACATGAAAAAAGAGGAGAGGTTATTACGAGGATGATTGATGTATTGAATTAATGTATGCTTAAGGAAAAGCATGAGTCCATTGTAGGAGAATTTGATAAGATGTTATTTGGTTATGTTAACTGGACCTACTCTTTTGTTTTAGATTAAATTTAGTGCTTAATTGACGAATTTAATATTATTTTTGTTTTAAGAGGTGACAAGTGGAGATTGCATTAATTGAAACATTATCTGTCAAAATCAAGAATTTTGGAAAAAGTTGACATATTGCTACAATAAATAATGCCAGATCACGCCCAATGCTAAATTTACCTTAACAATTTCAATTTAATTAGGAAACTTATTTTTATCCTTATTACATAGGGATTTGAATTTGTTTAGAAAGGAATTTCTACAAGATAAGAAGCTAGTTTTATGGGTAGGAAAAGGAGAGGAAAATGTTACATACACCTTCACCATAATTCTCTTTTCGTTTTCCCTTGTATTCTCTTTTAATCTTTCATCTTTCTATCTATTTTTGGTGTTGAAACAATAGTCATACGTGCTTAAATCTAAATAGTCCTATTCAAGAGGATTTAAAACTTTAGTTGTAACCTTGTAAAATTTTGTTATAAACGTAGATTTTATTTTAATACAAATATTTCTTGTTTTGTATTCTTTTTTATGAGTAATTAATATTGTTTAATTTGAAATTTTACTTTAACAATAATTATCCTATAACAACTCATGAATCTGTAATCTATAATTGTTATGAACAATTGGTACGAGAAGCAAATATGTTATTTATGAATTTACATATTTAACTTATGAGAAACAAGAAAATTAAATTAAATGGTTATAGTTATCTTAATTATTTAATTTAAAGTTTAGTATTTCATATTATACTTATTACTATCATTTAATTATTATAAAATGTCAATCGTACTCAATCAATTTATTATACGTTTTGGTTTGAATGCCAGGATTGGACCAATTAATTTAGAAAACTTTTAAGATTTATTATGATTATCCTAATAGATTTTGAACTAACTGTTTAAATTGTAAAAATTATTTTTTAAATCAATGATCAATCTTACAATTGAATGAGATATTTCTGAGAGTTAATTAAAATTGAATACCTTACTTTTTATATTCAGTTGATTTATTTAATTTTTTTGTTAGTTTTAATTAGTTAGTTAATTAATCATAAACCTCCATTTTATTTTGTCAATTAAAATTAAGAAACTAGTTTTTCATTTTATTGAGATTCGATCTAATCCTGCAATTATTATAAGAAATCAGCGTATCGAAATTAATTTTGAGGAATTTGATGGCACGTCTTGTAATTTTTGGTAAACTTTTATATCTCCCACTTGGTCGAAGGCGCAAAGCAAACTGGGCCAAATTGACGTTTAACAACATATCTACTCGATTTCATTGGTAGAAACAGTATCGTCTGTTTAATGTCGTTCGCCTGGAAAATAATAATAAAAAATGAAATATTATACCGAATTTAGGTGTACCAGACGGTAAGAGAAAAAATAGAATACTGTAGATAAAAAGTTGAGAGTAAAATAAAAATAATAATCTTAATCGTAAATTAAAAAAAAAAGAGTCATCTCTGCTTATTTCAACTTTAATAATGCAAGTCCCTCAAAGCACAAAACTATATTCGCGTCGTTGCTTTCATCGCTGTCGCTGCTCTATCGCCGTCGTCGTATTTGCCACCATGAACTGCTGTATGTTTGTCAATAATGTTTACATTGAGCAAAATATCATACAGGATGGGTGTTAAAGTTTCATAGTAAATAACAATGAAAAGATAAGATGATTCATAAACTCATGATATATAATTACTTAACTAAATTTCCTTAGAGATGTTAACATCTTACCATTTGTTTACGATATTTTGCATAAACCAACAGTTTTGAGTTTGTTGCTCAATCTTGAAAACAATGGATCCGGTTAAAAAGGAAGTGATGGTCTCAATTAGAATGCATGTTAAGATTTATGATAGAGAAACGGAAGCGGTGGGAGGGCCGTTCCCAGTGGCGGAGCCACAGTGGGAGCACTTGCCCCCGCTAGCTCTAAAAGATTTTACTTATAAAAATTATTATTTTAAATTTTAATGTTATAAAAAAAATAAAATTTTGCTATAATTAAAATTTTGCTCCCACTAAAAATAAAATTTTGCCCCCACTTAAAAAATTTTCTGGATCTGCCCCTGGCTGTTCCTATAGTTTTATAGATCCTGGACGAAATTTAAAAAAAGGTCCTCAATAAATCGATAATATACTTAAGTCTACATATTTGTATGAAACATAAATGATTCAATTTATAAGTTTACATGATTAACTAAATATTAAATTATTATAGCACTAACAAATAGCAAAATTTAATATCTAATATTAAAAAATAAAGAGTAAAAATATATTAAAAATTAGAAACTTTACTTTTAAATTATACTCAAAACTCAGAAGAAAGAATCATAAAATTTTTTCAACTAATTTTTGAGTTGAAGTACTTTAAATATATACATATATTGATGAAAATAAAAAATTAGAAGATAAAAATATACTTAAATATTTCAAGACTATTTATAAGCACAAGAATCACAAAATTACTTTTACTTAAAACGTTAAGTTATAACGTTAAAGTCATTACAGTAACGTTAAAGTCATTTAACGTTATAAGCAAAGACTTTTCTTTTATTGGTAGAGGGCCACACTCTCAAATTGGATTGAGCAATTAAATAAGTATTCCCTATAAGTGATAGACCAGAGTTAAAACTTAAAATATCACTGTGCATCACTTCTTATTTCTTAATAGTTTAGAGAGGGGGCTGCTAAAGTGGGCCCCCCTCTCATTGTGGGCCCTGGACGGGTGCCCTGCTGGCCCCTGCCCAAGGCTGGCACTGCTCACACCCAATGCACCAAGCATGTCTATTGTCTCCTTATCGACCTCAATCTGGTCAGTTTTAATGGCAGAGACATCGAGTCCATGCAACGCTCGCGCTCTTCTTCCTGAAGCTTAAGCGAGATTCCACGAACTGGGCCCTTTTGGATCCGTTTCATGAGGTGAGTGGAGAACCCTGAAATCTTGTTCCAAAGGCGCTTGGATGAAGAGGCAAAGGGTCATCGGTAATGGAGAAAATGGTGGGCGAGGAAGAGAGAGGTAGGTCTATAAGACCAGTTTCTCCTGGAGAGTCGTCGGCAACCGTGAGCCATAGAAGGGAAGAGTGAGGAGGGCGGAGAAGAAGAAAGAAACCAGAAGAAGAACGCGACAGAAGAAAGTAGCAAAATGGTGGGAAATAAAAACTTTTACATATTAATCGAACAAACAGCGACGTTTTTTTTAATAAAACGTGACTAATTCTATTTTGAAACGTTTTATTAGAAAAACGTCACAAGAAATCCAATAAATCTGTGACGTTTTATACAAATGTCGTAGAAAATTAGCTCTTTTTGTGACATTTTTTAAACGTCACAAAAAGACTGAACAATTATTGACGTTTTTTTTAAACGTCACGAATTGTATATATTTGTTTTAGTGTCAATTGCATTCACGAGGGCTTTAATAAAATGTGGATCAGCTGTAGATAACGTAAGTAGGTCATCTGCAAAAGCCAAACTACATATCTCCATTCTTTCTTATGAAGTATAAATCTCCTTTCTAAATTAATTATATGGGTTAATTACCAAAAAAAACCCAAATTTTCTTCAATTTTTCAATTATAACCCAAACTTTAAAAAGTAGCAATAAAATATCCAAACTTTCAATTTTTTTCAATTTGAGCATGAACTTCAAAAAGTGGCAATAAAATGCCCAAATCTTCAATTTTTTTCAATTCTATCCAGACATTAGTGTTTTTGTTAATTTTGCTGATATAGCTTACCACGTTTTCCAGAAACCTTAACTATTAATAAACATCAGTCAAAATTAATACAAAAAATTAAGATTAATAAAATGACGTCATTTAATAACATAATTAAAACGATGTTGCTGTTTAAAAATGACCTAAATTAGATTAAGTAGCTTTGGTGACCTTACACTTTGATTTTAGTTTTTCCTTCATTTTTAGTTTGCTCTGTCAACGCTCTCACCCTTCAATTTTCAGATTACAAAACCCCAACACCCTCATAATAAGAGCATCAGGAGAATGAACTAAAAATGAAAAGCTTACTGGTGTAGTACGTTGTAATGTGAAATTAGTTTGAGACTTTAGAAGAATAAACATAAAACAAAGGGTTAAGAGCATCGGGACAACAACAAATAACGTCATGCTAGAATTAAAGAAAATTGAAAGTTTGAGCATTTTATTATCATATTTTTAAGTTTGGGCTAGAATTGAAGTTTTTTGAAAATTTGGACATTTTATTGGTACATTTTAAAGCTCTAGTTATAATTGAAAATTTGACAAAATTTTGAACTTTTTTTTGATAATTAGCCCTAATTATATAGTTGGTGAGTCTCAATAGAAATTCTAAGGCAATAGCAAACAAATAAGTGATAGGGGATCACCTTGCCTTATTCCCCTTGCTCCTTTTATTAGCTTAGTTATAATAGCGTTGAACATAATATTGTAGAAAACTATTAAGACACATTGTTGTATCCAACATATAGCTACAAAACTAAATATCTCTAAGGTGTGGATGATGAAGCTCCAATTAATAGTATCAAAGGCCTTTTGAAGATCTACCTTAATTGTATAACATTAAAGGGATCTCTTCCTTTTATAATTCTTGCATAGTGAAAATATTATCCCCAATATTTTTGCCCTCAATGTAAGCACCCTGAAACCCATTAATTAATGGTTTGATGTTTTGCTTCAATCTTATTGCAAGAAGTTTATAGATGACCTTGTAAAAGAAATTGCAATATAATATGGGTTTAAATTCCCTCAATAATCTAGAACTTGGAGTTTTAGGAACAATAGTAACAAAGTTTTTGTTTGAAATCCTTTAATAGATACTCTCATTTGAAGAAACTTAAGACTGCTTTAATCATTATGTTCTCAATTAGATACCAAGATTTTTAAAATAATATGCCATTAAATCCATCTAGACTGGGAGATTTGTTTGGTTTAAAATTCAAAACCACTTTCTCCACATCTAAAGAGGAAAATGGAGATACCAAAGCATCAACCTTTTCCTAAGATAATCCATCCATAATGAAATACACGAGAAGAAGATTAGACGAAGAGGATTGTATTTTTGTTCCCAGTGTCTTAGAGAAATAATTAAAAGAAGTCATAAGGAGCTCTTCCTGAGACAAAACTACTAAATCATTATCAATATGTAGAGAGAAGATTCTATTTAAGTTCATATTAATTAGTAGAGAGTTGTGAAAAAAGGAAGTATTCCTAAATGTGATGGTCATTTCTTATACAAAAATTTCAAGACAACATTGATAAGTTAATTTCTACTAGAAAATGAAAGGGAATCGTTACACCATTTATAAAACATTTCTTTAATTGTAGAAATTAGAGGTAAGAAGATAGTATATATTAGTCTCTTTGTGCGAAATTGTGAGCCTTAGATATGTAAAAGGAAGCTAGTTCTTCTTGAGACTAGTTAGAGAAGAGATCCAAGGGGGATAAATGAGCAGCTGAAGAAGAAAGTAAGAAGTGACTTTTCTCCATATTGTTGATAAGCTAAAGAGAGGTTTGAACGTTTCAATTGTATTCATGAGGCTTTAATATAGTGTGGATCAGTTGCAGAGAACAGAAGTAGATCATTTGTAAAAGCCAAACTACATATCTCCATTCTTCTGTATTTCTTATGAAGCATAAATCTCCTTTCTAAACTGATTATGTAGTTGGCGAGTCTTAGTATAACTTTTATGGAAAAAGAAAACAAATAAAGCGATAGGGGATCACCTTGCCTTTTTCCCCTTGTCCATTTAATTAGCTTAGTTAGGATAACATTGATCAAAATACTGTAGAAAATTGTCGAGACACTTTATTGTATCCAATATAGTTAGAAAACTAAATATCCTAAGGTGTCGATGATGAAGCTCCAATTAATAGTATCAAAGGCCTTTTGAAAATCTACCTTAATTGCATAACATTTGGGGATCTCCTGAATAATTCTTGCATAGTGAGAATATTATCCACAATATTATTAAAACCCATTAATTAAGGGGTTGATGATCTGCTTCAATCTTGTTGCAAGAAGATTAGAGATGACCTTGTAAAAGAAAATGTAATATAAGATGGATCTAAATTCTCTCAATAAACTAGGACTTGGAGTTTTGGGAACAAGAGTTTTGAAATCCTTTAAATGATGCCCTCTTTTGAAGAAACGTAAGACTACCTTAGCCATCATGTTCTCAATTAGATGCCAAGATTTTTGAAAGAATATGCCATTAAATATATCTAGATCTAGAGATTTGTTTGGTTTAAAATTGAAAACCACTTTCTCCATATCTAAAATGGCAAAGGGAGCTACCAGAGCATCAACATTTTCTTGAGATAATCCATCCGTAATGAAAGACATAAAAAGAGGATCAGATGAAAAGGACTATATTTTTGTTCCCATTGCCTTTAAACCCTTGCACCTTTAAATCCTGGTACAAAAATCAAAGAAATAAAGCAATGCAATGATAAAAGAGTAAAGTTATCCTTTAGTAGAAAATCAACAAACTCTAAATTTAATGATAATGCTTCAACTTTTAAGAGTCTTTAAATTTTCATTTGAGATAAAGTTTCCAAGTAAAGATCTACCTAAGCACTCAACATTTAATATTCCATCCTGTGGTCTTTAGAGCGTGGATTATAGTAAAAATATTCCACAACCTATTTACAAAAATAATGAACGACAGCCTCCCCCATTGGAGCATCTATTTTAAATTTTTTCTTTAATTTTGAATTGTTCGTAGCTACTAGTCATTCTTAGCTTTTTTTGTAAGATTGAGTAGCCTTAAGGATCTATGTATAATAAAACTTATTTGATATAAAAACAATTGACTCTAAAAATGATGGGGAGAAGAGCTAATTGGCGAAGAAATAAAATAAAAAACTTTGAATTATCTTTTATAATTAGGAAAATATAATAATATTCCAATAAGTTTTATTATAAGGTTATAGATTCCTGAAACCTATTTAGTAATTCTAATTAAAGGTTATAGAATTTTAATTAACATTTAAAAGTTATTGTTATTCTTTACAGTAAATAAATCTTATCTAAATTTTATACTTCTATTATGGGATACATTAATAATTCTATTAATTCGTTACGTTCTTATTTTACAGTAATTAATTCTTTTTTAGAAACTTTATTATCTTTTTTAGAAATCTTCTATATAACATATAAAATTCAAATAATTTGAGTAAAGCAATAATAACTTGAAACAAATTAATAACATAATAAATTAAAATTAAAGTAAATATGGAATATTATATCTTAAGTTGGTCGCTATAAGTTATAATAGTCGGGGTCACAAATATTAAAGTTTGACAGGTGATAAAGCGATTCCACTACAAACTAATCATAATATAGAGAGAAATACAAATAGTAAACTTTAAGATAAATAACTCAATTTTATCCAAATACGATGAAGCATTAATATAAGAGGTTTTAAGCTTTGAAGAAAAAAAGAGGAAGGCTTTAATACAAAGCTCCATAAGAGAAGCTTCGGCTTTTGGCTGGTTGCAAGGCTTTATACAAATCGGGAAAACTTTGGGCAAACAAAAAGGAGAGGAGTGTAGGAGTTCCAAGAAAGCTTGTCTTTTTTTTTTTTTTTTATTACATTTGCCTCCTCTTATATGCTTTTTTATATCATTTTCAATTTGCAGGCCTTCATATGGTTGCTATCGGAGAGTCTTGTTGTTGTAGGACTCATCTCTCTTTTTCTTTTTGCAATTGGGCTTTGGCTTTTAAAAATAAATCTTCGTCCTCTAGCTTGATGTTTTCGTTATTCCCTGACGTTGTAGCAGATCTGAATTTTATCCTTTTTTTTTTTTAATCATAATCCCTAATAAAATCAAACATTAGAATAACTCAACAAATCATAACATTTTACAAACCACTAGAAATCCAAATCTTTTCCCAAATTTAACCCTGCCATATGACCTTTGTTCTAGCCTTAAAAAATTATCAGGTGAAATGAGTTTTGCCTTGTTATTAATAAAACCAGATGCAAATGCTCGTCTTTTTAATCAAATGTTTAAGTGTTTGCATAGGATTAGTATTAAAATCGACCACAAAATTTCTTCATGGGTCTTGAAGATAAATATACACCAACAAAGTTTCTCACCTATATTACATTTCAACGAATACGCTAGCATCTATCTAATTACTTAACAAAATCTCTCTATTTTGCTGGCATACCACCAAAATGTTGAAGGAAACAAAACAAGCCACTTGGGTTGAAAGAGGTACAACGACAGGCAACTGTATTTAGATTTTCCTTCTCTTTTTACCTCTTTCATTCAACAATCCCTTCCCTGTTAGTGTCTTAAGTTTTTGTTTTTTCCGCTCGTTTTCTTTCTCCTCAAAGCCATCATCCATCATTTTCATTGTTGCCACACGTTTAGCTTTGTAAATCTGCAAACAACATTTTGACACCCATAAATAATAATATGTTTTCCGCGATAAAAAGGTTGCTATGATTAATTACACTTAGGTGAGCACGTTAACTACCTTGCCTATGTCTACCTAAAATCAATATTATCTTAAAGATAAATAAGGACTACCTTGCCACATTGTCTCCTTAAGGTATGTATACTAGATTAATAATATTAAAAGGACATACTTACCTTTGTAATATCAGATAGAACTTCTTTCTCTTTACAGGCAAATTCCTCCAATTGTCTTCCGATAACATTTTCTATCTCATGTATGAGCTCAACGTCATTCTGAAAATTAGATTTAGCCATGTTAAGCGAGATGAGAATGAAGGACAAAAATACCCTATGTACCTAAGAATCTCCATCAGTTATAAAACCTTTGTCATTCAAACTGTTGTAGCAAAACAATTATTTTTAGTTACTTGTCTATAATATATAGTAACAACTGCTCTCGAAAAGGCCTAAAATCTGCAGTGCAACATTATAAGCCTCCAATATTTACCTCAGTAACGAAACTCAATGCCAGGCCTCCCCTCCCTGCTCTTGCAGTACGCCCTACACGATGAACATAATCTCTAGGATACCTGCAACAACTTGCAGTTAAAGCCACAAGACAAACACTTCTCAATAAAAGGCTTACAAGGAATACGGTTGAGGCGTAACCTTGGAACGTCATAGTTGATGACAAGATCAACAGTTGGAATATCCAGGCCACGACTGGCAACATCAGTTGCTATCAATATTGGAGCTTGCCCAGATTTGAATCGATGCAATGCAGCTAGCCTTAGAGATTGGGACTTGAATGAATGCAAAGCCACAGCTTCCTCATCAAGCTCATCCAATAATAAACTCAAAAGATGACAAGTTCTGTTCCCACATTAGAATGAGAAGTAAGAAAATGAACATATTTACATTCCATAGATAAAAATTCTTAAGAAAAGTAACATAGGACCCAAACCCACCAAGTGTCAAGACAAATTTACTAGTACCCATAAAATAAGAACATCGGCTTCTTTTATCAATGCTTAAAAACAGAGGCAGTCTGTCTACAAAGAGCAGAATTTTCAATCATTAAGACTAGATAAACTTGTGGTCTTAATGCCATGATCCAACTTATTTTGTATAATGGAATTGCTTAATCAACAAAAAACTTAACAACCACTGCATGTATCTATTTATGAGTGTAGTAGTAAAAGAAAGGGAGTTCATTACTGCATGGTCATGGAACTAAACATTGCACACATAGAAAGAACAGATCAGTCATCAAATCCATCAGCTACTAAAAGCATGCTTCATTATAGCTTAGAATGACAGCAGATAAGTTACAAACTTAGAAAGCACAGTGAAATATTTCAGATTAAATTAATTTGTACCTGCATGTAGAAACAAATATCATGGCAGATCGAATATTCATGTCTTCCATTTTTGACAGTATATAAGCCAGATAAGCATCCTTAACATTCTTAGGCATAAAAATGTACTCTTGTTTAAGAGTTTCAACTGTCTTGAATCCTTCATATGCCTCATAAAAGTATGCCTTATTTGCTGAAATCTCTAGCAGTGACTGCAATTCATTTGTCATTGTTGCAGAAAATAACAAAGTCTGTCGATTTTTTGGCAAGCAGTTAAATACTGTTCGTAATTCCTCTTCAAATCCAGCATCCAAAACTCTGTCAGCTTCATCTAAAACTAGGAACTAATACAACAACCAATAGGGAAAGAAATGATAGTGAGATAACTAAATAGCCATTGTTGAGTAAAAGTGAACTGAACAATGATAGATGAATCCATAAGACTTTAGCCGCTCATAAGCAACTCAAAGTTCATATAGCAAGATTATAGGCCATTGACTTTAGAAATCAACATTCAACATATAATTGGCATTACAAATTCAGAAATAGTCTAATGCACATAAAGGGATCAACACAAAGCTAATTCAAGGGATGAACTTAGAAATATGATCTACGGGTTGTTGACTATTTACTTTAAACTTCGGCATTCAACATGCAATTGGCAGTCTAATTCACATAAGGGTATCAATAAAAGCTAATCAAGGGATTAAACAACTTAGCAATACGGTCTAGGTGTCATAAACTTCAGGAAGAATGGTCTAGCTTCAACATAGTTTTAGGCCGATATCTATTCAAATTAGTTGTGTATTTCTCTTATTACATGAAAGTACAATAGAAGAGATTCCTCCTAATTAACAACTCTTCATGAAATTTCATTATGTAACTTATGTACAAGCACTTTTACCGAAAAAAGCACCCCAAAGTGACATTTCACAAGTGTATAGATTATCTTTCATCTCAATTTCCCATCTGATTGTCCTCTTCACATTTTTTGAAGGAGCTTTGATCAACACTATCAAGCTTTCATCCAAACATAAACATATATATGAACTCAATAACTTGAAATGGAATCTAAGTTACCTTGGTTCTAGAAAAGGCCAAAGGGATATCAGGATTCTCCTCTAACAAGACTTTAACTCGGCCAGGGGTGGCAATAACAACATGTGGTCTACTTGTTAACGCCTTTGCTTGGGTCAGCATATCCATGCCACCAACCACCACTGAGCAACGCAGATGTAAAGAAGATCCCAGGGCTCGGAACTGTTCTGCCAGCTGGTAGGCTAGTTCCCTTGTTGGAGTAATCACCAGTGCAAAAATCCCGTAGGGGTCCTCAGCCAGGTGGTGCAGGATGGGAAGTGCAAATGCTGCAGTCTTCCCACTTCCTGTCTGGGCCAGACCCAGCACATCCTGGCCAGCTAAAATTTTGGGAATGCAGTGTGTTTGGACCGGAGTTGGTTGCTTCATTCCCAGCTCCTTGCAGGTTTGAACTGCCCATTCTGCAAGACCAAGATCGGAAAACATAGTCTTCGTGGTGGTGGAATCGTGATTAGGATCCCTGGAACTTTCCTTCTCCACTTTTGAGGTTTGGGATTTCAGGACAGATTCTTCTTTTTGATGGGATTTAGGGGCTTTTTTGTGAGGCTTAAGGGGTTTAGTGGATTTGAAGAAGAGAGGGAAGTTTTTGTCTACCAGTGTTTCTTCTTGCTCCATGATGGTACTTGTTCTGTTTAAAAGGAAAAAATGTAAGAAATTTGTAGATTGAAAAAATCAATATTACTAGCTGTTATCAGAACAAGATGCCGTTATAATCAAACGCAAGTTTCTTCAGGAACATGAAATCAATGTAGTTTCACGAACCAATAAGATTTAAGGCACTTAGGAGAAAAATTACAACAGAATCTTTCTGCAGATAAGACTATTTATATCAATCACAGAAATATTTATATAATACTCATAATTTTTATTTTCAACTTCAACAAAACTATCATGATTTTCACAATCATGATAACGATGCCAAAAAACCCACAAAACTAATTAATTAATATATAACAACACCGCGAAATGCTCGTTGACAACTAAGAATCTAAACACAAACTAAATCGTCTTCAAAAGTAGAAAAGTACCCCACAACTAACCACTGGAATCGAGTTACAACAAGAAACGAAAAACCACCAATACCTGGCGAATGAAGCTAGTGGTTTCTTTTTCAGACGACGGTGGGTTCCACTGGCTCCTTCCAGACGACGGCGACTTCCAACAGAATGACTAGTTTGTTTTTCAGACGACGGCGGCTTCACTAGCTTCTTTCAGACGACGACAATTTCCATAGGACGGCTATAATTGAACGTGACTGGCCTGAGGTACAACGTTAGTGGCAAAAGTTGAAATTTTAGGGTTAAAATTGGTGGGTTATGGATAATGGATCACAGGTTTGGTTATGAGTGAGTGACATGGCAATGTTATGAATACCATATCGGGATTGGTATCGGATTGAACTCTAGAACGGAACGATACTGATATCAGTCGGTATCGGGTACCATTTTGGAGAATTTTTTAAATTTATAAAATAGTCCCTAAAATTTTTAAAAATTGCAAAATAGTTCATATTGATATATTATACAGTTG